>SJXQ01007042.1:85100-154762 GCA_006408695.1 Aepyceros melampus
GAGGATGAGATGGCTGGATGGCATCATGGACTCAATGGACGTGAGTCTGAGCGAACTCCGGGAGTTGGTGATGGACAGGGAGGCCTGGCGTACTGCAATTCATGGGGTCGCAAAGAGTCGGACACGACTGCGCGACTGAACTGAATTGAACTGAACTCTTCTGGGCCAGAGAAGGCAATGGCAACCCACTCTGGTACTCTTGGCTGGAAAATCCCATGGACGGAGGAGTCTGAAGGCTGCAGTCCATGGGGTCGTGAAGAGTCAGACAAGATTGAGTGACTTCCCTTTCACTTTTCCCTTTCATGCATTGGAGAAGGAAATGGCAACCCACTCCATTGTTCTTGCCTGGAGAATCCTAGGGATGGGGGAGCCTGGTGGGCTGCCATCTATGGAGTTGCACAGAGCCAGACATGACTGACATGACTTAGCAGCAGCAGCAACTCTTCCAGATATTACATCCTTTACCTGAATCTTCTTAATTAATTGGCTACATCTACAATCCTGGTTCTTAAAGAAATCTGTGTGTTTGCCTGGGCTGCTCACAGGAGTTGAGAACAGCCTAAGAGAGGCTGCCCAGAAAGAGGATGTTAGAGAACAAGACAGGGATTTCCAGGAGGGCCTTGTGCTGAATGGAGGGAAGACAGTGGTCAGGGTGACTGAAGTCACAAGCAAGCAGGGCATTAGAACATGGGGTTTAAATTATATCTGTAATATCCCTTCATAGCACTGCTTAGACTAGTATTTGATTGAACAACTGGGAAATGGAAATCTTGGGAACATCTTCAGAATTCTTACCAAAGCAAGACCCCTAACCCAGACTGGGGGAGTCATGGAAGGCTGTCTGGAGGAGCTGAGTTATAAAGAAGTAGTAGGAATTAGAAAAAATAGTAATAATAGGGAGAGCAGACTTCCCAACAAAGAATCAAAGAAAATCCAGGCCCATAGGAGAATAGGGGGAAATTCAGGATGGCTGGCATAAACAATTCAGAAGGGGAAGAAAGCAGTGAAAGATGAGCTGGAGGGGAGAAGAAAGGGACTAGCAAAACTTGCCCTCCTCCCAAATCTCATTCAAGCGCATTTTGCTGCATGGATCTATGCTGTGCTTCATGCTAAGTCGCCTCAGTCATGTCTGACTCTTTTTAACCCCATGGGCTGTAGTCTGCTGGGCTCCTCTGGCCATGGGATTCTCCAGGCAAGAACACTGGAGTTGGTTGTCATGCCCTCCTCCAAGGGATCTTCCCCATCCAGGGATCGACCCCCGTCTCTTTTTTGTCTCCTGCATTGGGAGGCGGGTTCTTTACCACTAACGCCACCTGGAAAGCCTGTGTCTGTTAGCTGCAGCTTTTTAGCTTTCTAGCCTTTGAAAGAGCAGGGCGTCTCTTGGAATGAGGCTGGATTATGGACATAACATCCCTCCCAGCCCGACATACATAAGGCATTGAAAAAAAAAAGTCTCTCTTCATTTTTTTATGTTTTCTTTCTCTTGAACCTAACTCAGGTATTCATCCTTTCAAAATAAACTGATGGAGCAACTTTCCTGCCTGGAGCGGTTAAGCACAAAAGATACCAAGATAAAGAGATTAGCATGCTCATGCATCAGAGGAGCCCATGGTCCAGAGGGAGAAACTGACATGTAAAGCCAACCAATGAACCACAGAGCACACAAGCAATAGAATAATGGAGGTCATGGGGATTCGGAAACATTCCTTCGTAATTTAAAACTCGACTTGTGGTGTGGATATGGAATCTAAAATAGTCAAACTCTTAGAAGCAGAGGATAGAATGGTAGTTACCACGGGCTAGAAGGGAGGGGAGAGAAGAAGGGGGGGCAGTGATGGTGAAGGGTAAAAAGACTCAGTTATGCAACATAGAGAGGATCTGAAGACCAACTATACCCCTTGGTGGCTATAGCTGACAATAATGTATAACTTGAAATTTGCTAAAAAGGGAGTTCTTATTTTGTTTTCTAACCAACAATAATAATAGTAATAATAATAAAGGCAGGAGGAAACTTTGGGAGGTGATGGTTATATTTATGACCTTGATGGTGATGCTTGTTTTACAAGTACATACTTATCCTCAAACTCAAGTTACATACATCAAATATGTATGAATCTTTACATGTCATCCATTCCTTGGTAGCTCAGCTGGTAAAGAATTAGCCTGTAATTCAGGAGGCCCCAGTTCAATTTCTGGGTCAGGAAAGATCCCTGGAGAAGGGATAGACTACCCACTCCAGTATTCTTGGGCTTTCTTGGTGACTCAGATAGTAAAGATCCGCCTGCAACCTGGGAAAGGCCCCTGGAGGAGGGCATGGCAACCCATTCCAGTATTCTTGCCTGGAGATTTCCATGGACAGAGGAACTGGTGGGTTACAGTCCATGGGGTCACAAAGAATCAGGCACAACTCACTGACTCACACTTGCACACTTTCACTTTACTGGTGGTCTAGTGGCTAAAAATCCACCCTGCAATGCAGGCTCAATCCCTAGTCAGGGAACTAAGATCTCACTTGCCACAGAGCAACTGGGCCCACATGCCCCAACTGGAGAGTTTATACACTGCAATGAATGATCCTGCACGAGGCAATGAAGAACCCCATGCTACAGCTGAGACCGGCTGCAACCAAATAAATAAAAACTTTTAAAAATACCAATTTAAAATGTTTTAATTAAAACACAACTACTGGACTCTGCTGTCTGGTCCTTGGGCCTCTGAGTCAGAGTCTACTCTCCCTACAAAGAGAGGAAGACAATGGCTTTTCCAGGGTTTCTTGGCAGACAATACATGTATTACAAGAAAAGTGCTCAGCTCCTGGTTGATACATGATTCAGGCTTTCTGTTGTTGATAATATTCCCAGAACCAATGGACGCCCTCAGTGCTACATATTTATACAGAAGAATTGCATGAAAGAAACTGCGAGTGTATTAGGATTCCCTGTATTCTCTCTGTTCTATAGAGGTGCTTTTCTCAATGTCTTTAACATCTCTTTGTTCTGTCCCTTTTTGAATGTCTCCTTGGGCTTCCCTGGTGGCTCAGAGGGTAAAGCGTCTGCCCGCAATGTGGGAGATCTGGGTTTGATCCCTGGGTCGGGAAGATCCCCTGGAGAAGGAAAAGGCAACCCACTCTGGTACTCTTGCCTGGAAAATCCCTGGACGGAGAAGCCTGGTGGGCTACAATCCATGTGGTCGCAAAGAGTTGGACACGACTGAGAGACTTCACTTTTTCACTTTCACTTCTAGAAGAAGTGGGCTTCCACTGGTGGCTCAGCTGGTAAAGATTCTGCTTGCAGTGCAGGAGACCCAGGTTCCATCCCTGGGTTGGGAAGATCCCCTGGAGAAGGGAATGGCAACCCACTCCAGTATTCTTGCCTGGAGAATTCCATGGACAGAGGAGCCTGGCAGGTTACAGTCCACGGGGTCACAAAAAGTCAGACATGACTGAGAGATTAACACCTTTTCCTCTAGAATAAATGGTCTTCATTTTAGGTAACATCTGCTTCCCTACCACTTGTATAAATTGGTCCTAAGCAAAGTGGCTCAGCTGGTAAAGATTCTGCTTGCAGTGCAGGAGACCCAGGTTCCATCCCTGGGTTGGGAAGATCCCCTGGAGAAGGGAATGGCAACCCACTCCAGTATTCTTGCTGGAGAATTCCATGGACAGAGGAGCCTGGCAGGTTACAGTCCACGGGGTCACAAAAAGTCAGACATGACTGAGAGATTAACACCTTTTCCTCTAGAATAAATGGTCTTCATTTTAGGTAACATCTGCTTCCCTACCACTTGTATAAATTGGTCCTAAGCAACATCTCACTTCCTTTAGAGCAACTCTTCAAATGTGAGAAGACAGCACTCATGATCAGCTTTACCATCCTTCCTTCCTCCCATCCTTCCTGTCCATCTTTTTTTCCCATCCTTTCTTCTCTTTTCTTTCTCTTATGCTTTCTAGTTTGTTCAATTATTTTCTTCTTAGTAATGATTTCTAGCATTGACAAAGGGCTGGGTCCATGTGCAAAGCACTTTACATCCATAATATCAAGGTTTTCCTCATGACAGCCAGTTAGAAGGACAATAATCCTTTTTGTTTGTTTGTTATTTACAGATTATGAAAAGGAGACTCAGAGAGGTGGAGAGAGAACCCCATGGACACACAGTTAATGCAAACAGACCTGGAATTTCAGCACTGACTCCTAAGTCATGTTTGTATTCACATTTTAATTCTGTTTCCTGATCTTAATATTTCAAAACAACACTATAGTAATCTTAAACTAAATAGTTTGGATCACTTCCCAAACCCTACATGCTCAGAAGTGACTTTTAGCTGCAAAAATCAATCAAGGGAGAATTTAACCAAGAGAGCAAAAAACTCTGTGACCTGAATGTGTTAGATTCTTGTCTATGCCTGGACTTGTCTGGAACAAGCCCATCTACCTTGGCAGACAAGGGTCAAGTTGTGAGGGGCTGTGAACGTCCCATTCAGGGCTCCCTCCTGAGCTGAGCTGTAGTCCTGATTCCTCCTCAGCCATGCTCATCACCACTGATTCTCTTATGAATTTATGGGTACACAAAAGTATTACAACCTCCCACACACCAAGCAAGGCTCTGAGCATGTTCCCATAGGCTGTTTTATAACAACAAAAAATGGGTCTTTTGATTCCCCACTCAGACAGCACGCTGAGGCTTCATCAGGTCAGGGGGCTTCCCTAATGCACAAAGCTCTTGCTGAGCGACCTATACAAAGTTTGATAGTTTAGTCACTAAGTCATGTCTGACTCTTTTGAAACCCCATAGACTGTAGCCAGCCAGGCTCCTCTGTCCATGGGATTTTTCAGGCAGGAATACTGGAGTGGGTTGCCATTTCTATCACCAGGGAATCTTCCCCATCCAGGCATTGAACTCAAGTTTTCTGCATTAGTAGACAGATTCTTGGAGAAGGCAGTGGCACCCCACTCCAGTACTCTTGCCTGGAAAATCCCATGGACGAAGGAGCCTGGTAGGCTGCAGTCCATGGGGTCGCTGAGGGTCGGACACGACTGAGCGACTTCCCTTTCACTTTTCACTTTCATACATTGGAGAAGGAAATGGCAGCCTATTCCAGTGTTCTTGCCTGGAGAATCCCAGGGACAGGGCAGCCTGGTGGGTTGCTATCTATGGGGTCGCACAGAGTCAGACACAACGGAAGCAACTTAGCAGCAGCAGCAACAGCAGACAGATTCTTTACCACTGACTTACCAGGGAAGCCCCACCTATAGGTACATGTATTTAATTAGGCAGAGGCTCCTTCACGGCTGAAGAGCATATCTTATTCTTCCCTGAGTCTCCAGAGCCTATCCCGGCATACATGTGCTCAATACATGTGTGCTATGATGAAACTGGGCAGACCACTCCTCTACCAGCTTCCGAAACAGCTACCTTACCACAGAGATGAGAAGGAATGGTTTCATTTATAACATCTCAAAAGATGACTGTGTCTGATATTTATTTTTCCTGTGGTATAACATTGTAGCCCTTCATCACCCAGGAGAGGGGTGGAAGGAGTTATTAGGAAGCAGCTGGCTCAGGCAGGGTTATTTGGTTCAGTGTACATCTCAGTTCTTGAGATTGATGGGCTGTCTCTTAAAGGCACAGAGGTGAAAGAGGAAGCCCTATTAAACTGGTTGAGGTTGAGTGCAGTGGGGACAAGAGACAGGATGAGAATTTGACAAAGTTTGCTCTTGAAATCCAGGACTCTGCCTCCAATCCTTGAAGTCCCTCAGAGTAACCACAGCGAGCGCTAAGCTTGCCTGGAAGGAACCAAGGACAGGGAAAGGGTACAGTTTGGAAACTGAAAGTCCAAATGAGACAAAGTAGCTGCCGTTTACCATTTAAGAGCCCTCAATGTCCCTGGAATTATATTAATCACTCGTAGATACCCTCTCTTGTAGCTGAATTCTCACAGCAACTCTGTGAGATGGGTAATATGATACGCACTTTACACTTGAGGGAACAGGCTCAGAAAAGTTAAGTGACTTTCCCGAGATCACAAAGCTAACAACTAGAAAAGCTGGGGAAAGATCCTGCTCTTTGCATCACTCCACAGCTTTTTCAATATTGTAGTAGCTGAGTAACGACCTCCAGAGCATCCAAGGGGCTTCCCAGTTGGCTCAGTGATACAGAAACCGCCAGCAGCGCAGGAGACTCAAGTTCCATCCCTGGGTCAGGAAGATCACTGGAGAAGGAAATGACAACCCACACCAGTATTCTTGCCTGAAGAATCCCGGGTCAGAGGAGCCTAGTGGGCTACAGTCCATGGCGTCACAAAGAGTCAGACACGACTAAGCCACTGAACACACACACCGCTGAGTCCACATTCAACCTGGTGAATTTGGTAGAACTGGGATTATAATTAACCCCTTTTTTCAGATGGGGAAAGTGGGACTCAGGGAAATCTACTGCTTTGCTTAATGTTACACAGAGGAGATAGGATTTAAGTCCTAGATCTGCTGTTACACCACAGACTGAGCGGTTTAATTAACAGAAATTAATTTTCTCACGAGGGAGGCTAGAAGTGTGAGATCAAGGTGTCCGCAGGGTAGTTTCTTCTGAGGCCTCTCTCCTTGCCTTGCGATGGCCATCTTCTCTCTGTGTCTTCATCAGGCCTTCCCTCTGTACAGCTGTGTCCTTCTCACAGGACACGGGTCAGACAGGATTAGGGCTACCCTAATGAGCTTATTTAATTCAATCCCCCCCAAAAGACCCTGAAAGTAGAGGATTAGAATTTCAACCTAGGTGTTTTAGGGGGACTTCATTCAGCCCTTCACAGTCTTTATGGTTCTAGATCAATGCTGCTTTCTGTCTCTATCAAGCATCTCATGAAATGGCATAGTTACTTCTCTTTATATTTCTTATAATTTTTTAAATTTAAGGATGATTGCTTTACAATGCTGTTTATCCTCCACTGTGGTGGGATCTGTAGCAGGCAGATCTGTGTTGGTCTCTGCCATACATTAACATGAATCAGCCACAGGTACACATATGTCCTCTCCCTCTTGGACTCCCTCCCACCTCCCACCCCATCTCACCCCTCTAGGTTGTCACAGAGCACCAGGTTGAGTTCCTAGAGCCAACTTACTTCTCTTTAAATAATGCTAAATAGCAGGAGACTTCTTAGTATTATCACCCCAGAGTTCTGGATTTCTGCTTTGCACAGTCCAGCTTTAAGAAGGAGAGAAGGAGGGAAAGTTTGGGCACTCGGAGCCAGACACAATGGACTACACTCAGAAAATTCTTAGGTAACCAGAACAGGAAGAGCCATCTCCAGAAGCAGAGAAACTTCCATTGCCTGACAAGCAATCTGAGTTCTCAGAAAGCAGGGCTTCTGGGGTGAAGTCAAAAGGGACCTATCTGGGGGCCTCCCCAGTAAAATATTGCACTCTGCTTCTCTGAAAGATGATCTTTAAGCAAACAGTGCAGCCAGTTTGGGGGTGGGGTGCCTCCCAGTAGGGACAGTGAGTGATGTGACAGACACAGCAGCCGTCTCCACGTGTGCCTGCTACAGATCCCACCACAGTGGAGGATAAACAAACGTCCCTTTGTGACTGTGACCCATGGGTTGCGGAGAGATTTTTCAGTTCGATCATATATTCAATTAAGTTTTATTTGGAAGTAATACTTGTGGTCCCTGTAAATTAAAAACCAAATTGCTTTGACAGATTCACATATTTCCTATCAGGACCCAAAAAATGACAAAACAACCAGTATTCACATCCTGGATGTTATCACCATTATACCTTTGGGCAAGGACATTTTATAGTTTTTTCCACACATTCCCCATGCTTATTCCCCCAAATACACACTGACATGTGTACACTTTCCATGAAATTAAATTTCTATTTCTGATGGTGTCAAGCAATTACTTTTCTCTCTTGAAAAATTGACCCATAAGAATTTCAGTTTTTCCTTCTTCCTCAAAACATGCAGTCAAATAATCCAGATTCTTTCTGCAATCCATCCTCAACCTAAGGCCAGTCTGAGCTTGCAGACAAATAGACCAGTGCTGTTCAAAGACAGTCCATATGGTAAGGACAGGAACTAAGAGTCAATATTTATAAACTTTTAAATCAACCCGATATCATCACCATATTCTAATGTAAGGTTATTTCCCAAGTGATTCATTTTCTATTACAAAGCATGAAAGTATTAGTCCACAGAAGATGGAAACTTATTTTAAAAAGTCCACCCATTCACTGCAAGAGGCTTGGGAAGCACTGAGTGGAGGATACCCGCTCGTAACTGGGGAATCACGGGACGGTCGTTGCAATGCACAGTTCATTCACGCAACGTGCTTACTGGTCATATTACAGCAGAGAGGATGCTGGGCCACAGTTAGAAGCACGAGCTCTGAAGTCAGATACAGGGGTTCAAATCCTGGCTCTGATACTTACCGGCTAGGTAACCTTGGACAAATTCTTTATGCTCAGATTTTCTCGTCTGTAAAACAGGTATATTAACAGGACTTATGGACTTTCCCAGGTGGTTCAGTGGTAAAGAATCCTCCTGCAATGAGGAGACGCAGGTTCAATCCCTGGATCAGGAAGATCCCCTGGAGAAGGAAATGGCAACTCACTGCAGTATTCTTGCTGGGAAATCCCATGGACAGGAGAGCCTGGCGGGCTACAGTCCACGGGGCCGCAAAGAGCTGGACACGACTGAGCGACCGAACAACAGGATGTACACAAAGTCTCTGAAGACTGAATGGCACTTGGCCCGTGTAAGCCCAAGGGCTGGTGGTGAGGAGGTGTGCAGCATTCGGCCAGGTGCTGGCTCGGCTTGGTGGCTGAATAAACCAAGCCCCTGTTCTCCACATGCAGACAGTGTGAACCAAGTTATGCTCTAAGTAGGAGAGAGCTGGGGGAGCTCTAATGGGCACCTGGGGGAGTGAGGGAGAGAAGGGAAGGATATACACACCATGGAATATTATTCAGCCATAAAAAGGAATACAATCTTGCCATTTGCAATAACAGATGGACCTGGAGAGCATTATTATATTAAGTGAAATAAGTCAGAGAAAGACAAGTGCTCTATGATTTGACTTACATGTGAAATCTAAAACAGAAAACAAATGAATAAATCAAACCAAAGAAAAAGAGACTCATAGATGTGGAGAATAAACAAGTAGATTCCAGAGAGGAGGAGGTGAGGGTGGGCAAAATACATGAAGGGATTTAAAAGGCACAAGCTTCCATTTATAAAATAAATAAGTCATCGGGATGTATTATACAGCACAGGGAATAGCGTCAGTGGTACCGTAATAGCTTTGTATGGGAACAGATGGTAACTAGACTCACTGAGATGCTCTTTTTAATGTATTTAAATGTTGAATCATTATGTTGTACACCTGAGATGAACATAAGATTATAATCAACTCTGTTTTGATTTTTTAAAAGAAATGAAGCAGAGAATGGCTGGACTCTATAGGAGCAAAGGGTGTGTGATGAGAAGGACCCAGCAAACAGAGAGACGAAGCAGGGTAGACCCAGATGACAGGCAGCATCAGAGCAGACAGACAGAAATGTTTAGCACCACGTTGCTCAACTCCGGGCGCAGCATCTGCATTGCAGGCTATGAACACCCTGTGTGTGCAGCGCAAGGCAGTGGTAGAAGCTGCTTCTGAAGCTGCACGACAGAGGCCCGAGAAGACCCGCAGAGGGTCCCTGCGGTTTCACTGAGCACCAACTATGCACAGCATCCTGAGCTGGGCACCCACCCCCGCACGTGGGAGAGTTCAAGGCGCATGCAGCTGCTCTCAGACATGGCTTCTCTTCCCCAGAAAGCTTCCCCTGACTCACAGGCTGGGTGGATTCATTCAGTCATGTAACAGACTTTTGCTGCACTCCTGAGCCCCAAGAGCTATGCTGAGCACACGAGGGGTGCCCCCCGGAATCGTCGTGTTTACCCCACTGCATTATAGCAGTGTGTTTACCGCTCTGTCTCTTCTGTGAGGCCGTGAGCTCCCTGAGACCAAGGACTCCATTCTGTTCAACTGTGCCTTTCTAGAACATCACCTGACATGTGGTAGCTATTTATTAAACCCGCCCCCGCACATGGGAGAGTTCAAGGCGCATGCGGCTGCTCTCAGACATGGCTTCTCTTCCCCAGAAAGCTTCCCCTGACTCACAGGCTGGGTGGATTCATTCAGTCATGTAACAGACTTTTGCTGCACTCCTGAGCCCCAAGAGCTATGCTGAGCACACGAGGGGTGCCCCCCGGAATCGTCGTGTTTACCCCACTGCATTATAGCAGTGTGTTTACCGCTCTGTCTCTTCTGTGAGGCCGTGAGCTCCCTGAGACCAAGGACTCCATTCTGTTCAACTGTGCCTTTCTAGAACATCACCTGACATGTGGTAGCTATTTATTAAATGTTTCCCAAAATGACTAGAGACGACTAATGAATGAAGGGGTGAGTGCATAAAGGAATGACAGATGAGCATACAGTCTACCAAAGGACATGGTGCACTCAGCTACCACTGGGACTGGCTGAAAGAAGAGGAGGCAGGGAGCAGGAGCAGACATAGGGTCACCCCGGCCGCCCCACAGCAGGAGCCCCAGCTGCGAGCATCTGTGCTGCTGCGGGGAAGGACCATCTCGACAGCCCATGCCTCGCATTACTCTCAACATGCAAATAAGCCCAAATCTCAATACAAGGCAGTCCTTAGTTTGTGTTGGGAAATAAAGTTTTTGGCTATAGGTATGGGGGAGGAATTGTGTGTGAATCTCAACACTTCATGGCAAATAGATGGCAAAACAGTGGAAACAGTGACAGATTTTATTTGAGGGGGGCTCCAAAATCACTGCAGATGGTGACTGCAGCCATGAAATTAAAAGACGCTTGCTCCTTGGAAGGAAAGTTATGACCAACCTAGACGGCATATTAAAAAACAGAGATATTACTTTTCCAACAAATGTCTGTTTCGAAGCTATGGCTTTTCCAATAGTTTGTATGGATGTGAGATTGGGACTATTAAGAAAGCTGAGTGCCGAAGAATTGATGCTTTTGACCTGTGGTGTTGGAGAAGACTCTTGAGAGTCCCTTGGACTGCAAGGAGATCCATCCAGTCCATCCTAAAGGAAATCAGTCCTGAATATTCATTGGAAGGACTGATACTGAAGCTGAAACTCCAATACTTTGGTCACCTGATGGAAAGAACTGACTGATTTGACAAGACTCTGATGCTTGGAAAGATTGAAGGCAGGAGGAGAAGGGGAAGACAGAGAATGAGATGGTTGGAGGGCATCACCGACTTGATAGACATGAGTTTAATAAGCTCTGGGAGTTGATGAAGGACAGGGAAGCCTGGCGTGGGGCAATCCATGGGGTCGCAAAGAGTCAGACACGACTGAGTGACTGAACTGAACTGATGGGGGAGGAATTGTGTGTGTGAATCTGACCTATGAAAAGTAAATAACATGCTTTAACAGAGAAGGCAGAGCCTTACTGTTGAGGAAGGCTGAACTAGTGCCAGAGCTTTTCTCTGCCGTTTATTCCTGTGTGATCTTGAAATCTGACTCTCTCTGAAGCGCCATGGGCTTATCTGCAAAAAGAAAACAATAATGGAACCTAGCAAAGGTTGAAGACGAAATGAATTCACGCCTGAGAGGGCTCAGCTTGGTGCCTGGCTCCTAGAAAGTCTTTGGTGGATGATGGCTGCGATGGGGAGGATGAAAATTAAGATGGAAAGGGAGGGAGAGGGGAGGAGCAGAAGAAGGAGGGGGAGGAACAGGAATGAAAGAGAAAGAGGGAGAGCCTGGAGGCCACGTGCAGCCTAAGATTCCATATTTCACCCTTTCCCAGCATTTCCCTTGAGATGCTGCAAGGAAAATCATTTCAGTACCTGTTAGTCATATTTCCCTTCTTTCCTCCTTACATACGTTACAAAATATCACTCCTGAGGCTGAGATCCCCAAGAGCAAAGGAGACAAATCTGTCAAATGGTTCTTCAACCTCGCCAAGTTCTGAGATGAGACAATGCCGCCACCTACTGCCCAACAGAGGTACTGCCCTTGCTCCCCCCGGAGCTGACAAGACCTCCAAGAGTAGGGCTGGGGCTGTGGACAGAAAGATGCCGCTCCAACATCACCTCCAAAACACTCTGCTTGTCGCCTATCTCACCACCTTTCCTCTCTCCTGGAACCATGAGTGAGGGTGACAAGTGTTCCAACAGGTCAGTCATCTCTACAGAATCCCACTGTCCAGATTAACTTCTGCAAGGGGACGTTAGGGAAAGGATGGAAGCCACATCTAGTGAGATTCTGAGCCGTGTCTCCACTCCTGTCTCCATGATCACTAGCCCGCAGGCATGCTAACCCACAAGCTGTCTGGATTTTAGGGGCTTTCGGGCTGTTGGCTTTTCCCGGAAAGCAGTTGCTCACTCCCTCCCCTCGTCTTTCCCTGTTAAGATTCTACTCATCTTTCCATCCCTCATTGGCTTTCCTTCGTTTAAGACAAAGTCTCAGTGTCTTAATACAGCCCAGGAGGCCCTGAAAGAACTTTACACTTGCTGTTTCCCCAGTTCCTCTTTCCCCCACTTATTGATGAACTTAAAGTCACTTTAAGGGGGTTCATAGTCAATACCACAGCTGAAAAGCCTTTCCTGGACCGCTTGCCCTCACACGGTTAGTATCCTACTGTTCTTCCACAGTCACCAAGGTTTGGAGTTGTTCATGCTTATTTCTCTTCCAGGAGCCCATGACCATGAGTTGCATGTGGTAGAGTTTATGTATCATCCATTCTTCTATGCCCCACAGTGCCTAGAAGCCCTTCAATTATTATTTGTTGAATGAGCGGAAGAATCAATCAATCAATTAATTAATCAACAAACCACTGAATGAGTAGAATGCCTGTTCTGAGGATATCTCTGATACTTACTAACACGTGACTCTTGGCCAGTCTCTCCATACCTCTTGCCTTAGTTTTCGCATCTGGGAAATTGCGGTAGTGAAACCGACGACCTGGGATACAATGGTGAACCAAGCAAAATTCCGCCCTTGGGAATTGTAGAATGCTGGCGAGGGACCAACAATTAACAAGCAATTGCTACAAGATAACTTAGCAAGCCCACAGAAGCTTCTAAACCAATCTGGGATTAGGGACGTCATCCTAGAGGATGTGACAAGTAAATATATAAGATGACAAATAGTGAAAGCAGAGCAAGAAAATAGAGGAGGAAAATGATCATGGCGACTACCATACGGGGAGGGGTGTGGCTTCAGGTCAGAAGTGGTCTCACTTGTAAGGATGCAACAATGCAGTTCCCTGGGGACAAGATGTGCCAGGCATGGGGCAGCACAAGTGCAAAGTATTAAACCAGTCCTGGCGATAGTACCCGCTGCATTCCCTTTAGTCAAATGCACTTTCTCTTGCATTCGGTTTCCCAGGAAAGGATACAAGATGCTCCTGCCAAAGACACAAGCCGCACCCAGAAGCAGCTTCTGCTCTCAGGCTCTTAACGTCTTCTACATGGCCCATGGGGCTAAAAATCAAGAGGATAACCTCCAAGTGCTTTCTGCCTCTTTGTCACCTAGAAGCCTGGGCAGCACTTGCCTGTTTCCTCCCTCCTGCACTCCATGGTCTTCATCCTTGATGGTTCCTTGAGACATTGATCTCCGAACAGACAATGATACCAAAACAATGATTTTCATTTATGACAGAGAGGGATCTTCAGATTTCCATTTTGTTTGTTTGTTTGTTTTTTTTAAGTCACTTTGGTTGCAGCATGAAAAAAAACATACTGGGGAAAACAAGCTGAGCATAAGGAAACCAGCTAGAAGGATGTTGCAGCCATCTGGCAAGCAATGATGGTGGCCTAAATTCAGGTAACCGCAGTAGGAGAACCTACTACACAGCCCAGGAAACTCTACTCAGTGCTCGGTGCCATCCTACATGGGAAGGAAATCCAAAAACAAAAGAAAGGACACATGTATTCATATAGCTGAAGAAGGAAATGGCAACTCGCTCCAGTATTCTTTCTTGGAGAACTCCATGGGCAGGGGAGCCTGGCAGTCTCAGTCTGTGGGGTCACAGAGTCACACGCGACTAAGTGACTAACATAGGTGGTTTACTTTGCTGTGCAGTCAAAACTAACACAACATTGTAAAGCAACTATGTTTTTGTTATTTGCTAAATCTTGCCGGATTCTTTAGGACCCCAGGGGCTGTAGCCCACCAGGCTCCTCTCTGTCCAAAGGATTTCCCAGGCAAGAATACTGGAGCAGGTTGCCATTTCCTTCTCCAGGGGATCTTCTCAACTCAGGGACCAAATTCGAGTCTCCTGAATTGGCAGGCAAATTCTTTACCACTGAGCTACTTGGGAAGCCCATTAAAGCAACTATACTCCAATAAAAAGTAATTTGAAAAATGAAGAAAATAAAGTTTAAAAGATACTTTAAAAAAAAAAGTAACAGCAGTAGAGATAGAGACATACTAGGGCAGTCAGTGGAACTGATGGAACCTGGAAGTGATTAAATGTGGACCCATGTGGAAGCAGAGGGGAGGTTCAAGGATGACTCCTGCCTATTGCTCTGTCAACCAGAAGGCTAGGGGCTGGAAGCTCAGGGCTCAGTGATGCCTCTGAGATGGGGAAGGGGAGAAGCAGCAGAGTGAAAAAGACGACGAATCCTGTGTCCTTTTCACCCACAAAGATTGTCTTAGGATTTGTTACAGATCAATCAATAAGGATATGAAGGAATTCATTTTTGTATAGTTGAAATGATAAACCTTACATGTCATGTATAAATAATTAGAGGACATGTTGAAACAGGACATTAATTGCAAGAAGATATGCTTACTACTGAAGACGGATACAAGGGATGCAAAAAGCCTTGAAGTCATGAAAGCAGGAGAAGTAAAATAACTCAGCATGAGTGAGCACTGAAGATTCTGTTGAGTGGAGAAAATGAAGGGGATGAGAAAATTGTGACCAAGCTCCTATCTAAGGAGCCACTGCTGGCTCAGTGGTAAAGGATCTGCCTGCCAATGCAGGAGACACAAGAGATGAGGGTTCAATCCCTGGGTTGGGTAGATCTACTGAGGAGGAAATGGCAATCCACTCCAGTATTCTTGCCTGGGAAATCCCATGGACAGAGGAGCCTGGCAGGCTGTAGTCCATGGGGTCGCAAAGAGCAGGACACGACCTAGCAACTGAACACACACGTCATTATCTAAACAAAGCCACAGCAGCAAGAATAAGGCAGATGTGCTTGAGAAGCAGACTCAAAGCAATGTATAAAAATTGCCATAGCTGTGGTCCAGGGCACACTGAAAGTGGGGAAGAAATCCCAATAGTGAGTGAACATAAATTCTGGAAATAGAAGTTGTACAAGATGGGCACCCTTATTTTTCCTGCAGGATTTAGCAGAAAGAACATGTTTTCTGGAGTCAGAAAAGCTTGTTTTCCTATCCTGGGATCTTTGTTAAAGAGCTTTATGATGGTGGGCAAATGAATTAACCTCTGCGAGTCTCGCATTCCCAGTGTGAAAATAGAAAACTTGCAATATTTCCTGAAATAAATGAGATGGCACAGAGTAAACACTCAATATATGTGCTGTCCTTTCTGGAGCTCTTTTTGAGTCTCTGCTCATCTAACTTACCCAAATGAAATGTGTGAACAGGGTCCCTGGAGCCTATGCTGTATGGAGCTGATCCCAATGTCTGTGGATACTAAAGGAACTCTTCAAGTGCAGGGGTTTCTAGAAAGAAACTGCGATGAACTGATCTATATACAGGGTTAATATACATGTGTGTGTGTGCATGTGTAATTGTAATCTTGAACATGAACATATTGGATGTGCTTTAAAAATTGCGAATAGCATATGAGCATGTGAACATGCAGGACTCACCTGGTGCCTCAGTGGTAAAGAATCTACCCGCAGTGCAGGAGACGCAGACTTGATCCCTGCCTTGGAAGATTCCCCCGGAGAAGGAAACGGCAACCCACTCCAGTATTCTTGCCTGGGAAATCCCATGGGCAGAGGATCCTGGCAGGCTACAGTCCATGAGGTCACAAAAGAGTCAGACACGACTGAGCAATTAAACAATATGAACATCCTACTCTGGTTTCTCCTTATGAACCTGTACCTTTAAGCAGTCTGAGGAAGGCATGATCTGCCAGGGCAACACCGGTTTCTGCAGCTGCTGCCCAGCTCTCCCCAACTTACTTCCATATCCAGGTGTCAACACTGACTCCAATGGCCTCAGAGTCAGCCCTGAAATTTACAAGCTTTCTGCCACTGCGGAAGGAAATTATATTTTATTGCTCTTGCTTCAGCTGTTACATTTACGTGAAATAGCTTTGCTTTCCATTTCTTTCTTCTTCCTAAATTTACTGCTGTGTTTATTTAATGTATTCCCTTTGATCACCATTCCTATTCATATTCACCCAACCATCCCTTCGACGGGCTACTGTTTTATGTTTAAAAAAGTTTAGACATATCCCTTAGAATATATGTTTTTCCTTAATGGGTTACATGATGATATATTTGATCATTTGGATCTTCTGCCTCCTTCTTGACTTTCATAGGCTATAAGCATCTCAGAAATGGCCCAGACCCTATTCATCTTTGTCTCTCCAGGACTTAGAACAGTTTCCATACAGTAATTCTCAAAAAAATATATGATTTTCAGATGCTACAGATTCTACAATATTTAGGATTCATCCACATTTTCAGATTCATCCAGATTCTACAATATTTCAGAAACCTAAGGATTACAAATATATGAAATATTTACAGCGCAATTCTAGATGATTAATTATGCCTGCCAACACAATTTGTCATTGCGTTACCAGATGCATTAAAGCAATTTGTGAATGCATTATTCAGAACCAATCTGGAGTCTGATGGAGGACCTCAACAGAGGACCTTGGTACAGTGCAATGATTGCTATTCTTATCATAAATGATGCTACTTGAGTTATTCACTCCAAGTTTTGCTTCACATTGAGTCACCTAGGGTTTCAAGACAAGAATGCTGGAGTCTTAGGATCCATGAATAAATCCCACCGACCAAGTCTACTGGGCTTCCTAGGTGGCACTAGTGGTAAAGAACCCACCTGCCAAAGTAGGAGACATAAGAGTTGGGGTTCGATCCTTGGGTCAGGAAGATCCCCTGGGGGAGGGCAGGGCAACCCACTCCAATATTCTTGCCTGGAGAATCCTATGGACAGAGGAGCCTGGTGGGCTACAGTTCATAGGGTCGCAAAATTGGACATGACTGAAGTGACTTAGCACACACCCACCATCTCTATCAGGCAACTTTCTTAAGATTTTTTAGGTGGCCAGACCTTAAATAGGGAAGGAGAGGAAAAGAGACAGTATTATTATAAGAGTTTGTATACAACAGAGCTGGAACGTCAAAGTAAAAGTTTATTAGGGATCCCTAGATTAGGGTCAGAGCAGGCAATGGCACCCCACTCCAGTACTCTTGCCTGGAAAATCCCATGGACAGGAGAGCCTGGTGAGCTGCAGTCCAATAGGTCGCTGAGTTGGACACGACTGAGCAACTTCACTTTCACTTTTCACTTTCATGCATTGGAGAAGGAAATGGCAACCCACTTCAGTGTTCTTGCCTGGAGAATCCCAGGGACAGTGGAGCCTGGTGGGCTGTCTATGGGGTCACACAGAGTCGGACAAGACTGAAGCGACTTGGCGGCAGCAGCAGCAGCTAGATTAAGGAGTTATCTACTGTTTTCAGCTCTCAAGGCTGGCATTGTGAATGTGTGTGTTTCTGGGAGAGTGCATGAAAGGAAGTGAGTGTAAAATGTAAATGTGGCTGATATTCTGCCAGTACACACTGCTATGACCTTGTGGATTATAAACACCGAAAAATTTTCCAGACTATTAGATAACATAGCCTCCATCCCACCCCCACCCTCCTAGTCCAAAGTCCCCTATCTGCCCCCTGGGGTCTTCAGTGGTTTTAAGACCTTCCTGCAATTCAGCAGCGAAGTTCTCCAGGACCTGTGCAGGTGCCAGTCTCCCCGCTTCTGTTCCAGTTAGTCATGTCCCTGCTGAGCTGACTGTTGGCTCTTACAGACACAGGTGTCTGCGAGCATGTATACACATGTGTCATGGCGTCTCTGCTTCTTTCTGCATACGGATGCACTCTCCTCTAGCACAAGGCTTCCTGTGCTGCCTCTGGGTTGTTCCTCGCTTCCACCCTCAGCTTGCCCAGGATCATCATGCCTGCCCTCTCCATGTCCTGGTCACATCCTGACCCATCATTTCAGCTCCTGTATCTAACTGCCAGGTTCAAGTTCCAGGTGCCAGGTATCCACACTGCCCCAGTCAGCTTTTCCATTCAAAATCACTTTACCAACTCCCAGAAACCCAGACATGGCCACTAGGATATCAGGGGGCTGAGAAGACAATGGTTGAGGCTCCTTTAGAAGGGTGTGGTGTAGTTTTTGATCTGCACAGAATGGATAGTTTTGTAGGTATTGATTCTTAATTGATTCATAGGCATTCACTTGATCGGGTCTGAAACATGGTAGAAAAGCCAATAAATCTGAATCTGATTCTCTGAGAGGCTAGACGTTAAGTCAAAGACCAGTTACACCACCTACCCCTTGGGACGTTGAACTACATGGAGTCTCTAGGCTTTGGGATCTAACACAGCAAAGAGGAGAGGAAGAGGATTGTTGTGAGATTGAAATAAGACATGGGGTTTGTGTGTGTGTGTGTTTAGTGGTGAAGGGCTGGGGGCAAATCGCTCAATAAGTTACATCAAACACTTCCCCACCAAAATGGAGTGGAGGTTATTGGAAAACAGAAGTAACTCATAGAATCTGAATCGGTTGGAGAGGGAGCCTCAGCTGATGATGTGGGTAAGCCTTTCTCTTTTTAATTCCAGTATGCTGCTAAGTCGCTTCAGTCATGTCCGACTCTGTGCGACCCCACAGATGGCAGCCCACCAAGCTCCCCCGTCCCTGGGATTCTCCAAGCAAGAACACTGGAGTGGGTTGCTATTTCCTTCTCCAATACATGAAAGTGAAAAGTGAAAGCAAAGCCACTCAGTCGTGTCCGACTCTTAGCGACCCCATGGACTGCAGCCTACCAGGCTTCTCCGTCCATGGGATTTTCCAGGCAAGAGTACTGGAGTGGGCGGCCATTGCCTTCTCCAGTGTACAACATAGGGAACTATAATCAATTATACTGCAATAATTTTCTGTAGTGGGAGATGGTAACTAAACTTATGATCATTTTGTAATGTGAAAAAAATATCAAATCAGTATGTTGTATTCCTAAAACAAATATAATTTTAAGTCAATTCTACTGCACTAAGGAAAAAAAAAAAACTGAGTTATCTCCATGGTAAATAATACACCACACAGGAAACTGTATTAGCAACTCTAGAAAATTCTCCTATATTGGCAGTATAAAAAAAGCAGAAAAGGGCCAGTTTGATAATCTCTACACTTCTCACCTAAATGTCAGGCAAAAGAATACCATCTCTCTTAATATCAGCTTATTAACACATCAGTTTATTAATCTGGTATTTTCCAGATATATATTTTCTTAGATAAAGAGGAAAAAGTAAACTGTTGTGAGGGTACTAAAATAAAGGACTAGCGAAAAAGAAATTAATTGTAGAAATACAAGGTGGATTAATAACAAAGAGAAAAGGAGTAAGAACACAGAATAACTTTTCAGACAACACCATGAGAAAATCATAAAAAGATAATATACTTAAAAATACCATAAATGCAACAAAAATAACAACTGAAATAAAAGCAGAAAGATATATGTGTGTCTATATATATATATATATTTTTTTTTATCTATGCCTCAAACTACAAATTAGTAAGATGCTTCTGTAGTAATAACTATATTTACAATCCAAAGACTTATCTTACTAATGAGGCAGCCTTCATTAAGGTAATCAAAATTTCATAAATGTGGTTGTTTTCATCCTAAAAGTAGTGAGGCTTAAACAGGAAAACTCCCTTGCCCTCAAAAATACAAAAAACTCAAAACATCTTCTTGAACTTAAGTAGGGAAAGTGGCATAAGGGTCATAACTGGGAATTTCAGTTCTGTAATAAAGACACAGACCAGGTCTGGAATTCTAGCTATGCCACTCACTAGGTTTTGGGATCCTGAGCAAGTTAATTACCTCTAAGCCCATTGCTGCAAACTATCTAGTCAGACAGTCATATCTAGAATAAAAGAATTAATGCAAGTAGAATTTGGCACAGATTAATAACTATTATATAATTATTATGAGTCTGTAAAGGAAGACAAACAAGCATACTAAAAGTAGAAATATAACCTATTAATGGTTAATGAGCATTTACAACAGAATATTTACCAAGGATGTCATACTTCTAGTGTAAAGCTTGGGAAAGAATTTGTATAATTTTTAAAGTTCTCCAGGTGACCATGATATAACTAACTTATGGATTCAACATTTATGGGTAACTATACTGTGATCTTTTTAACAAATAAATATACACCCTGATCAAGCTAACATATAAAGATACACCCTGTATTCACTTAGTTATAGTTGATTTCAATAATGTGTTCAGTCAGTCAGTCAGTTCAATCACTCAATTGTGTCCAACTCTTTGAGACCCCATGGACTGCAGCATGCCAGGCTTCCCTATCCATCACCAACTCCCGGAGCTTACTCAAATTCATGTCCTTCAAGTCGGTGATGCCATCCAACCATCTCACCCTTTCTCGTCCCCTTCTCTTTCCACCTTAAATCTTTCCAAGCATCAGGGTCTTTTCAAATGAGTCAGTTCTTCACATCAGGTGGCCAAATTATTGGACCTTCAGCTTGAGCATCAGTCCTTTCAATGGATATTCAGGGCTGATTTCCTTTAGGAGGGACTGGTTGGCTCTCCTTGCAGTCCAAGGGACTCTCAAGAGTCTTCTCCAACACCACAGGTCAAAAGCATCAATTCTTCGGTGCTCAGCTTTCTCCAGAGTCCAACTCTCACATCCACACATGACTACCAGAAAAACCATAGCTTTTACTAGATGGACTTTTGTTCAAAGTACTGTCTCTGCTTTTCAATATGCTGTCTGGGTTGGTCATAGTTTTTCTTCCAAGGAGCAAGCGTCTTTTAATTTCATGGTTGCACTTACCATCTGCAGTGATTGTGGAGCCCAAAATATAAAGTCTGTCACTGTTTCCATTGTTTCCCCATCTATTTGCCATGACTGATGGGACAAGATGCCATGATCTTACTTTTTTTAATGCTGAGTTTTAAGCCAACTTTTTCACTGTCCTCTTTCACTTTCATCAAGAGGCTCTTTAGTCACTTTCTGCCATGAGGGTGGTGTCATCTGCATATCTGAGATTATTGATATTTCTCCCAATAATCTTGATTCTAGCTTGTACTTCCTCCAGCCCAGGGTTTCTCATGATGCACTCTGCATATAAGTTAAATAAACAGGTTGACAATATATAGCCTTGTTGCATTCCTTTCCCAATTTGGAACCAGTCTATTGTTCCATGTCCAGTTCTAACTGTTGCTTCTTAACTTGCATACAGATTTCTCAAGAGGCAGGTTAGGTGGTCTGGTATTCCCATCCCTTAAAGAATTTTCCACAGCTTGTGGTGATCCACACACTCAAAGGCTTTGGCATAGTCAATAAAGAAAAAGTAGATGTTTTTCTGGAATTCTCTTGTTTTTTCAATGATCCAGCAGGTATTGGCAATTTAATCTCTGATTCCTCTGCCTTTTCTAAAACCAGTTTGATCATCTGGAAGTTCATGGTTCACATACTGTGGAAGCCTGCCTTGGAGAATTTTGAGCATTACTTGCCTAGCATGTGAGATGATTGCAACTGTGTGGTAGTTTGAGCATTCTTTGGCATTGCCTTTCTTTGGGATTGGAATGAAAACTGACCTTTTCCAGTCCTGTGGCCACTTCCAGGGTTTTCCAGATTTGCTGGCATATTGAGTGCAGCACTTTCACAGCATCATCTTAACAATATTGTGTTAGCTTCAGTGGTAAAGTAATTCACTTACACTTGTATATATTCTTTTTCAGATTCTTTTCTATTATAGCTTATTACAGATACTGAATATACTTCCTTGTGCTCTACAGTAGGACCTTGTTGTTTATCTACTTTATAAACTTTATATATAATAGTGTATATCTGTTAATCCCAAACTCCTGATGTGTCCCTGCCCTCATCTTTGCTCTTTGGTAACTACAAGTTTGTTTTCTATATATGTGAGTCTATTTCTGTTTTCTAAATAAACTGACTTGTATCATTTTTTAGATTCCTAAAACATGTAACTCATATTATATGATACTTGTCTTCCTCAGTCTGACTTATTTTATTTAGTATGATAATCTCTAGGTCCATCCATGTGGCTGCAAATAGCATTATTTCACTCTTTTGTGGCTGAGTAGTATTCCATTGTATATGTATACCACGTTTTCCTTATCGCTTCCTCTGTCAGTGAACACTTTGGAGGTCTTCTTTCAGAGCAATACCATAAAATGTGGGTTCCACCCTAGTTGCAGATTCCTATAGGAAGCACGTGATTGGCTCATCTTTGTCTCTTTCCCTAAACCAGTCTGCCACTGTCCCAGGGACAGCAGATTTGGGAGGAAAGGATTAGGAAGATGCAGCTTGATAATGAGACAATTGCTTTGGAAGCAGATAAAATGACATAAAATCAGCCCACTCCCTGACACATAAAACACATTCTATATTATTGTGTAATAGTGCTTCACTAAGAGTGAGGAGCTCAATATTTTCCTATATGCCTATTACATTGCTGACTCCATGCTTCATGCCATAGGGGAGAGAGAGATAGGGGATATGCCCTGCCTTCAGGGATCTTACCAGAATGATGAGAAAAATGACAATACATATTTAAAAATTTGGTTTTATAATAAAGATCACAAGTGTCAAAAGAGATAGTGAAAAACCATTGAAAAAGAGACAGTTGTTGTTCAGTCATTAAGTCATGTCTGCCTCTGCAACCTCATGAAGTGAAGCACACCAGGCTTCCCTGTCCTTCACTATCCCCTGGAGTTTGCCTAAATTCATATCCATTGAGTCAGTAATGCCATTCAACCATCTCATCTTCTACCATCCCTTTCTCCTCTTATGCTCAATCTTTCCCAGCATCAGGGTCTTTACCAAAGACTCAGCTCTTCGCATCAGGTGGCCAAAGTATTGGAGCTTCAGCTTCAGCATCAGTCCTTCTAATGAATATTCAGGGATGATTTCCTTTAGGATTGACTGGTTGGCTCTCCTTGCAGTCCAAGGGACTCTCAAGAGTCTGCTCCAGCATCACAGTTTGAAAGAATCAGTTCTTCAGTGCTCAGCCTTCTTTATGGCCCAACTCTCACATACATATATAACTATTGGAAAAAACATAGCTTTGACTATGACTAAAAACATAGCTTTTATTGGCAAAGTGATGGCTCTTCTTTCCAATACTTTGTCTTTGTTTGTCATAGCTTTTCTTCCAAGGAGATGCGTGTGTTCTAAGTCACTTTAATCATGTCCTACTCTTTGCGACCCCATGGTCATAGCCCTCCAAGTTCCTCTGTCCATGGGATTCTTCAGGCAAAAGTACTGGAGTGGGTTGCCATTTCCTTCTCAAGAGGATCTTCCTGACCCAGGGATCGAACCTGTGTCTCTTAAGTCCCCTCCACTGGCGGTGGGTTCTTTACCACTAGCACCACCTAGGAAGCCCCTCCAAGGAGACAGCGTCTTTTCATTCTGTGGCTGTAGTCACTATCTACAGTGATTTTGGAGCCCAAGGAAATAAANAGATCACAAGTGTCAAAAGAGATAGTGAAAAACCATTGAAAAAGAGACAGTTGTTGTTCAGTCATTAAGTCATGTCTGCCTCTGCAACCTCATGAACTGAAGCACACCAAGCTTCCCTGTCCTTCACTATCCCCTGGAGTTTGCCTAAATTCATATCCATTGAGTCAGTAATGCCATTCAACCATCTCATCTTCTACCATCCCTTTCTCCTCTTATGCTCAATCTTTCCCAGCATCAGGGTCTTTACCAAAGACTCAGCTCTTCGCATCAGGTGGCCAAAGTATTGGAGCTTCAGCTTCAGCATCAGTCCTTCTAATGAATATTCAGGGATGATTTCCTTTAGGATTGACTGGTTGGCTCTCCTTGCAGTCCAAGGGACTCTCAAGAGTCTGCTCCAGCATCACAGTTTGAAAGAATCAGTTCTTCAGTGCTCAGCCTTCTTTATGGCCCAACTCTCACATACATATATAACTATTGGAAAAAACATAGCTTTGACTATGACTAAAAACATAGCTTTTATTGGCAAAGTGATGTCTCTTCTTTCCAATACTTTGTCTTTGTTTGTCATAGCTTTTCTTCCAAGGAGATGCGTGTGTTCTAAGTCACTTTAATCATGTCCTACTCTTTGCGACCCCATGGTCATAGCCCTCCAAGTTCCTCTGTCCATGGGATTCTTCAGGCAAAAGTACTGGAGTGGGTTGCCATTTCCTTCTCAAGAGGATCTTCCTGACCCAGGGATCGAACCTGTGTCTCTTAAGTCCCCTCCACTGGCGGTGGGTTCTTTACCACTAGCACCACCTAGGAAGCCCCTCCAAGGAGACAGCGTCTTTTCATTCTGTGGCTGTAGTCACTATCTACAGTGATTTTGGAGCCCAAGGAAATAAAACCAGTCACTATTTCCACTTTTTCCCCATTTATTTGCCAGTAAGTGATGGGACCAGATGCCATGATCTTCATTGTTTGAATGTTGAGTTTAAATACAGCCTTTTCACTGAACAAGGGGAAAAAAGAGAGAGAAAGAGACAGAAGTGGTGGTAAATGAAAGAAAATTCCAAGATACAAATAGAAGTTTTGCAAGAAAAATAATTTGGAAACAATTGATTTTGAGACTAGAATGGAAAGTGATTTTCTGTTCCATTTCCTGAGCTGTCTCATACCCATAACAAAAATAGACTTTATTTATAAAGCCATTGATTGCTTTGTGTATACAGCTAAGAATATAAAATAGGAGAGGGAGAAGTTCCTTTTTGACAAATGCAGAAATAATCAGGAAAATGTACTGATCATTCCCCCACTGCTCCCTCTAGATCTCTTCTGTCCTCTCTGACTCCCTGCCTTGCCAAGCAATTTAGCTTTATCTCCATGAATGAAGCAATTTGCTTGATTTGAGTTCAGCTTTGTTTGTGTATTCCTGAGAAATCTCCTATACCTTCACCGTCAATTGTCTTGAACAATATTATAAGGATATTTGAAAATAACTTTAAGAAAACTGTATCACAAACACACACACACAGAGGAAGACATATATACATATCCAAGATTAGAATAGCATTAGGAGATACATTTACATTCCCACTGCTCTAATTCAGGCTCTTCGCCTGTTTATAAAATGGGAGTAGAAACATCTTTAATACAGTGAAAGGGCTGTACTTTGATTATGCATCAGCCTGTGGATTTTGCTAGGGCTCTGCCTCTGACCTCCAGTTTTTATTCTATCTCATGTAGGCATTTTAATATTGCTGCATCCTGATTTCCTGCAGCAAGAGGCAATTTTGTAAAGAATGGCCCTGCAGTACAGCAAGATGAAGAACGTCTTGGGCATGAAATCTCAGATGAGATGGCTGCTCTATAGCTCAGAGGCTGGAGGGATAAGTGTGTGTGTGTGTGTGTGTGTGTGTGCGTGCGCATGCGTGTATAAGCACATTTGTTTTACACTGAGGCTTATTTACACCAGGCTTCTTCCTGGTTGGACCAGGAAGGGAAATTCTGACTCTATCTTTCCTTTATTTTACTAAAATACTTTATTTTACTAAAATAAATACCAATTTTTTCATGCCTTATCCTAGGTATTTTATACCTATGAACTCATTAAATCCTCAAATCAACTCAAGAAAGTAGCTATTTTTTGCTATCACCATTTTATAGATGAGAAAACGAAGACACAGAGGAGTTAAGAAAATTGTTCAAATAAAACAGCTGGCTTAGAGGATGAACTTATGGTTACCAGAGGGGAAGGATCGAAGGGAAGAGATAGTTAGGGAGCTTGGGACAGACATGTACACACTGCTCTATTTAAAATGGATTACCAACAAGGGCCTACTGCAGAGCACAGGGAACTCCGCTCAGGGCTATGTGGCGGCCTGGATGGGAGGGGAGTTGGAGAGAATGGATACATGTGGAACGTGGCTTAGCTGCTTTGCTGTGCACCTGAGACTATCACAGCATTGTTAGTCAACTACACTACTGCTGCTGCTGCTGCTGAATCGCTTCAGTCCTGTCCAACTCTGTGCGACCCCATAGATGGCAGCCCGCCAGGCTCCCCCATCCCTGGGATTCTCCAGGCAAGAACACTGGAGTGGGTGGCCATTTCCTTCTCCAATGCATGAAAGTGAAAAGTGAAAGTGAAGTACACAGAGGAGTTAAGAAAATTGTTCAAATAAAACAGCTGGCTTAGAGGATGAACTTATGGTTACCAGAGGGGAAGGATCGAAGGGAAGAGATAGTTAGGGAGCTTGGGACAGACATGTACACACTGCTCTATTTAAAATGGATTACCAACAAGGGCCTACTGCAGAGCACAGGGAACTCCGCTCAGGGCTATGTGGCGGCCTGGATGGGAGGGAGTTGGAGAGAATGGATACATGTGGAACGTGGCTTAGCTGCTTTGCTGTGCACCTGAGACTATCACAGCATTGTTAGTCAACTACACTACTGCTGTTGCTGCTGCTGAATCGCTTCAGTCCTGTCCAACTCTGTGCGACCCCATAGATGGCAGCCCGCCAGGCTCCCCCATCCCTGGGATTCTCCAGGCAAGAACACTGGAGTGGGTGGCCATTTCCTTCTCCAATGCATGAAAGTGAAAAGTGAAAGTGAAGTCACTCAGTCTCCGACTCTTCGCGACCCCATGGGCTGCAGCCTACCAGGCTCCTCCGTCCATGAGATTTTCCAGGCAAGAGTACTGGAGTGGGTTGCCATTGCCTTCTCCATAATCAGCTATAGTTCTCCCTAAAAGTTTAAAAAATAAATAAATGAGAAAACTTTTTAAGAAAACAGCTAATATGTGCTGAAGACAGAATTTGAACTCAGATCATTTGACTACAGAGCTCATGTTCTTAATCCCTTCACTCCACTGAAAGAAGAAATATGGGCAGCCTGTCTACATAGACATCAGAAACCAGCAGGTTATTGTGGGAAAAAAATATTCAAAATACAATCACAAGTGAAAATACTCAGCTTCAGATCCTTGGCTTCAAATAGAATGGATATGCAGTTCAGCCTGATCTGGAATTACAACTCTATGTTCTTCTTACCTCTGCTCCACTTGCTATAAAGGCACTTGACTCCCATTTGCACCAATGAACTCCCTGCCATATTGGTGGAAGAGCTGTGATTCCATTGCATTCTGCAGAGAAGTGACTTCATTTAGGGTATAATAGCCCTTTGAGGGTGCTGTAGTTATCATCATTATTATATCTTTATGAAGTGTTCATTGTGTACCAGGCTCTATTTTCAGTATTTTGCATGCCTTCTGTTATTTAAATCATACCACAACTCCATGTGGATGACTATCATTGTCTCCAGTACAGTGGAGAAATCAAAACTCAGTATCTGAGGATGAAAGGAGATCTTGCAAATAAAGTCATTGTTCAGTGCCTGGTGCCTAATAAACACCCCCAAACTGTGGCTCTTGTTATTCTCAGCATTATCACCATCTATCACTATCGTGTTTTACTCTTGCTTTAACTGGTTTTCATATTGCTCATGAGAGAACTAGTCCAGGTTAGAACTCAAATCCACGTGCATCCCAAACCCGTGCCCTTCATCATCCTGTAAAGTCTCTGTCCAGAAACCAGGAACCAAGACGTTAGAGAGCAGACAGACAGCCCGTCTGAAGAGAGCTTAACAGTAGGATGTGTGCAGCTGGGGGTAGATAAGAAGCTCAGGGAAATGGAAATCATCTTTTGTGTTTTCTCTTTGGCACTGGAGGACCCAAATGTGACTGCTGGTCAAAATGTGGGAGAGGCCGGTGTTTAACTCTACTTACAGGGCATTGTTGGGCTTTCCTGGTGGCTCAGTTGGTAAAGAAACCACCTGCAGTGTGGGAGACCTGGGTTTGATCCCTGGGTTGGGGAGGTCCCCTGGAGGAGGGCATGGCAACCCACTCCAATGTTCTTGCCTGGAGAATTCCATGGACAGAGGAGCCTGGCGTCACAAAGAGTCGGACACGACTGAGCGAGTAAGCACAGCAGCACAGGAGTGTTGTCACGTCCATTCTGACTAATAATGGAAGGAGATTTCCTGCACAATAGCCTGAGTTCCTGTCCCTGGAAATCATGAAGCAGAAAACATGCAGCCATTGTGAGAGGTTCTGGGAAAGATTTCTGGAAGCTAATGCCATGGAAATAGTGAACCTCAACTCCCTTCACAAATCTGAAATTCTACAATTCCTAAAGACCTCTGTGCAGCCTAGGAAATTCCTCTTCCTTGTCCCAGCTTGGGTATCAAGTCTAAAGCCTTTTCTTTTGCTCTTCTATTCTTGTTCTTTAAGTCTCAGAACCTCAGAAGTGAATAAACTAGTGGTAATTAATGTATCTGATTTCTAGTGGATCAATGCTACTCCTTCTAGTGAAAATAAACAGAACAACCCAAAATCTTAACTGAATGATAAAATATGTTTATAAAAGAAAATGAAAATAGAAGGAATGGGGGAGAGATAATTCACCCATAATTCTTGTTAGTACATCGATACATATTTTTCCAGATCTTTGTGTAATTTCATAAAAGTCAAATTATTGAGATAGCATGGCTCTAAATATAGGAATATTCTGCACAGTGACAGACTAAAGATTCTCCATACTTTCATTGCAGTCCACCAAATACTGAGCACTTAATTCTCTGCCTAGCATTGTATCAGATATTAGCAACATACATCCATAGGCCAAGAGCCCTTCTCTCAAGATAGTGCTGGAGACAAATAAGTAAAGAATCCAACAAATGTACATGTGTAATAAAAGTTAAAACAACATGCATATATAGTTTTACTCATGCTCATAGAAAATGGCCATTATAAAATAAATAGTGCTCATAATCACAGTAACTAACAGATTTTAAAATGTTTACATTTATTTTAGATGGCTTCAACCTTAAAACAACCTTTGGAGTTGGTAATCATTTTTATTTTAATATCCATTTTAAAAAGAAAACATAACTATGCACTCCTCTGTTCAGTGCAGCGTTATTGACAATAGCCAAGCTATGGAAACAAACAAAGTGCCCATCCATAGATGAATGGATAAAACTGAGATATATACAGATGATACACACGTGCACACACACACAATGGAATACTGCATACGTGTTCAGTCACTAAGGTGTGTTTGGTTCTTTGTGACTCCATGGACCAGAGCCCACCAGGCTTTTCTGCCCATTGGATTTCCCAGGCAAGAATATTGGATTACATTGCCATTTCCTCCTCCACAACCCAGGGATTGAACTAGCATCTCCAGCATTAGCAGATGGACTCTTTAACACTGAGACACCAAGGCAGGCCAGTGGAAAATTACTCAGCCATAAAAAATGAAATATTGCCACTTCTGACTATATGGTGGATATAGAGAGCATTCAGTTCAGTCAGTTGCTCAGTCATGTCCGACTCTTTGCGACCCCATGAATCGCAGCATGCCAGCCTCCCTGTCCATCACCAACTCCCGGAGTTCACTCAGACTCACATTCATCGAGTCCGTGATGCCATCCAGCCATCTCATCCTCGGTCGTCCCCTTCTCCTCCTGCCCCCAATCCCTCCCAGCATCAGGGTCTTTTCAAATGAGTCAACTCTTCGCATGAGGTGGCTAAAGTACTGGAGTTTCAGCTTTAGCATTATTCCTTCCAAAGAAATCCCAGGGCTGATCTCCTTCAGAATGGACTGGTTGGATCTCCTTGCAGTGCAAGGGACTCTCAAGAGTCTTCTCCAACACCACAATTCAAAAGCATCAACTCTTTGGTGCTCAGCATTCTTCACAGTCCAACTCTCACATCCATACATGACCACTGGAAAAACCATAGCCTTGACTAGACGGACCTTAGTCGGCAAAGTAATGTCTCTGCTTTTGAATATACTATCTAGGTTGGTCATAACTTTTCTTCCAAGGAGTAAGCGTCTTTTAGGCTAAGTGAAATAAATCAAACAGTGGAAGACAAATACTGTATGATTTCACATATATGTAGAATCTAAAAAACAAACAAAACAAATGAAAACAGACTCATCGGTACAGACAGCAAACATGTGGTCATCAAATGGGAGGGATATTGTGGGACAAAATGGTTGAAGGGCATTAAAAGGTACAAACCCCTAGTTATAAAATAAGTAAACCATAAGGATGTAATAAACAGTGTCAGGAAACATTTAACAGGAGGCTTCCTGTGTGCTGTTTTGGATCTGTCAGAAATTCTCTGTTCCTTATTAATTCCTGAATACTCAGGAATTAAGAGGAGAGGCAAGCCTCTCCCGGGACTGAGGGATCCAGGCATTTCCTTCATTAGTGTTTCTATATGGTGATAAGTATCCTCTTCCTTCTTGTGAACCATATGGTAAAAGTGATTGTTTACAACTCTCTCTCTCTTTAATATGGATCACCTATGTTTTGTAAGTCTGGAATTTTAATCTTTGTCTTTGCTGAGAATAACTACCTTGTAAGACAGTATATTGGGAAGGAAATGGAAACCCACTCCAGTATTCTTGCCTGGAGAATCCCAGGGACCAGGGAGCCTGGTGGGCTGCTGTCTATGGGGTCGCATAGAGTCAGACATGACTGAAGCGACTTAGCAGCAGCAGCAGCAGCAAGACAGTATATATGCCCACACCATGTTGATTAAAACATCTTTGCTCCATCAGAGCTCTGGTCCCCATGTCTTTCTTTCTCTTTCTTTCTCTCTCTCTCTCAGGCTATTTCTTTGGAGCGCAGAGGCCCTCTGAGTTCACTTTCCTGCTCGGGCTTCTAAGACTCTCTCAAGAAGGCACTCTGCGCCTTCACCCCATTGAGAGGGCGCCTGAGGCCTCCGTGAACAGAGCAAGCCCCATGCCAGGGGCTTTACTGGCTTTCTGTGTAAACCAAGGAATATCAGCCTCTTTCTCTCCTTTACCTTCTTATCGTAGACTCCAGACCACCAGGTTCCGGTCCATTAAAGGACCTCAACAAAACAGCATAAGGAATATGGTCAATAATACTATAATAACTTTGTGTGTGGTCAGATGGTTACTAGACTTATCATGGTGATCAGTTCATAATATGTGCAAATATCCAATCATCAAGTAGTCCACATGAAACCAACATAATATTGTACATCAACTGTATGTCAGTTCTAAAAAGATAATAACTTATAATGGAAAATAATCTGAAATACATAGATATTTCAGATTATTTTATATGTATATGTATATAACAATCACATTGCAGTATACCTGAAACTAACATAATATTGTAAATCGACAATTGTTGTTATTCAGTTGCTAAGTCATGTCCGACTCTTTACGACCCCATGGACTGCAGCATGCCAGGCTTCCCTGTCCTTCACTATCTCCCAGAGTTTGCTTAAACTCATGTCCATTGAGTCAATGATGCCATCCAACCATCTCATCCTCTGTTGCCCCATTCTCCTCCCGCCCTCAATTACACTTCAATTTTAAAAAGGAAAGGAAGGAAGGAATGAAAGAGGGAGGGAGGGAAGGAGGAGAAGAAGGAAAAATAAAATGGAAAGACTATGGGCTTTTGAGGCAAGCAGGCTACATTCAGCTCTATATCCTGGCTCTGGCTAGCAATGTGGCCCTAAGCTGGCCTCGCACAGTATCTAACTACCTCTCAGGGTTGCTCTCAGGTTTATAAGTGATATCTGTAATGTGTCTGGTACGTGGTATTCCCTAAAATGCAGCTTTTGTTTTTGACCGAAGCTCAGAATAGGTCAGTGACTCACCCAAGGTCACCCAAGCAGGAACTCTAAATTTTCTGATTGTTAATCCTGGCTTCCTCTGACTGTGCCAATTATAGCTTTCAGACAATCATCTATTGTTGGCTGTGGACAGTACCAAAACAGAACACATACTGCATGTTTATCTATATCTGTATGATGCGTTTTGCATGTTCTTTGTGTATTCTCCTTTCATTCAACAACAAAAAAGTTACATAAAAATTGTCTGATGTTTTTCCCAGTAAAAATCTACTGCCCACATCCTCCTTCACATTCCATGGTGTCAACACTAGCGATGACAATTAGATCAGGAATTAAAGGGATTCATTACACCTGTGGAAATTTCCATCCTGAGACTACAAAACCTGCTAAGTTATTCTGCTCCCAGGACATGGTCTATTTTCCTTCCAGGCTATGAGCCCACTCTTCCATGGACTGAGCTGGAGGGCCCCCTGGAGACCTCTTAAGACTCTAGTTTAGTATCCATTTCATTTAGTGGGCAACCCAGAAGATGCTCAATTTCCTCGGCTCCTTTAAAAAACAAAACAGGGCTGATGTAGAAAACAAAGGGCAGTGAGGAAGAGAAAACTCTCACTGGAGCAGAGAATTGCTTGATGACCATGAGTCAGCAGGGCACCAGTGTGGTGTAACATGAAGACATGATGCTGAAACAAGCCACAGCCTCTGAGGACAACCACAGAATCTTGAGCTGCAAGGGAACTTAAAGCAGCTTTTCTCCAGAAAAAAAAAAAAAGCACAATTTTTTAAATGCAATCCACAATTAGAAATCCTTTTACAATTGCAATCCAATACATGTATATAAATAAATATATAAATAAAACTTCTATGAAATAATTACTATCCTAACCATGTGATACATTCTAATGCCACCTATTCTAACCCATTCTGTTCTTTCCTGCTTCCCCTCAAATTAAAATTTTTCCCGATGCTCATGGATCACAACATGTAGTTTGGGGGGAAAAACTGATTTGGAGAGTTTCTCATTCAACCCCCAATACAATGCCCATGAAAATTCTGATTCATATCAGCCTGGAATACTCTTTAATAATGTCAAAGTTGTTCAAGAAACTTGAGTTTACAACAATAATACAGCAATAAGAGTATTCCCCTACCATTTTGAGTATTCTCTAGTGATACATGCTACTGCTGCTGCAGCTGCTGCTGCTAAGTCGCTTCAGTCGTGTCCAGCTCTGTGCGACCCCATAGATAGCAGCCCACCAGGCTCCGCCATCCCTGGGATTCTCCAGGCAAAAACACTGGAGTGGGTTGCCATTTCCTTCTCCCTAGTGATACATATTAGGTCCTATACTTGTACTCCCAATCTGTACACTGTTGAATCCTCACAGATGGTTCTTCAAATGAGTCTATTAGCACTTCCATTTTCCAGCTGAAGAAACCAAGGGCTCCACCAAAAGCTAGTGACTTCTCCCAAAGGACCATCTAATCCATCTGGAGCTCAGTTGCTGACGGTTGAGGATATTGGGTAGTAAAGCTTTTGCAGCATTCACTTTACCCTTGTTGTTCATGTCACTCAGTCATGCCCGATTCTTTGTTATCCCATGGACTGCAGCACCCTAGGTTTCCACGCCCTTCACTGTCTCCCTGAGTTTTCTCAAACTCATGTCCATTGAGTCAGTGATGCCATTCAATCATCTCATCCTCTGTCTTCCCCTTCTCCTCCTGCCTTCAGTCTTTCCCAGCATCAGGGTCTTTTCCAATGAGTCAGCTCTTTGCATGAGGCGGCCAGAGTACTGGAGTTTCAGCTTCAGCATCAGTCCTTCCAATGAATATCAGGACTGATTTCCTTTAGGATCGACTGGTTGGCTCTCCTTGCAGTCCAAGGGACTCTCAAGAATCTTATCCAACACCACAGTTCAAAAGCATCAATTCTTCGGCACTCGGCTTTCTTTATAGTCCAACTCACATCTATACTACTGGAAAAACCATAGTTTTGACTATACAGACTTTTGTCAGCAAAGTGATGTCTCTGCTTTTTAATATGCTGTCTAGGTTTATCATAGCTTTTCTTTCAAGGAACAAGCACTTTTCAATTTCATGGCTTTACCCTTAAATTTCATTTTACCCTGGCACTTAACCCCTTTTGGTCTTGCCCCAGTTTCTGTATCAGAAGTTCACAAGCATGCAGACCCAGGCCTGGTCTCAGATGATAGCCCAGATCCAACCAAACATCTCTGGAACTGTGTCTTCATACACATCACTCCTCCATTTCCAGCCTGTCAGCTTTTGTTATCATCAAAAGCACAACAGATAATCTGACTTACCTTGCATCTAAAGCAGAAAAGAGGAAAGGGAAGGTAAAGGGCTTTCTCGTCACTTCTTAACCTGGAAGACTTTGTTCTGAAAGACCTGAGAATTCATCATTGCCTCTCATTGGCCAGATCCCAGGCACCAGCTCACCTGGGACCTGTCAGGTGGGCATATTGCCACTTGTCCAAAATCATGATTCTGTTAGTAAGGAAGGGGCCATAGCTGTTGGGCAAGCAGCTAACAATGTCTACTACCATGGCTTTGGGGGTCATGGATCTTGTTCACTTCATCTATCTCCCCACTTTCTCCCAAGGATGAAGTCCCACTCAAATGCTACTAAACTTTTTTAGTTCTTCCTGTCTACCACATCTTGCTGATTCTAAGTCCTTTACTCTTGTTCTTCCCTTTGTCTGGAACATTCCTTACCTCACCCCCATTCTCTTCTGCCTTGCTCATCACTACTGTTCTTGAGGATTCGGGTCAATATCCTCTTCAACAGGAAACGATGCTTGAGCAGGGTCTGGGTGAAGGGTCTCACCTACCTCTCTCTGCACAGCTGAAATTTACTGAGTTCAGAGGTCTCCGCCTTTACCTAGCCAGTGCCCTCAGTCCCTACCAAGGTGTCTGGCTTTTTATAAATATTTATTGAATAAATGAGCAAAAGTCACACTTATTAAGCAGAAAGGGCACTGCATTTTAATATCATCTATTTTGAGTATGAGTATGAAATATTCATAAACCACATAATGCAATTACCAGAGTATTTATCCAAGTTTTATTCCACTGGAAAACAAGATCAAGAGGGATCAAGTTACATGTTCAAGGCCACACAGTTGTGAAAGATAGACAGGATTCAAATCCTGGTCTGATTCTAGAACCCAGGGGTTTTCCACTACACCCACTGCTGCCCAGTAGGAGACACATTGGCTCTAGTCCTGTTGGTGGTTGCACCTAGGGCAGGAGTTGATGTATCTTTTCTGTAGAGGACCAGATAATAAACATTTTAGGCTCTGAGTGACATACAGTCTTTGTGGTAACTGACCTACTCTGTTGTTATAGCTTGAAAGCAGTCATGGGCATTATGAGTAAGTGTGGTCGCGTCTCAATAAAAATTCATTTGCAAAAACAAGTAACAAGTAAAATTTGATTCCCAGACTATAGTTTGGAGAGCCCTTATCTAGAGTAATTCAGTTTCCTTGACTTAGCTTTGAATTCTTCATCAATAAATTGATGGTTTGAATTTGATGCAGCTTAGGTAATTTTCTACTCTGAAATTCAATTATTAATTATTATTCTGAAGCCCAGAAAGCATCTTGTTTAACTCATTTTATTAGCAATAGGAAGGATAGAATATAAGCCTTGATTTAACTAGACTATAAACTCAAAAATTAATATATATATATACCCTAAAAAATATTAAAAAGAAATATGCAAAGAGTTTAGCTAATATAAGCTAAAAGCACCAAGAAAGGAAAAGTTTAGCTACCTATATATTTTTATGTGAGACATTTTTGCTTGGGCATTTTTAATCTATTGGATAACTTAATATTTCTTTAAAATACAGTCTTTCTATTTTTAGCTTCTACCATCTCTTAGAATATAGTAAGTTCCATACTTCTCATCTTTAAACATGGATTCTTGCTTTTAGAAGTTTGCAATTCACATGTGAAGAAATGGTTATGAATATTCATTATAAATCTTTAGAAATCCATAAATAAATATTTGCTCACATCATAGGATTATTGTACTAAATAAGATGACATAGCTGGCATAAAAGCAGACAGAAAGGAGATATTCCATACATTGTGATTTTTGTTGTGGTTATTAATGTTTCTAAAATGATTTTGATATTGATGGGAGAGGCAAGCTCTTGTTCATTAGAGCCTTAACTGGGGGACTTAACAACAGGGGACAGTTTTGCTTCTTGGGGATTATTCAGTAATATTTAAATATTTGGTCGTGACAATCAGGAGTGTTTCTGGCATCCAGTGGGTTGATACCAGGGATGCTGCTAAACATTCCCCAATGCTCAGAAGTATCCCCCCTACCTCCGCCCACAACAAAGAGTCACCACCATTTTCTCTAGTGATAGGTAACAGAAACTTTGCGCTACAGTAACCCCTGTGCCTGGCACAGTTCCAAGCATAACACAGAGTAGGTTACATAACACAGTAAATGTTTGTGGCTGAGTGAATGGATAACTGAATGGATGAAACCAGTCACCATCATGATATTATTTCCCTCTGCCTTATACTTTGCTAAGGAAAACTGACTCTATTGAATCCAGACTATTTAACTGATAAATATACACTAGACTATTTGCTTCATGTCAGATGAGACCCTTTATGTATCGTTCAAAGTTAAGTTTACAATCCATAGCATAGTGATGACACATAATAGATGCTCGATAGACAGTAATCAAAGAATCATTGAGGCTAGTTGCCTATTATACTAAATTCACACATTTCAACATTACTTACTTTTTCTTTTTTTTTAATTTTACATTGGAGCAGAGTTGATTAACAATGTTGTGTTAGCTTCAGGCTTATAGCAATTGACCATTACTTATTGAACTTGGCAATGTCCTGCATCTATTTTTAGAGCTGAAATGACGGTATTTATTTCTCACCCTCCATCTCTACCCCACCCCCATCACCACCCTCCAAAAGTAGATTTGTGTATCCACATAAAATTTCATATTATTTGCTGTTTTTCCACAAAAGTAAAAAATATCTGTGCAGAAAACCCCAGGAGCAAAGTATGGCATGGCTTGCTCGACACTGACAGGCTGTGTGCATTTTTATGGGGAAGAAATAAATACGGAGATAATTATGCTGAAGGAGCTGAGGCAGAAGAGGCAGGAATATCTGCTGAACATGTCAGCACGCAAGAACCGGAGAATTTCACTGAGCTCCAGACACCAAAGGAGACTTCTGGCCCTGAGGGATGAAATGAGTGTTATTTGTTGATGGAAGAGGCAGTGACTACACAAGGATTTTTTTTCCGGATTTTGTTTTTGTTTTAAACCATTGCCTTTAAGGAAGGAAGAGAAACATTTAGAAAGCATCCATTCTAAAATCTCTCCTCTGAGAGATTCTTTCCCAGGAAATATTATCTTTGGATTTATTAACTCTTGGTTACCTGCAGCTATTCTAAAATCCATAACGGTTATATAAGGCTGTTTTTTCAGATCTCTATTTTCCTCTGGACATCTGTTATTAGATTCGTGACAAAACAAAGAAGAGTTAGTAACCACATAACCACTGCTCTAGAACACTTTAATTATATTAACTAATGTTTTTGACTACTTGCGTGCATGCTCAGTTGCCCAGTCATGTCCAGCTCTGTAAGATCCCATGGACTGTAGCCCACTAGACTCCTCTGTCCATGGGATTTTCCAGCCAAGTATCCTGGAGTGGGTTGCCATTTTCTTCTCCAGGGGATCTTCCCAACCCAGGGGTTGAACCTGTGTCTCCTGAGTCTCCTGCTCTGACAGGTGGATTCTATACTACTGCACCACCTGGGAAGCCCTTTTGATTACTTAATGTGTGTTAAAGCATGGTACTTAAGAATTGGGCCCCTATTTCCTCAATTGGAAAACCAACCATATGAGGCAGACATGTTTATTGACTCCATTTTCCAGGTGAAGGACAGAGGCTTAAGGAGGTTATTGGACTTGACTGAGTGTGGAGGCCGGAACCTCAGCAGTTGGAATCTCACCTCCCATGTCTACTTCAACCACAACTCAATGGGACCACTGAAAACATGGGTGCATTTCATCCAGACAACTACCTATGTGGCTTTGGGAGAATTATTAATATTTAGCTACTCCAGTCCTCAGGCTTCTCAGGTGGTGCTAGTGGTAAAGAATCGGCCTGCAAATGCAGGAGACGTAAAATACGCAGGTTCGATCCCTGGGTCAGGAAAATCCCCTGGAGTAGGAAATGGCAACCCACTCCAGTATTCTTGCCTGGGGAATCCCATGCACAGAGGAGCCTGGTGGGATACAGATCATAGGATCACACAGAGTCGACACTACTGAAGCAACTTCACACTCACGCATGCACTCCAATCCCCAGATGCTCGTCTATAAAATGGAGTGAGGAATGATAACCATCCCCTCGAGCTACCATAGAGGTTACATACAGAGAGTTTAGCACAGTGTGTGTCACATGTACAGTAGGAAAAATATGGTCACTCCAATAATGCAATCCCAGTACTGAATTTCCTACTGTTTCACTTTATAGATGAGAAAAACCAAAGCCAGAAGTGGGATGTGACTTTCCCAAGGTCCCAGGTCCCAGTGAAGACCATTCAAGGACTGAATCTCAAGTCTCCCACCAAACATTTAGCGGTGCTTTCTGCTGTGCTTCATTTCATCCAATTAGGGAGAAATGCTTCTGCCTTCACATGATGACAGGGGCCATGTGGAGGTAAGCAAATCTAAAAGCAATCGGAAAAAGTGGTCCTCAAACCAACCATCACTACAGATATTGGCAAGCCATTTAAATAACGTTAAGCAGCTACACTCTATTTTTTAAAAAATTCATTCACTGGAGATTGATCTGAGTGCAATAATAAAAGGGGAGAGAAGTTGGTAAGGCACAGGTTGAATTGGAGTTCTGTCTCTTTATCAGAAAAATTCTGACAACATCACTACCTAAATCATTCTCTTAGTCTCATTGGTGAAAGTGAAAGTCACTCAGTCGTGTCCAACTCTTTGTGACCCCATGGACTATACAGTCCTTTGAATTCTCCAGGCCAGAATACTGGGGTGTGTAGCCATTCCCTTCTCCAGGGGATCTTCCCAGCCCAGGGATCAAACAGGGGTCTCCTGCATTGCAGACGGATTCTTTACGAGCTGAGCCACCAAAAAGCTGGCTAAAAATTCATCATTCAAAAAACTAAAATCATGGCATCCTATCATTTCATGGCAAATGGAAACAGTGACAGACTTTATTTTCTTGGGCTCCAAAATCACTGCAGATGGTGACTGCAGCCATGAAATTAAAAGACGCTTACTCCTTGGAAGAAAAGCTATGACCAACCTAGACAACATATTTAAAAGCAGAGACAATACTTTGACAACAAAAGTCCTTCTAGTCAAGCTATTATTTTTCCAGTGAGAGTTGGACCATAAAGAAAGGTGAGTGCCCAAGATTTGATGCTTTTAAACTGTGGTGTTGGAGAAGAGTATTGAGAGTCTCTTGGACTGCAGGGAGATCAAACAAGCCAATCCTAAAGGAAATCAGTCCTGAATATTCATTGGAAGGACTGATGCTGAACGTCCAATAATTTGGCCGCTTGATGCAAAGAACTGACTCATTGGAAAAGATCCTGATGTTGGGAAAGATTGAAGGCAGGAGGAGAAGAGAATGACAGAGGATGAGATGGTTGGATGGCATCACCAACTTGATGGACATGAGTTTGAACAAGCTCCGGGAGTTGGTGATGGACAGGTAAGCCTGGCATGCCACAGTCCATGGGGTCGCAAACAGGTGTACACTACTAAGCGACTGACCTGAACTGAAATCATTCTCTCTGCAGGCTAATGTGGAAGGCTCGAGTGGTCCTGAATTTTGAAAGCAGACAAATCCTTGTGCCATACTGAGCAGGCCGTGTGACCTTGAGCTAGTGTCTTAGGTCCTCTGACTCTCTACACGCCTGTGTAAAACAGGGTGAGATGCCCTAAGATGAGGGGAAATGCCCACTTGACAGCATTGGCAAAGGAGTCAGATGAGAGTCTAAAACACTTTGAAAGCAGTAGAAGTCAGGCTCTGAAGATGAACAGGCATGAGTTTGAAACCTGACTCACCACTTCTTCGCTGTGTGGCTGAGAAAGGCACTTCATCCCTTACACCTCCTAACCCTCCTCACTAAATTACCATATTAGCACCCACATCACAGAGCTGTTGTGAAGATCAAGTGCACTGTTAGAGAACTTGGTAAGTTGCATGTAAAGAACTTGGTAAGTTGCCTGGCCAGAATTTAGGTGTTTGATAAATTCTAACAAATAAGTATTGTAAATTATTTACCATCATAATTTTTTACAGAGCAGAAAGGCTGCGGGCAACCTCTGAACTGATCTGCACACTCATCCGTCAAATGTGCATTGACTAACTGCTACAACTAGATTTATGCAAGATTTTGCACATCGCCTTCAAAAAGCAGATTGGCACTCACATTTGAAAGAGAAAAGAAACAATATAGAATTCAGGAAGACCTAAGAAGTGTCTTACTTTCTTGAAGAACTGTCAAACAAAAAGAGTTTAGTTTCCATTTCCACATTTCCAGAGAGAAAATGAGGACCAAGTCATGAAAAATTAGAAGATAGAACATTTTCATTCATAGAAGAAAGATTTTTCTACTGATTAGACCCATCTAACAATAGGACTATCAAATCTTGAAAAATAGAGAGCTTCCTATTATTGGAAATATTATATTATTCATATAATAAATAATTTATCTTTAATACAAATAGTGAAAGTCACTCAGTTGTGTCCGACTCTTTCTGACTCCATGGACTACACAGTCCATGGAATTCTCCAGGCCCAGAATACTGGAGTGGGTAGCCTTTCCTTTCTGCAGGGGATCTTCCCAACCCAGGGATCAAACCCAGGTCTCCCAAATTGCAGGCAGATTCTTGACCAGCTGAGCCACAAGGGAAGCCCAAGAATACCGGAGTGGGTAGCCTATGTAATTATGATATATTATATAACATATAAATAATATAATATTTCATTGTCCTCCATCCCCTGTTGATGGGCATATTGGGTTTCTAAACATGTCATGCCATTTCACAGGCATCCCTGGGACTTACACGTGTCTCTCTGCCTGGAAAGATCTTCCCCCAGCACGTACACCTGGTCACCTCCAAGCCAAAGTTTGAAATTCTTGGGACCTTTCCCCAAAGTTACTCTATTTTCTGTGATTCGGTTAAGAAATTGTACATCCTCAACTAGAGTACTTTCATAGTTTTAATTTTTGCAATCTATGCCATCCTCATTTGACTATGTATGGGGAAGTAGGATTATGTCTCTTTCCGTTTTAAGTGCTGACACTCTGTGTACACATAAGATCCTCAATCAGTCAAAGTGCTGAATGATAATGGGTAAATTGCTCTACCTTGAGAACATCAGAGAAGAAAGAAATCAAAGAAGAATCATCTTAGATCATTTCTACATAGGATCTATGTCAGTGAGGATAGACTAGCCCTTTAACAAACAATCCAAGATCTGGAATATTAACCCCTATTAGTTTATTTCTCTTTCACCCAGGATTATCTGTAGGTCGGGTAACCTCTCCAGATAACCCCTCTGTGCTGTGACTCAGAGATCGAGGATGCTTCCTCTTGTGTCTTCACCATCCCAAAACAAGGTCTCCATGGTCTTCATGGCAAGAAAACAAAGATGGGAAAATCTCAAAGGTGTGTGTTCTTACTTCCACTCACATTTTTGTCCAGAACTAGCTCCATGGCCTCGTCTAATCCTAAGGGGATCTGGGAAATATAAGTTTCCATAGACCTAAAGGGGAAGAATAAGATGCAGGATTTGTTGAATTCAGTAGTATAATCTCTGCACATGGTCATTGGGAGAGAGTAGAAAATATATTTTTAGATATCAATGTTTGCTATTAATATTTGCCATTCTTTAAAAATAATGTTTTAGCATTAAAGTGTGTACTGAATTTATTCAAATTTCAGTTTATCAATGTACTAAATATTATGCAGTAATTTTAAAAAGGTTGATATAATTTTAATACAAAAGTATTATAAAATAAAATATGCAGCATGTCTTCAGTTTTCTCAAAGAGTAATATATATGTGCACATAAGTCAAAAAGGCAGAAAGGATACATACCAATGACTCAAGTCTGGTTATCTCCAGAAGGTGGTGTTGCATATGTTTCCATTTTCTTCCTTGTGCTTTTCTGTATTTCCTATTTTTTATAAGAAAGAATTATTACTTTTGTTATTTAAAAAAAGGAATTTTTCCTCCCGATATATCAAAATAAGGTACCTGCTGAGCCAAGAAACTATTAAATCACTCAAGGGTGGAATTATCTTTTAGGGCTTTTTGTTTCTATACTCCTGTGGACTCATGAAATCCACATAAAGAGAGCAGGGTTTTTGCCTTCTCCTAAAATGATCGGTCTAAAAATAATACCCTGTGGATTCGGACTTAACATGTGAGAAATGCCAACCCTAAATTTAAGAGGAAAAATCACCAGGTTGCAAAAAACAGTACAAGCCCAGGCCAGCTGCTGGATAAGGGACCAGGGACCATCAAACCCATCCAGGAAGGCATGTCTGGAGCCCTGCAGAAAGGTCAGGATCTCAAGTGTACTTTGAGAAAAGGGGAAAGAATACAGAGAAAGGTTGAATCAATCCTCACCCCCCAGCTGAGGTTCTACCAAGAGAGAAGAGATTCACAGTTTATCTGCTGCAGTTCCTTCAAAACGCAGATGCAAAATAGCAGACTCAGAGAGGTGCTGTGAGGTGCTGAGAGGTGCTGTGGTTGTCCTGCCCAGGGTCACATAGCAAGTTAGTACCTCAACCAGAACTAGAATCTCTGTTTCTTGGCTCCCAGTTTTCTATTTGCTTTGGTTTGTTTGTATTTTCCCGTTATGTTTTACTACTTTCAATAGCAGCCAAAAGTTAGATGACCTGGTCCTTGTGCAGACTGCCACAGTCATCTCTGAGACTTTGGACAGAAGTCCAGTCTCTGTTGGCCAGTTTGGAAATAATAATATCTGCCCTACTGACCTGAGTTTATTGAAGGTGAATTGAAATAATGGATCAGAAAGTACTTCTAAACGTTGAAAGAGAGACAGACAGAAAGAAAGAAAGGAAAGAAAGAAGAAAGGAAAAAAGTCAAGGGAGGAATGAGAAAGGGAGAAACAAACAGAGTGGGTTATTATTATCAGAAATATGCCTATTTTCTTTTTTTATTAGTTTAGTGCCAGCTGGTCAGGGTGGTATGGATACCTGAAATAACAGAATTAACAGCTTTCTGACCTGAGTATGCTGGTAAGAGAATTCGACTCAAAGTAATGAGATGCTGCCAAACTGAAATGCTTCCTCATTGTTTCGGACTTAAATTCTCATCACCTCTTGCCTCCTGTCACCACAAGAGTTATTTAGCAAATACAGAGCTCTCCCTCTGAGTGTGTGGTTGTCCTGCACAAGCTTCCCAGAACTCTGGTTACCCTTCCATTTCTCAGAAAGCCCCACCCACCTTTTATTCCATGTAAGTACCCTGTCCTCATTAGGCACAGCAGGAGCTTAGCTAAGTTCTGATTCACTGGGCAAGGGAAAGAACATCATCTTGTCAACTATTTAGGGTTATATAACCTTTTCTTCAATCTAGATTAAAAAAAAAAAAATCATTTATTTTTGGCTGTACCGGGTCTTCTTTGCAGTGCCTGGGATTCTCATTGCAATGGCCTCTCTTGTTGCAGAGCAAGGGCTTCAGTAGTTGCGTCACAGGGGTTGAGTCGCGCTCCGCATGTGGAATCTCCCTGGACCAGGGATTGAAACCATGCCCTGTCCTCTGCATTGGCAGGGAGATTCCTGTTCCCTGTGCCACCAGGGAAGTCCAAGGGTTGCATCAGTCTTATTTTCTGAATTCTAGTCCCAAATATTGTTCTATATACTCTTTCTATAATTTAATTTTCATATGCATGCTTCATACAGTTTGTCTTATTCACGATGAAATAATCTCATGTATTTCTTTAGGAATGCAGTTTAAGTGACATTTTGGCAATGTAATAGCTACAGGAATGCAGTAGCAGTCTCTTTTGAGCAGTGTTACAACACCATGCATAATTTACCTAAAGAATATTATTTTACCAGCCAGTGAACATTCTTAGGTCCAGAGCCACAAACCCCACAGTTAAGAAGATTTAAAACTAAGTTTCTAACTTACAGATGTATTGCTTTGATCCTCCAGGAAACATGATAACTTCAAATCACTAAAGAGAAGAAAATACCTGGAGAGTTTACTACTGGATCAAGATTTTCAGGCCAAATCCTCACGAAGCCTGATTTCCAAAGACAGGATCATCTCTAAGATGAAGATTCAGGACCAGATAACAGGTGGCACCCCACTCCAGTACTCTTGCCTGGAAAATTCCATGGACTGAGGAGCCTGGTGGGCTACAGTCCACGGGGTCACAAAGAGTCAGACACAACTGAGCAACTTCACTTCACTTCACTTCTGAGAAGAATCCAAGTTTCTTCCCTGATCAATATACAATTCTTATCTTGTTTCCCTGGAGACTTTATCTAATCTGACTCTTCTATTTATCTTTTTCATTTAAAACTGTGGGCTGAATGGTAGCCCCCAAACTGATATGTCCTTGCCCTAGTGACTGCAAATGTGACTTTATTTGGGGAAAAGGTCTTTATAGATGTAATTACGTTAAGAATTACATCTTGAGGGCTTCCCTACTGGCTCAGTGATGAAGAATCTGTCTGCCAACACAGGAGATCCCTGGTTGATCCCACAGGTTCAGTCTGATCCCTGGTCCCAGAAGACCTCACACACCTTGGAGCAACTAAGCTTGTGGGTCACAACTATTGAGCCCGCACTCTATAGCCCAGGAGCCACAACTGCTGAAGCCCATGGCCCTAAAGCCCGTGCTCTGCAACAAGAGAAGCCACCGCAATGAGAAGCCTGAGCACCGCAACTAGAGAACAGTCCCTCCCTTGCTGCAACTAGAGAAAGCTCATGCAGCAATGAAGACCCAGCACCGCCAAAAATAAATAAACAATTACAAAGAACCTGGAGGTGAGCTCTTCCTAGGCTACTCAGGCAGGTCCTAAATCCAGCGACAAGCGTCCTTAGAAGAGACAGCGGGGGAGAAGACACCGAGGGAAAGAGGGGGGCCATGTGAAGATAGAAGAAGACATTAGAGGGATGCTGCCCCGAGGAAAGGAACACCTGGGACCAAAAAGGCTGGAAGAAGCAAGGAGGGACTTTTCCATAGAGACTTTGGAGAGAGGCTGGCCTGCTGACCCCTTGATTCTGGAGTTCTGGCCTCCAGAACTGTGATGGAATGTATTTCTCTTCTTTTAAACCACGCAGCCCGTGGTAACTTGTGATGGCAGCTGCAGGAAACTTAACACAGCGTGGGACCCCAGATCTGGCGGAAAACAGGTTGAGTGGTAAAGTCTTATACTTGAATTAGAAAAACAGAATTGGGTAGCCTCTCTCCCAAAGCTCCTAAAGTATGTCTCAAGGTTTTTACCTCTGAGTCTGGCATCCAGGATTCAGCAAGCAGCATCTAATTCCATGGTCCTGAGAATGAACATAGTCACTCTGAGTCAAAGCGCCAGACTGTGGTTCCTACCCATCTGGACACCAGGCAGAGGAAAATGTCTGCTACCTCTTTGCCTGGGGAGAAGAGATTCCTAGCAGCCAGGAGACACAGAGATTCATGAAATGTACATTTCTCTCAAGTTCTTGGTGAAGGTAAAATAAAAGCGCCAGATCTGGCTTTGGAATGAGCAGTCAAATAGGCAGTTATATTAGAAGGAATGTGCTTTCTCTCTGAAACAACAGAGAATAAATCCCTTAGCAAGAGCCCCAGGAAAGCTTATTACGTTCATAAGATATTTTTCTTTCCATTTTAGTGCTTGGTAAAGATGAAAAATAGAAGACAAATGGTACTTCACTGCTTGTTTGTGTGTGTGAACCCCCCAAAAAATTATGTAAAGATTTAATTTTAAAAAATCTATAAAGTTTCTGAAGGAACTTTGTAGTCTGAAGCTCCCTGGTAAAAAGTCATAATTTGGGGGTGATACACAGAAGGCTTGCAGAATTGCTAATTAAAGAAATCGGCTAAAAAGGAATCATGCTTCCCTGAAATGGTTCTGAATCATCAAGTCTGGGGGCTGAAGAAGGGACACAGGAGATCATTTTGTCATCTCCCAAATCAAACAGTAAACCAGAAAGATCCTCGTCTGTTCTTTTCTGTAAGCCTCCAGAAAAGAATTCTCATTCTCCCTTGGTAGTACAGCCAGTCAGTGAGTCACTGAGTCAATATTGAGCATTTATTTAGCACCCAGTTCGATATTAATTGGAAAGAATAAAATTGTTCTTGGCATGACTTGGGTAGGCAGGAGAGATGAGACATTCTGGGAATTTGGCTTAGTAAAATTTCTCAAGCCTTAGTCCTCGCCGTTCCCAACTCTCATCGTTTTATTAGCCTCCATTCCTTCATCCATTAAATGCAGATAAAATATTACTTACTTCACACGTCAATGAGAAGCTTACAAGAAAAACATGGGCTTGAAGTCAGACAGCCTTGACCAGGATTTAGATCCTAGCTTGGTTCTTTTGTTATCTGTGAGAAGTGGTCACATCTCTGACTACCTCTCAGCCTGGTTCCTGCATCTGGAAAATGCATGATTGAAGTCCCATGAAGGGCTGTTGTGAAAATCAGAGGTACTTTACACAATATGGAGCATACACATCTAATACATGAGTTGCAGTTGTTAATGCGAATGTTGCTGCCAGGTCAGTAAACAAAGGCTGTTTCAGAGGATTCCTTACCAGCTGAGCCACCAGAGAAGCCCAAGAATGCTGGAGTGGGTAGCCTATCCCTTCTCCAGTGGACCTTCCCAACCTGGGAATCAAACTGGGGTCTCCTGCATTGCAAGTGGATTCTTTATCAACTGCTATGAGGGAAGCCCCAAACAAAGGATGTTTCAGCCATCAAGGCATTGTGGCTGCCCCAAACTGTGCACCCTGAGGGGACTCAGGATGGAGAAAAGCGGGATACTGGCTCTAGAAAGCTAAGGTACAATCAAAGGAAAGATTCCAGTGAGCCCAGACTTTTTCTTCTTCCCCTACCTAGAAAAGTACTAAATTAATTAACCTGAGATATCTGGTTTTCTTTTCACTAACAGTAATCTTTTGATGCTCTGACTCCCCCATCTTTCAGGCTCCTCTTAGAAGCAATCCCTCAGTGCTCTCTGAGATGCTGTGTCCCAGGCCTAAGTTCACAGTTTTGTCCGTCGAGTGAAACAACTCTCAACTTTTAGGTTGTGCTCTTTTTTTTCAGTTGACGCAGCTGCTATTGAAAGCACTTCATTAACTGTGAATTCGGAATACATTTTAGGAATGGCTGGCTCCACCCAAAGCCCTCATTGGCATCCCATGCAATTGTTGCAGTCACAGTCCCCACTTGGTTGGATAGAAAGGTGAGTTTTCTTTTCTCCCATCACTGCCCATACCCCTCCTCCTCCGTTCTCAACCCCAGTGGACACGCTGAACCCTTTACTGTTGGCATCCTCCTGCCTATCTGATGAAGCATCAGATGGGGCAGTGGTAGTCTGGCTCTGTGCAAAGGAAACTCACATATCTTTCAAAGCCAAACAGTAGGAGGCTAAGTCACCTGTATCATCAACCCTGCATCACCAAGCCTAGAAGTTCTTTCCTGCTCTCTTTCATCTGGTCTCATAGACTCAGGCCAGATCAACAGGCCCACTGCTTACGCAGATAGCCAACCAGGGCAAAAGATGCCAGGCTCTTCCTCTCTTGCCAACATCTCTGCTTGCATGAAGATCCTCCAGAGCCCTGTACCACTAGGAGCAGGGAGAAGGGGTGGGGTGCAAACATTCCAGTCCTTTCAAAGCAAAACTTGATTCACCTTTAGCATTGTCTTCTTAAAGATGCTGAGGGCTCCTTCCTTTTGCCCCCCATTTTGATTTATAAAATGGGCGTGGCAAAGACAATGGCAGGTGTGGCAGGTCCGGTTGAGCAACCTCTTACTTTTCTTCTTTTTTATAGTTAATTTACCTGTTATATGAGCTCCTTCTTACTAAGCCTGAAAGAGATGTCCAGGCCCCCAATTCTGCTGGCAACTTAGTGCTTTTCTCTCTTTGTGTTTTTCTTTGTTATCAGATTTGGATCTTAGCCACCAATGTTGTCAGCATCCTTTGATACCTGACTCATTCTTAATGCTGTCAAGAGATGTCACCTATGTAGACTGGACCCAAGCTCAAGTCCTAAACATTGTGGCGATATTGATATTCTGCTTTGGAAATGGAAGAGGGATAAACATGAAGGGAAACTGATCAAAGCAGTTCCTTAGATGTTCTGACATTGCTGTTTTTTACTAAAGATTCTTACATTGGATATTCCTATTTCTTATAAGGTTAACATTACAAAGCAATGTGATGTGATTTTTGTCGAGATAAATAATACATTCAGGGCTAACGTATTTGGTCCCAAGTTCACAGAGACACTTGGATTCTTTTCCATTGTCTACTTCTTGGGTCAGCTTTAACAAACTTGGGTGAGAAGCTATTTGTGGGCAATTCTTTTTACTAGTCAGCAGACTGCCTGGTTTACCAAATTTAACTTGCTTATTTTCTCTCCTAACTTTCAAATCCTTATCGCTTGCTCTCTGATCAGACTGCTAACAATTATTCAAACTTTTCCTTATTTGAAGGCACTTTCCTAGACCATCTCAGAAAGTTCTAGAAACCTAGATTTGTGCTACTGTACAGGGAACTCTGCTCAATGTTACATAGCAGCCTGTTTGGGAGGCAAGTTTGGGGGAGAATTGTAAAGGCTGAATCCCTTTGCTGTCCACCTGAAACTATCACAACACTGTTAATCAGCTATATCCCAATATAAAATAAAAGGTTAAAAAGTAGATTTGTGCTACTATAGTACTTTGCACATAATTGAATTAAAGCCTGTTTACCTTGATTTTTAGTTACCTGCCCGTGTAGCTCTCTGCCGCCAGAAGAGTGGCGACTGGTTACCAGAATATATACCTGTTACCTAGCATAGGCACTAAGGCTTCTAAAAATATGTTAGAATGGTCCTCCTTGTTGAAGAGAAATTCTCATCAAGAAAAATCAAAGCCTTAGCTAAATCAAAATACACTGCGTTTCCATTTCTCTATCACTCTGTCACGGAAAGAAAATAGAGCACTTTGATGATATCGATTCTCTACAAAGGCCAGCTGTTTTCCACCAAAACCTGGTGCTTTTATGGCTGCTTAGACACTGATTTCTGGTGAGGTATTCAGTTTGTTTGTCTCCCAGCACGACATGCTGATGGATCCATATTAGGCCACACTGTCCTGGCTCTCCTTTCATGAGAATGAACTTTCAATTGCTTCTTTCGATCACTTTGACCACTCTTCCCAATCTTCATGAATCATTTACAATCATTGCTAATGGCTGTCCCAGCTGGACCTCAGGGAAACTGAACCATGCCTATTAAAATGCTTCCCACTTAAAATGTACCAAGATTTTCCCAAGCCACACTAACACAGTGATTAAATCATGGTCATCCTAACACTAGTGAATATTTCTGCTCCACTAACTCTTATGAGACTCCCATCTGATTCAAATTCCTCCCCACCCAGTACTCCTGAGCATCACTGAAGAAGTCTCAGATGTTTGCAGATGCATCCTCTGGGTTGCCATGAGGACCCACCACCTTTCTCCCCTCCTGCTCTGATGTGTCCTGTTGCTACTGGGCATGAAACCATCATGAAGCTGCCCCATGTCCTCTGTGGTTCTGCTAACACCCACTAAAGAGTGGCATGAGGGACCACTCTTCCATCTAAGAGGGAAGCTAACTCAGCAGGTCCCAGGTGGCTGAGTCTGCACCACGCTTGAGAGTAACATGTGATGTGAAAATGCCCAGCTCCTGTGCAGTTCTGTCACGGCAGCCACCAAGCCTTACAGACTCCACATTTCATGATGTTTGGGCTGAAATGGCTCTTTCAGGTTTTATCCTCCATTCCCTTCCTCCTAGGGTCAAGTGAGAGTGTGGTAGTGAGGCCATGGACAGGGTGAGTGGCAGACATGGGCACTATTCAGAATGATCTTGAACTTCTTTATGAACCATTTATTCCAGGCAAAATCCTTTGTTCAAACTCTGTCTTTGCTTAGAATGATGTCAGCCCTAAGAGATCTCTAGTCTGTTTTGACAATACAAGGCTCAAGGATCCATTCAAATGGCCTTCAGTCATGCCCATATGAATCTGCATCACAGAATTAGTAGAGTTTGAGATCAAGCTGATGTCCTCTTCACAATGAAAAAAGCAGAGAACTAGCAGCTACACTGCTATGTTGTGTCTTCCTATTCTATTTCTGTACATTGCCCTGTTCACAGATTACAGATGACATTTAAAAGTGTTCTGTTCCTGGGACCATTGTCACCTGTTTTAATCCACAGATGAGGAAACTGGATACCTAAGGCAGACTGTGGTCTTCCTTGATGCCCAAGATATAGGTGCAACAGTTTAGGTTAAATTTGCCGTTGTCCAGTTGATAAGTTGTGTCTGACTCTTTGTGACCCCATGGACTGAAGCACGCCGGCTTCCCTGTCCTTCACTATCTCCCAGTGATTGCTCAAACTCATGTCCATTGAGTCAGTGATGCCATACAACCGTCTCATCCTCTTTCATCCTCTTCACCTCCTGCCCTCAGTCTCTCCCAGCATCAGGGTCTTTTCCAATGAGTCAGCTCTTTGATCAGGTAGCCGAAGTTTTGGAGCTTTAGCTTCAGCATCAGTCCTTCCAATGAATATTCAGGGTTGATTTCCTTTAGGATTGACTGGTTTGATCTCCTTGCAGTCCAAGGGACTCTCAAGAGTTTTCTCCAGTACCACAATTCGAAAGCATCAACATAATCACTATTTTGGACACATTAAGGAAGAAGGAAAAACTAGGTCTGACCACTGCCTTTCATAAAATTGATTACTGACATAAGGGAGCAAAGAGAAAACATGGAGTTATTGCTGCATTGTATCGTTATATGGAATACAAGGCCACTTCCATGTGATAAAATCAGAGCAGACACACCATCATAGGCATGGAGCGTAGTGGATGACAAACTTGCCTACTTTGCGCTTCAGTATTTGTGTGTATGAGCTAAAGATCTGAAAGAGATCTTGAAAACTATCTAATACTGGAGAAAACTAGAAAATGGAGTAGGAAACTTTCTAAGCTCTAAGAGTTTGTGAGTTTTACTAACAAATGCTGTAGGCTAAGAAATGGCCTTTCATATTTTCCCTTTTGAATCTGTACTTACAAGACAGTTAGCAATTTTTTCCATATAATAAGATGTCAGATTCCTAAGAGCGCTTGACAACATCCATCTCCACGGACTGTTCCTCATTGACCATGGTTGCAACTGAATCAAATTAAATTTGGGAGGAAAATATACCTTTTTTATCATCTGTGAGCAAATATCTACCTAACGACAGAGCCCAGGTAACATTTACACATAGATCTAAAGCACTAGCGTCTTGGGGGAAATGATAGAAAATGAAGAAGGTCATTTTGGTTCATTACATCAGATTCTTGCAAAGCTTCAGAGACTCTTGAGGTAATTCTAATTTTTTCACATTTACCATTTCACTGCCTAGCTGCATTCTGTATAGCCATATGTCTTTACTTTAAGACCCATTTAAAAATTGCAAAACATCTTCTTATGAAGCATTACATTTTATACAGAAATATAAAGCAATCGAATAGCTTGTAGAAAGGCATTATGTTTCAAGAAATACCCCTACAGAGCTGGCTTAAGAGTGCTTCAAAACTCACCTTATGGTGGTCATTTTGTGTAGGAATTTTGAGTCCCAATATTCTTATTTTTTTTTCTGCCCTTTGATAATATAATCATTGATACTATTGTTTTGACAAACAGGTAATACAAGTCACCTTCTTACTGGAGTCAAATAAGATACATACACATGATCATTTTTGGAAGAGGGAAAATGTCGCAGGTTTATGCTTCTTGGTTTAGGACAGGAAGGAGTGGCCATCTATCCAGTGTCCTGCGGGCAATTCTCTGGGGCAATCTTATCTTCTGGGACTATGATTATCTATCATATAATCAGGACTTGGTGACTGACGTGTGCTTGTGGCTGGTGAGCAGGGGCAACAGTAATAACATGGAGGACTTCACGGGAGGTGGGCTAGGCGCCATGCATGCACCCATGCTAAGCTGCTTCAGTCATGTCTGACTCTTTGTGACCCTGTGGCCCTTAGCCCACAGGCCCTTCTGTTCAAGAGATTCTCCAGGCAAGAATACTGGAGTGGGTTGCCGTTCCCTTTTCCAGGGGATCTTCCCAACCCAGGGATCCCACCTGAGTCTCTTATGTCTCCTGCAGTGGCAGGCATGTTCTTTACCACTATCACCACCTGGGAAGCCCAGGCTAGGCACCAATATGGCATCAAAACCAACACGTATGCAACCTGGAAATAAAAGAAGAGTGCTCAGCATCTTCCATTCTTAGACAGGAAGACACTGAACACCTGCCAGCCAACTTTCCCATCTAGGTCCATCAGCTGACACTGAGAATTTCACTTCTACCCTAGCTCCAGAAGCACTGGAGAGAATACATCTGATCTGGCTCTCTATTTACTTGTTACCCACAGGAGGCCATGGGATTAGAAAGGGCATCATATGTTTTAGACCATAGCTACCCAGATGGCAAGAGTAGCCTCCTAACTCATCTTCTGCTATATTTGTCTCCCTACAGTCTGTTCTCAAGATCCAGAAAGATGTTTTTAAATATTAAGGTATTAAATCTCAACTCTGTTCAAAATCAGTGGTCGGTGCAAAGAAATAGAGGAAAACAATAGATTGGGAAAGGCTAGAGATCTCTTCAAGAAAATTAGAGATAAGGGAACATTTCATGCAAACATGGGCTCAATAAAGGACAGAAATGGTAGAGACCTAACAGAAGTAGAAGATATTAAGAAGAGGTGGCAAGAATACACAGAAGAACTATACAAAAAAGAGCTTCATGACCCAGATAATCATGATGGTGTGATCACTCACCTAGAGCCAGACATCCTGGAATGCGAAGTCAAGTGGGCCTTAGGAAGCATCATTACAAACAAAGCCTAGTGGAGGTGATGGAATTCCAGCTGAGCTATTTCAAATCCTAAAAGATCATGCTCTTAAAGTGCTGCACTCAATATGCAAGCAAATTTGGAAAATCCAGTAGTGGCTACAGGACTGGAAAAGGTCAATTTTCATTCCAATCCCAAAGAAAGGCAATACCAAAGAATGCTCAAACTACCGCACAATTGCACTCACCTCACATGCTAGTAAAGTAATGCTCAAAATTCTCCAAACCAGGCTTCAGCAGTATGTGAACCATGAACTTCCAGATGTTCAAGCTGGTTTTAGAAAAGGCAGAGGAAACAGAGATCAAATTGCCAACATCCGCTGGATCATCAAAAAAGCAAGAGAGATCCAGGAAAATATCTATTCTGCTTTATTGACTATGCCAAAGTCTTTGTGTGGATCACCACAAACTTTGGAAAATTCTGAAAGAGATGGGAATACCAGACCACCTGACCTGCCTCTTGAGAAATCTGTATGCAGGTCAGGAAGCAACAGTTAGAACCGGACATGGGACAACAGATACTTCCAAATCAGGAAAGGAGTACATCAAGGCTGTATATTGTCACCCTGCTTATTTAACTTATATGCAGAGTACATCATGAGAAATGCTGGGCTGGATGAAGTACAAGCTGGAATCAAGATGGCCTGGAGAAATATCAATAACCTCAGATATGCAGATGACACCACCCTTATGGCAGAAAGTGAAGAAGAACTAAAGAGCCTCTTGATGAAAATGAAAGAGAAGAGTGAAAATGTTGGCTTAAAGTTCAACATTCAGAAAACAAAGATCATGGCATCTAGTCCCATCACTTCATGGCAAATAGATGGGGAAACAGTAGAAACAGTGTCAGACTTTATTTTTCTGGGCTCCAAAATCACTGCAGATGGTGACTGCAGCCATGAAATTAAAAGATGCTTGCTCCTTGGAGGGAAAGTTATGACCAACCTAGACAGCATATTCAAAAGCAGAGACATTACTTTGCCAACAAAGGTCCATCTAGTCAAATGTATGGTTTTTCCAGTGGTCATGTATGGATGTGAGAGCTGGACCATAAAGAAAGCTGAGCGCCAAAGAACTGATGCTTTTGAACGGTGTTGGAAAAGACTCCTGAGAGTCCCTTGGACTGCAAGGAGATCCAACCAGTCCATCCTAAAGGAAATCAGCCCTGAATATTCATTGGAAGGACTGATGTTGAGGCTGAAACTCCAATACTTTGGCCACCTGATGAGAAGTGACTCATCTGAAAAGACCCTGATGCTGGGAAAGATTGAAGGTGGGAGAAGAAGGGGACGACAGGGGATAAGATGGTTGGATGGCATCACCAACTCAATGGACATGAGTTTGAGTGAACTCCAGGAGTTGGTGATGGACAGGGAGGCCTGGCGTGCTGCAGTCCATGGGGTCGCAAAGAGTCAGACATGACCGAGAGACTGAACTGAACTGAACTGAACTGAGTGACATGTGCTCATTGGTAAAAGAATTCGCCTGTAATGCAGCAGACCCCAGTTTGATTCCTGGTTGGGAACATCTGCTGGAGAAGGATAGGCTACCCAATCCAACATTCTTGGGTTTCCCTTGTGGTTCAGCTGGTAAAGAATCCGCCCACAGTACAGGAGACCTGGGTTCGATCCCTGGGTTGAGAAGATCCCCTGAAGAAGGGAAAAGCTACCCACTCCAGTATTCTGGCCTGGAGAATTCCATGGACTGTATTGTCCATGGGGTCACAAAGAGTCGGATACGACTGAGTGATTTCACTTCACGTTCATGACATGTGGAATGTTAGTTTCCTGGGAAGGTATTGAAACCATACCCCTGCTTTGGAAGTGCAGAGTCTTCACTGCTGAACCACCAGGGAAGTCCCTAGAGTTCCTCCTAATTTCTTGTAGCAGCCTCTACAAGGCCCTCCATGATCTGGGCCTCTGTTATTTCCCTGGTTTTGTTTGCTCTCTCTTTTCCAGCTACCATAACATCCTTGTTTTTTTTTTTTAAATATTATATACCTGGGATTTCCCTTGTGGTCCAATGGTTAAGACTTTGCCATCCAATGTAGGAAATGCATGTTGAATCCCTGGTCAGGGAGCTAAGATTCCAGATGCCATGGGGTCACAAAGGGTTGGACACGAGTGAACAACTGAGTACTTATTATGTTTATTGTTCATTTTGCTTCCATCTTCCTGGAATATAAGCTCCTAAAGTAAAATAATTTTAGAGTAATTTATTCACTGATGTATCCTAAGCACTTGAAATTGCACCAGGCACACTTGCCGAATATGAGAATGAACTCACAGATGCATGAATGAAAGTAAATAGGAATTTGTGGATAATGGGACTATCGATGAGGCAGGAAGCAGCCTGGGGAGAGAATTGTCCAGTGAGAAATGCCTGGGAGTAGAGAAGTCAAAAGATTTTTTTTTAAGCGGGGGGCACATAAAATTAAATGTCCTATTGATGGCATCACTGAACTACAGCCCTCTCTTTGATGGATTAAAAAAAAAAAAGATTGAGTCTTGAGAGTCCCTTAGACTGCAAAGAGATCAAACCAGTCAATCCTAAAGGAAATCAACCTGAATATTCATTTCAAGGACTGATGCTGAAGCTGGAGCTCCAATAATTTGGCCACATGATGCAAAAAGCTGACTCCTTGGAAAAGACCCTGATGCTGGGAAAGATTGAAGGCAAAAGGAGAAGAGGGAGGGCAACAGAGGATGAGGTGGTTAGATAGGATCACCGACTCAATGGACGTGAATTTGAGCAAACACCAGGAGATAGTGGAGGACAGAGGAGACTGTCATGCTACAGTCCATGGGGTTGCAAAGAGTCAGACACAACTTAGCAACTGAACAACAATAGCAAATAGTAACTGGAACAGCCTTCAGCTTTCAAAGTCCACCAGTGAAACAGTGTGGCCAGATACACACCTGGGAGATCCAAGTCAGCACAGGCAGAGAGTAACAAGACAAACACAGAAAGGAAAACTCTAGTTCAGAGGCCAAGAGTCTTCCAGGAACAAAACCTCAGAGGCAGGAGTGATTGGGCAGATTACAGATCTCTAGAAATCAGCTGAACTTGGTGGGCATGGGGGGAAGCAGAGGAACTGCCCAGCGGGTGTGAGGTAGGGGCTGGAGATAAGTGATGGCAGTTATCCTGGGTATGGGCAGGAAAGTCCAGGGCCTTTGTATGTTAATACTGATTACATTGTAGTTCTCAACTGGGATAGAATGCATAGAATGTTTAGAAAAGTATAGAATGGCACGTGATTGCCCCAGTAATCTAGAACTGGGTCTACCAGTGGACCTTCTGTCCCAAACTGGGAATCTGGAAATCCTTCCCACCCCTCTCTCTCCTTCCCCCCACATCTACTACTGTAGGGGACAAAAGAGCAGAAGAAGCCAAATAAGAAGCGTTGGACCTAGTTTATAGAGCTTCCCAGGTAGCTCAGTGGGTAAAGAATCTGCCTGCGAACACAGAAGACGCAGGAGATTCGAGTTTAGTCCCTGGGTTGGGAAGATCCCGTGGAGGAGGGTATGGCAACCCACTCCAATATTGTTGTCTGGAGAATTCCATGGACAGAGGAGTCTGGTGGGCGCAGTCCACGGGGTCACAAAGAGTCAGACACGACTGAAGGGACTGAGCACGCACGCACGACATGACGGGTTTGAGTCACAGCTACTCCACGCTGCCGCTGTAAATCCACGGACAATTTATTTCACTTTCCTGAAACTCTTTTCCACATCTGTAAGTGGGGATTATAATAGTGGCTATTTTATTGGATTGTTCTAGGGATGACAAGTTAGCATATGGAAGGCACTCTAAGCCAGGGCACAGGTAATTCCTTAATAAATAAGAGCTAGTCATCTCATCAGTGATAAAAGCCTGCTGCTGCTGCTAAGTCACATCAGTCGTGTCCGACTCTGTGTGACCCCAGAGACAGCAGCCCATGAGGCTACCCCGTCCCTGGGATTCTCCAGGCAAGAACACTGAAGTGGGTTGCCATTTCCTTCTCCAAAATCCTGCTAGCCATGCCTTTTTCAGATATTTATTCATTCATTTATTTGGCTGTGCCTGGTCTTAGTTGTGGCATGGGGGATCTAGTTCCCTGGCCAGGGATCAAGCTAAGGCCCTCTGCCCTGGGAACTTGGAGTTTTAGCCACTGGACCACCAGGGAAGTCTCTAAACATGCTTCTCAATAACCCTCTTTTCCAGCTTTATCAAGGCGTACTTGACAAATAAAAATTGTTATGTGTTAGCACATTCACATGCTTATACTTTATAAAATGATCACAATCAAGCGAACTAACACATATATCATCTCACATAGTTTTAGGATGAGTAAGTTCTGGGACTCCAATGCACAGCATGTTAATATATCCTAGTATCATAGCTAATAATACTGCGTTGTATACTTGCAATTTGCTAAAAGAGTAGATCTTTAAGTATTCTCACTATACACATAAAAAATGATCTCCAAGGGATCTTCCTGACCCAGGGACTGAACCGGGGTCTCCTGCATTGCAGGTGGATTCTTTACCAGCTGAGCTACCAGGGAAGTCCATACACACAAAAAAGGTAATTTAATTGTTTTACAGAATGTGTCCCCTCCACTCCATCAGACCATCTTATTTCCCTTCTTCTCATTCTGTTGCCATTCACCCTTCATAACAACTTTGTATCATTTTTCTGTAGAACACATCCCCAGCCAAATTAAAAACAACCAAGGATTCCATGTTGCCTGAAAAGGCCACAAAGCTTTCGCAATTTCATGGCCCCAGCACTACCAGTTTTCTCTCCTACCACAGCCTGTCTTCTAAAGATACTGACTTTTTTCCATGTATCTGTTTTCTGGGCCAGCCACGCTCTCTGCCCCCACTTCCCTTGCTCGGTAAGGCATCAATGAAGGCATGTCCCCTGGAAGGCATGCTGAAATCTTACTGAGAACTCACTGGCAAAAGCCTCAATTCTAAGAACTGTTTTCTGCTTCATTCTGAAGTAAAAGAGGAGAAAAGCCTGGAAGCAAACGCACATTCAGTAAATTGCTTTTAATTTGTGATTTCCAGGTTCTAAGAGCTGTTTCCTACCTACTGCAGGGCAGCCCTGACCAAGCTCTGTCTTACCTCCCCGTCTCACCTTTACCTGCCAGCCTGCGGCTCCGGAGATGTCCCTCCACGGCTTAGCACCTGCACAGCTGCCTCTGATTCTGAGCGGGGGGGCTAGGCAGGAGCCAGGAAAGCAGGTGAACAAAATGAGTCAGGACAATAAGGAAAATGCCAATATTATGATTGTTGGTGCCTCTTTGCCACCTGCCCAGATAATGCGTGCATCACAGGAGAGCACACACAGAGCACACGCACACAAGTCGGACCCTGTCATTCCAGGACCCACTGTGTACTGGTTGCTGTTGTCTACTGTCTCTCCCTAATCTTTCTCTCACTAAAATGGAAACTCCCTAGGACTTGGTCTTTTGTTTTCTATTATATATCGATCCTTGGGTCAGGAAGATCCCCTGGAGGAGGGCATGGATACCCATGCCAGTATTCTTGCCTGGAGAATCCTGTGGACGGAGGAGCCTGGCGGGCTACAGTTCATGGAGTTGCGAGTCCAATACGACTGAAGCGACTTAGCACTCACCCACTTGTACACCCTTGCACAGGATAGTAGCAACACATGGTAGACTCTGGACAAATATCAATAGATGGATGGATGACTGAATGGTGAAAACAACTCATTAACATCTAACAGAACTTTCCTACTCCTTAATTGCACTAGCTTAAGTCAGGACTTAAATCTTTTAATGAATGAGTGATGAATGGATGGATGGATGGTGGAAGACCTCACTAAACAAAATCAGTAGAAGTTTTGCCACCCTAACTTTGCAGTCTTAAGTCAGGACTTCAGCCTCTCTGGATCTCAGTATTCTCATCTGTGAAAACCTCATAAAAGCATCTTAAAAAAATTTACCAAAGAAAGAATTAAATCTCTTCATACCTCCATGTGGAAAATTCTGAGAGGGATGGGAATACCAGACCACCTGACCTGCCTCCTGAGAAATCTGTATGCAGGTCAGGAAGCAACAGTTAGAACTGGACATGGAACAACAGACTGGTTCCAAATAGGAAAAGGAGTACGTCAAGGCTGTATATTGTCACCTTGCTTATTTAATTTATATGCAGAGTACATCATAAGAAACGCTGGGCTGGAAGAAGCACCAGCTGGAATCAAGATTGCCGGGAGAAATATCAATAATCTCAGATATGCAGATGACACCACCCTTATGGCAGAAAGTAAAGAGGAATTCAAAAGCCTCTTGATGAAAGTGAAAGAGGAGAGTGAAAAAGTTGGCTTAAAGCTCAACATTCAGAAAACAAAGATCATGGCATCCGGTCCCATCACTTCATGAGAAATAGATGGGAAACAGTGTCAGACTTTATTTTTTGGGCTCCAAAATCACTGCAGATGGTGACTGCAGCCATGAAATTAAGAGACGCTTACTCCTTGGAAGAAAAGTTATGACCAACCTAGATGGTATATTCAAAAGCAGAGACATTACTTTGCCGACTAAGGTCCATCTTGTCAAGGCTATGATTTTTCCTGTGGTCATGTATGGATGTGAGAGTTGGACTGTGAAGAAGGCTGAGCACCAAAGAATTGATTCTTTTGAACTGTGGTGTTGGAGAAGACTCTTGAGAGTCCCTTGGACTGCAAGGAGATCCAACAAGTCCATTCTGAAGGAGGTCAGCCCTGGGATTTCTTTGGAANGTCAAGGCTGTATATTGTCACCTTGCTTATTTAATTTATATGCAGAGTACATCATAAGAAACGCTGGGCTGGAAGAAGCACCAGCTGGAATCAAGATTGCCGGGAGAAATATCAATAATCTCAGATATGCAGATGACACCACCCTTATGGCAGAAAGTAAAGAGGAATTCAAAAGCCTCTTGATGAAAGTGAAAGAGGAGAGTGAAAAAGTTGGCTTAAAGCTCAACATTCAGAAAACAAAGATCATGGCATCCGGTCCCATCACTTCATGAGAAATAGATGGGAAACAGTGTCAGACTTTATTTTTTGGGCTCCAAAATCACTGCAGATGGTGACTGCAGCCATGAAATTAAGAGACGCTTACTCCTTGGAAGAAAAGTTATGACCAACCTAGATGGTATATTCAAAAGCAGAGACATTACTTTGCCGACTAAGGTCCATCTTGTCAAGGCTATGATTTTTCCTGTGGTCATGTATGGATGTGAGAGTTGGACTGTGAAGAAGGCTGAGCACCAAAGAATTGATTCTTTTGAACTGTGGTGTTGGAGAAGACTCTTGAGAGTCCCTGGACTGCAAGGAGATCCAACAAGTCCATTCTGAAGGAGGTCAGCCCTGGGATTTCTTTGGAAGGAATGATGTTAAAGCTGAAGAAACTCCAGTACTTTGGCCACCTCATGTGAAGAGTTGACTCATTGGAAAAGATTTTGATGCTGGGAGGGATTGGGGGCAGGAGGAGAAGGGGACAACAGAGGATGAGATGGCTGGATGGCATCACTGACTCGATGAACGTGAGTCTGGGTGAACTCCGGGAGCTGGTGATGGACAGGGAGGCCTGGCGAGCTGTGATTCATGGGGTCGCAAAGAGTCAGACACAACTGAGCGACTGAACTGAACTGAACTGAATTGATACCTCCATGCCCAGTTCTACACCATCATCTCTCTGGAGACTTGAGTTGTCCCTCTAGACAGCATCCCATGGGCCTCCAGTTTCCATCTCTATTTCCTGTGTATCATTATCATGAATGATCGCTGTGGTCCGAGAGTGTGCTGCAAAGAAGAACAGAATTTAAAGATTGAGAGGCAACCACCTGGTAGACCAATGAAGGCCAGAAGAGAACACAAGAAATACATCAAGGAGGCATTAGGGGCACTTTCTGATAATATCTGGCACCCCACTCCAGTACTCTTGCCTGGAAAATCCCATGGGCAGAGGAGCCTGGTAGGCTGCTGTCCATGGGGTTGCGAAGAGTCGGACACGACTGAGCAACTTCACTTTCACTTCTGATAAAAATCAAGAAAATTCACAGGAAGAAAGGAAAACAAAGAGATAAAAAATAAAGTGGTAAATACAGCCAAACGTCCACACTTCTAAGGTGAACAAACCATGCAGGATGCCAGAGGAGAGTCTCAGGACTCAGCACAGTGAAGCAGCGGCATCTCGAGTCGGCCACTCTTATCGCAGTTGAAGGGGAACAGCGCCACCCAGTGTTCTGAAGCGCAAACCCACTCAGCTTTTCAACATTTCTCACGGGTAGAAGAATTCGAGAATCTCTCAGCTAAAACATATTTGGGGGTGAAGTATAAACAGTGATTCATTGCCAAGTGCAAATGATGCCAACATTCATTTATTCACTTTATGCTTTGAGAGAGGGAGGATGGATTGGGAAATGGAAAAGAAGATAACAGGGGCTTGAAAGTGAAAAGTGAAGTCGCTCAGTCCTGTCCGACTCTTGGCGACCCCATGTACTGTAGCCCACCAGGCTCCTCCGTCCATGGGATTTTCCAGGCAAGAGTGCTGGAGTGGGGTGCCATTGCCTTCTCCAGGGAGAGGGGCTTAAGGGTTCCAGTTAATACAGACCTGCAGAGATGGCAGAGAGGGCAGTCAACACAGACAGCAGGGCTCAGAGGCTTCTAGTTTTGCAGAGGTCTTCCATTCAGCCGGGGGTGGAGAAACAGGAAGCATGTATTAACCTACCCATTGTGCTCAGGTGTAGCGACCACAGGCAAAACGGTGTAGCAATCCTCACTGCTCAGTCCTCAGTGGTGTTGGACTCTGTGACCCCTCTGTGACCCCATGGACTGTAGCCCTCCAGGCTCCTCTGTCCATGGGATTTTCCAGCCAAGAATATAGGAGTGGATTGCCATTCCCTTGTCCAGGGGATCTTCCCAACCCAGGGATGGAACCCATATCTCCTGCATTAGCAGGCAGAGTCTTTAACACTTAGCCACCTGGCAAGCTCAACAATCCCCACAATAGAAGCAAGTGTGAAGGTCGTGGGAACAGAAAAGGGGGCAATTAACTAGACACCAGAAAAAGATGCCAGATAGCCAGAGTCCTCATCCCAGCTTGACTATTTCTTCGCTGTGAGTCCAAGACAAGTTACCTTAAATCTGAGTCTCAGTTTCCTCTGTGAAAACAGGGATGGTGATAATGACCATAGCACACTGCAAGGATTAAACAGCTTGAGGTATCCGAGAGAGCCTAATGTGATGCCTAATGTCTATAAACATTTCCTACGTGTGATTTCCTATTACAGAAGAAACTGCAGACAGGGTTTCTTTGGAAAAGCAACCTCTGCAAAAAGAGAAAGACAAATACCATCTGATATCATTATATGTGGAATCATAAGTATGACACACAAGGCCTTATCTATGAAACAGAGACAAACTCACAGACACAGAGAACAGACTTGTAGTTGCCAAGGGGGATGAGGGTGGGGGAGGAATGCATTGGGTAAGGATTAACAGAGGAAAACTATTATATATAAGCTGGATAAACAGCAAGGTCTTACTGTACAGCACAGGGGAAAGTATTCAATATCCTATGATACAAAAAATTATGAAAAAGAATGTATGAGGACTTTTTTGGTGCTCCAGTGGTTAAGACTCTGTGCTTCCAATGGAGGGGGCATGGATTCAATCCCTGGTCAGGGAACAAGAATCCCACATACCATGTGTCATGGCTTAAAGAGAAAAAAATAAAAGAGAGAGAGAAAGAATGCATGTATCTGTGTAACTGAATCTACTGGGCTACATAGTAGTCAACATTGTAAATTAACTACATATCAGTAAAATAAACTTTTTTCCAAAGAAGCAGATGTTCCATTTTCTAGGGTGAAGAACTCTTATCCACGCTAATTAAAGGAATAGTTCAAGAACAGTGAGAACCGAAGTAGCCGTTCTTCCGGCCAGCCGGATACATGACTTTTGCAAGAGGTCAGTGGGTGACAGCTGTCACAGGCAGGTCACCCAGACATCCCAAAGAATCAGCAGGTTACCCTCAGGTGAAGAGAGGAAACACCCTTCCCTGAAGATCCGCAGATTAAAGCCTCCAGTCTGAGATTGTGTCCCAGAGGCTATCTCACAGACTGTGGCCAAAAACTGCAGGTCAGGGTGGTATGTATCTCAGACCGCAATAAAAACCGTACTTTGTGAGGGAGGTCTGCTAATTTTCAGCCTCTAATAGAAAGCATCGTTACTGGAGAAGGGGAGGCTTATCCCATTCTAGAGATTTGGCTTCTCAAAAGCACCGGTATTTTCCTGGCTGGTGGGCAACACAGAACAGATCTCTCAGCTCTCACAATGGAATTTGCAGATTCTTCTAACTCCTGATCAACCATCACAGCAGCGCTTAGGTGAGAGGAAATAGGTATCTGCAGTGAAAATGAAAAGCTTTCTTTCCCTCCACTCTGCTCAGAGGAAGCAGAAGCTTCGGCTTATTTCTATGCCTCGCTTACAGCGCCACCTAGCGTCCTGAAGCAAGTGCTTTCCTAAATAGGAAATAATTTCCCTTTGGGAATCTTGTGAAATCCGTGGCTCTTCAATTAGTGTGATAATCTCTAGGTCCATCCATGTTGCTACAGATTATATTACTTCATTTTTATGGCTGAGTAGTATCCCACTGTATAAACATACCACATCTTTATCCATTTACCTGTCGCTGGACATTTAGGTTGCTGCCATGTCTCGGCTGCTGTAAATTGTGCTGCTGTGAACACTGGGGTATGTGTATCTTTTCAAATTATGGTTTTTCCAGATGTACGCCCATTAATGAAATACCAGCAACGTATGGTAGCTCTATTACGTGTGTAATCTAAAAACTCTGATACAAACTGACTTATATACAAAGTAGAAATAGATCCACAGACGGAAAAAACAAACATAGTTTCCAAAGGGGAAAGAGGGTAACTGTGATGAATTCCTAACCCCCAGTACCTCTGATGTGACTGTCTTTGGAGACAGACTCTACAAAGAGGTAACTATTTTAAAATGAGGTCACATGGGTGGACCCTAATCCAGTGTGACTGATGTCCTGATGCATGAGACAGGGTGCTCAGGGCTGATGCACTGGGATGACCCTGAGGGATGGGATGGGGACAGACGTGGGAGGGGGGTTCAGGATGGGGAACACATGTACACCCATGGCTGATTCATGTCAATGGGTGGCAAAAAAACAATGCAGTATTGTAAAGTAATTCACCTCCAATTAAAATAAATTAATTAAATTTTTAAAAAAGAGATTAGGACACAAAGAGGCAACCATGTAAAGACACAGGGAGAAGACAACCATCTATAAGTAAAGGACAGAAGCCTCAGAAGAAAGTGACACTGCTGACACCTTGATCTTGAACTTCTAGCCTCCAGAAGCCTGGGATATAGATTCCTGTCGTTAAGCCGTCGAGTCTGTGACACTGCCTCATGGCAGCCCTAGCAGAATCATACACATTTGTATCTTTCCACACCTTTCTCTTTTCTTTCTTGTGTACACCTACCACATATGTACACATAATCATGAGTTCATTGATTATTTTTACCAAAAGAGTTATATGATGCACGTTATTCTGCAAGATGCTTTTGCTACCCCAAAATAATGCATATTGCAAAAAATCAGTTGATGTCAAGCTAATATTGACACCTGTTTCCTAATCTTTTAAAGTTTATATAACGTACATGAATATAATTTTATATAAACTTGATCATATGCATACTGGGTTTGCAGAGGCCTATTTGGTTGGTTGGTTGGCTTTTTTGGTGTTTTCTTTTCTTCCTTTTGTTATCAGAGGCTTGTTTCACCTTCTCTTCCTTCATACTCAGGAGAAACCAAATTAGCAACGTCAAATGTGTCCTTGTTCCATACTTTTCTCTGGGCTATGTCATCTTTTTAGTGCCTAAGTTTTGTCATACAGGACTCCTAAAATTTGATGAAGGTAGCACATAGCTTCATCCCCATCAAGTGATTCCCATCATACAGTTTGCAGTGGATCCTATCTATTCCCATGGTCTCAGGGATTGAAATGAAATTCCTCTCCCACCCTCCTCCACCCATATAGACACTGCCCAAAATCTGGAGTGGAAGAACATACATGGACTGACATATGATTGCATTTGTGTACACACAAGACACCCACAATCCCAAAGAAAGGCAATGCCAAAGAATGCTCAAACTACCGCACAATTGCACTCATCTCACATGCTAGTAAAGTAATGCTCAAAATTCTCCAAGCCAGACTTCAGCAATATGTGAACCGTGAACTTCCTGATGTTCAAGCTGATTTTAGAAAAGGCAGAGGAACCAGAGATCAAATTGACAACATCCACTGGATCATGGAAAAAGCAAGAGAGTTCCAGAAAAACATCTATTTCTGCTTTATTGACTATGCTAAAGCCTTTGACTGTGGGATCACAATAAACTGTGGAAAATTCTGAAAGAGATGGGAATACCCGACCACCTGACCTGCCTCTTGAGAGATCTGTATGCAGGTCAGGAAGCAACAGTTAGAACTGGACATGGAACAACAGACTGGTTCCAAATAGGAAAAGGAGTACGTCAAGGCTCTATATTGTCACCCTGCTTATTTAACTTCTATGCAGAGTACATCATGAGAAACACTGGACTGGAAGAAATACAAGCTGGAATCAAGATTGCCGGGAGAAATATCAATAACCTCAGATATGCAGATGACACCACCCTCATAGCAGAAAGTGAAGAGGAATGAAAAAGCCTTTTGATGAAAGTGAAAGTGGAGAGTGAAAAAGTTGGCTTAAAGCTCAACATTCAGAAAACGAAGATCATGGCATCTGGGCCCATCCCTTCATGGGAAATAGATGGGGAAACAGTGGAAACAGTGTCAGACTTTATTTTTGGGGCTCCAAAATCACTGCAGATGGTGACTGCAGCCATGAAATTAAAAGACGCTTACTCCTTCGAACAAAAGTTATGAGCAACCTAGATAGCGTATTCAAAAGCAGAGACGTTACTTTGCCGACTAAGATCCGTCTAGTCAAGGCTATGGTTTTTCCAGTAGTCATGTATGGATGTGAGAGTTGGACTGTGAAGAAGGCTGAACGCCGAAGAATTGATGCTTTTGAACTGTGGTGCTGGAGAAGACTCTTGAGAGTCCCTTGGACTGCAAGGAGATCCAACCAGTCCATTCTGAAGGAGGTCAGCCCTGGGATTTCTTTGGAAGGAATGATGCTAAAACTGAAACTCCAGTACTTTGGCCACCTCATGTGAAGAGTTGACTCATTGGAAAAGACTCTGATGCTGGGAGGGATTGGGGGCAGGAGGAGAAGGGGACAACAGAGGATGAGATGGCTGGATGGCATCACTGACTCGATGGACGTGAGTCTGAGTGAACTCCGGGAGTTGGTGATGGATAGGGAGGCCTGGCGTGCTGCAATTCATGGGGTCACAAAGAGCCAACACGACTGAACTGAAGACAACCACTGGAGAGTCTCAAGTCTGGCTGGAAAAGTCAAACTGTGCAGTGGCCACTGGGCACCCTTAATAGTAAGTCCAATAAGAACCATTTTTATCTCCCTTATTTCACCCTCCCTGCCCCACACAAGCATTTAGATGACAATATAAGAACTAGGCAACTAGAATGGAGGTCCTTAAAAGCAGCTCAGGTGTGCTGATAGCAATCAGTATTGCTTTTGTGTAATAATAGTAGTTTATCTCCAATGACAGCAAAATTGCAGACCCCAGGGTCTGTGCCCTCATCAATCAGCAAAATATAAAGATAGGAGGAGTGGTTGTCATTTATCTCCCCTTCAAAGAATCCAGTTATTGAACCACTTCTGTTGACCTTCACGGTGACCCACCTTCATCAGGCAGAGACAACATGGATCAGAGTGATTCCAGATTCAACTAGAGAAGGGAGCAGGGCCATCCCACAGAGGTGGCCCTGGATGCACGCGTTCAGAAGACAACTCTGTGGCCCCTGCACTCATGCTCTTTGGTGCTACATGTCAGCATGTCATCAGCATGTCTGTGCCCTATCCTCGGGTTTTATTTTATTTCCAGAAACTCTGATCTCACCTCTTTTCCCAGCTGTTAGACACAGGTTCATTTGGGCTCAGACATGCTAGAAATATCTTGTATTTTCAAAAAGATAAGCCTCAAGGTTTTTATCTTTCAAAGGAGGTTCTTGCAAGGCTTAACTGAAAGCAAACACATAAAGTGCTTTGCATAGCACCTGGCTCTCAAGGGTTAAGATGCAAGGAAAGATCCCTGTGTTTACAGAGGTGGAGACAGACAGGAGAGCAGGGGGTTTCTTGAGCCTGTGGTCAAGTGGCTAATGTCTCCATCCCCTGGTAAATCAAGAATATGATGAGACAGCATTCTCATGCAAGTAGTCAAAATTCTGTTTCTAGTGCATCCTTTTATGTCTTTTTAGCAGAATCTTGATGAATTATAGCCATTCATGTCTTGACAGAAACCTGGATTGCACAAATTTGACAATCTGTTCACCTTTTGCTTCAGTCTCTTGCTAAGAGAGACTGTGTGTGTGTGTGTGTGTGTGTGTGTGTGTGTGTGTATTCTTTTACTATGTCCAGGCTCTTTACCTACATTACCTCATTGAAGTGAAATGAAGTTGCTCAGTCGTGTCCGAGTCTTTGCAACCCCATGAACTGTAGCTTACCAGGCTCCTCTCTCCATGGGAGGCTCCAGGCAAGAGTACTGGAGTGGGTTGCCATTTCCCACCTCATTGAAGTGGGTAGTAAAACCTCATTCTACAAATGAGGATAAAATGTTACAATGTTAAGGAAATGCTTCTTTCTTTCTTTTGATGTAGTTTATTAGTATCTAAAATTGCCTTACTGGTTTACATGCTTAATTATTTACTATTTTTCTCACCTACTAGACAATGATCTCTTGCATCTCTAGCACCTAGAACAGTGTCTAGGACATAACTCGTGTTCAGTAAATTCCTATCAAAAGAGAAATGTACAAGGAGAATACACCTTTCTGAAAAGATTTGACCAGCCTGAAACAGAGAGCAACCCAGGAGTCCCAGGTGATTAAAAACAAAAAATCACTAGGTTATTGGACATCTATTAAAATCTTGAACATGTGCTTCCCTGGAAAATTACTTGACTCCTAGGAAAATATTAAAATCCTAACTTTTACTGTAATCAATTGATATCACTTCCAGGTGATATAGACTCCTTTCTTTCTATACATTTTATCCCTACTACCAAGTCTCCAACTAGAGAACAGAAACAAATATTTAAAAACCATCCCTGAATCCCAACATACTCAGAAAATTCTCTTTATTTTTTTTACTAAATTCTTGGAGATTTTCATTGTTGAACCGTAGTCCAATTTCATATTTGTTGTTTATGGTACAATAATCTCACAGTAAGATCTACAGATATATGTATGTGCACGTGTGTGCTCAGTTGTGTCCGACTCTTTGTGATCCCATGGACTGCAGCCCACCTCTGCAGGGAGGTGGGAAGGAGACTCAGGCTCCTCTGTCCATGGGATTTTCCTGGCAAGAATACCGGAGTGGGTTGCAAGGCTCTTCTCCAGAGGACCTTCCTGACCCAGGGATGGAACCCATGTCTCTTGTGCTTCCTGCATTGGCAGGTGGGTTCTTTACCAGCTGAGCCACCAGGGAAGCCCTACAAATATTTGTATAGGCAACCTAAAACTATGCTTGTGCCTGGTTTAGAAAGGTATGTTCAAAAGTATCCTTTGAGATATCTTTCTGAGTAAAGTTGCTGCAGGGCTGTACTCTCATTATTGTGGTTTGATTCCTTATTCTTACATGAAGGTGAGAACACATTGATGATCAGGGTGATCTTAGGCCTTTGTATTGTACAGAGATGCTCTATTGAGTGCAATAGCATTCAGGGAATCACTATGAGATATTTGGTTGTTGAACTTCCTGCAGCACATGAGGGCAATAAAGGATTTTCGGCATCTTTTTAATATTCAAACCGTCTCTCCTAACACTTGTAAACTGCCTTTTAAGGAATACAGTAAAAGATAGCTCTAAACCCAGCTACAATTTTTAAGAAGAAACACGTGGTTAAATGGCAGTGGTGACAAAAATTAGACTAAAGGCTCCCTTTATGGCAGCTGTGACAGGCGCACTAAGCGTGGGTGAGAGGAGCTACCCCACGTCCAAGGTCAGGGGCAGCGGTGAGAATTCCAGGCTGCGATGGCACAGGCTGCGATGGCTCTCAAGCAGCTACCCCGCGTCGGAGGTCAGGGCCCGAGGCTGGGAAGAGCCGCCCTGCGTCCAAGGAGCGGTGGCTGCACAGGCACAGGAGGGCCTAGAGGAGCTATCCCACGTTGAAGGTCAGGAAGGGCGGCCATGAGGAGATACCCTTCGTCCAAGGTAAGGGGCAGTGGCTGCGCTTTACTGGAACAGCCATGAAGAGATACCCCACGTCCAAGGTAAGAGAAACCCAAGTAAGATGGTTGGTGTTGCAAGAGGGAATCAGAGGGCAGACACACTGAAAACATACTCA
>SJXQ01007043.1:0-49951 GCA_006408695.1 Aepyceros melampus
TTTTTTTTAAGATTTAAATTTGAAATAATGAGTCTAAATTTAGAGAAAGTGTACATGATGCAGTATTAGCTTTTCATACTTTAAATTTGGTGAAAATAAGGTGTTTTTTTTGTGGAATGCCTACCTTGTTTGTTTTGAAAGAGTTTATTTCTATTTCTGTTAATGATTTTTTTTTTAATTGTATCTTGGATGAAAACTGTTTTTTCCCTTCTGTACCACAAGCACTGCTGTATCAACTTAAATGGGTTGAGAAATAGAACTGAGCCAAGAGACATTTAACATGTTAACGCATGCAGTTGCAATAACTTCGTTTTGGGGTAGGATTTGAGTGAGAAATATGCGTAATTTTTTTTCACTCCTGGACAAACTATATCTTTGTTTAGACACACTTCCTGGAAGAGAGGGGATACTGTAATTTGAGAAAGGCATTTTGGGTTGCTGTAGGAAGCAGTTGAAACTGATAGTAAACTTTTTTGTTGTTTCAGGTATATCTGTCAGCTGTGTGTCTTTTATAAGACAGTTGTTTTCCTTATTTAGTATCATACAGCCATGCAGTGTGGTAGACAAGAATACTAAATTCAGAGGACTTTAGCACCCACATGTTTGTTGGTTACAGTTAGGATCATTACTGGGACAGAAGAGTAAACATTCTCTGTAAAAGTGATACATTTTTTCTTTAAAGAAAACATAAAATTGTGTGTTATTTGCATAAAATTGTGCCTCTTGTTTACTGATTGGTTTTTGATTACTTTTATTTCTCCCATGGCTGGGGTGTAGTGTAGAGGGAATAGAGTAAGATCTCTAATAAATAAACTCTCTAGGTTTAGAAATAAAAAGTGCCTTAACTGCCCAAGCCAAATCATTTTTCATGATAAAGTGATTTGATAACACATCTTTTTTTTTTTTATTTTTTATTCTATTTAGCATTGCCTTCCTTTGGGCCTAAAAATGCTCGTAACTGAGCATACAAAGAGTGCACATAATATTTAAAGAATACACACAGCCCACAAAAATATGGCTCAATCCCATGTTTTATAGCACATCCAACAATTTATAAAGCAGTTTAACTTTATAGTTTAAGTATTTGCTGTGAATGGTTTTGCTGCTATCATCATGATATAGCGCTCGTTTTGCCTTGTGAACAGTTGACAAAAGTTAATTTGATGGTAGTATTTTTCTTTATTATTTCATGATACAAACTATAGATTTGTACTATAAGTGTGTATGAATATGAAATTTGTTCTTATAGATAATCTTTTGTATCTGACCTTCAAGTCACAGAAGCCTTGTTGCTATTTCATGCAGGTGATGACAGTCAATTTTGTAAACCCTTTTCTAATTCTTGTAAGTCAGAAGTATATAAATCATACTATTTAAAAATTTAAATAGTATATTTAAATTCAGTATTTAAATAAAATACCTGGACACAAGCTAAATAATACTGTGATGGCTTTGGGGGCTGATATAAATTCAGTAATTTCTTAATGAATTATGTGATAACCCCAAGTCTGTTTTGTTCATTTTTGCCTGACACATAGAAGGTTCTTACATAATTAATGAATGTGTGAATATTAAACAGATGTATTCATGTTCTGCTCTTCTGTAGAATGCAATGCAAGTACAATGACTTCATATAAAATAGAATTAATTATTGAAATATGAGATTTTTGAAATCTTATTAATGTTTTCTCTTTTCTTCAGGTGACCTGATGGAAGGTGAGCTTTATTCTGCACTCAAAGAAGAAGAAGCATCTGAATCTGTTTCTAGTACCAATTTCAGTGGTGAAATGCACTTCTATGAGCTTGTAGAAGACACAAAAGATGGCATCTGGCTGGTTCAGGTATTAGCAACAGTGATAGAAGTGAAATAATTGTTACCAAAATAGTAGTCACCAGCTGGTGACCCTTTTGTGTACTTGTGTCGTCTTCTTAGACATAATCATTTCTCATGGGGAGGCTTCGGTGTCCGCTTAAAGAGGTTTTGCAGACCAAGGAAAACGAACATTAATTAAAGAGTGGGGAAAGGGAAGTGGTGGGGAGAGAAATTGGACTGTTTAGAATCAGGAGAAGCAAATCCATTTCTGTTGTCAGAGCTTCATTAAGAAACACATGTCTTCCTTTTATTTAGTGATTTGTGCTTTTTCTCCCAGTTTTTATTCAGTGATCCAAATCATTTTGGTTTTCAAAGAAAAAACCCTAAAGTAAAAGTAAAGGAGTTCTTTTGTTAGGGAAATAGCCAACTGTGTGCCTGTAAAAGAAGCAGTGTTGTGGGAAATGGTAGGGGGCTTACTACTTTGCTTGTGAAATTGATGAGATTGTAATTTTAGACCCTGGCTCTTAGGCTGTCAAAACTGTGAGATTTAGTTAGCAATTAGAATTTTAGAACTATGAAGGGCCTTAAAAAAATCATCTTTAATGCTTCTGAAAGTGTGGTTTATGTATCACTCACAGTAAATGAGTGGACGCGCATTATCATTTGGATATTTTTATGTAAAGTAGAAAAATCAGTATTATATTGAACATGTAATTTCATAACATTGCTGAGAGAAAGTCTAAAGTTATTTAAATTTTTTAAAAGTAACTTCACTTAAAGTAACATCTTAAATAAATTTAGCAACATTAATTCTAAAATTATAATTATTGAACCAGGATCAAGTCCCAGGTCCCCTGATTTCTTGTCCAAGTGTTCTTGCCATTTCACATTGGGGTTGGCAAAGTTTGGTTCAGGGCATAGGAAACAAAATAGTTGCTGCTTCATATTTCTTTTTTGAGAACAATGACTGCAAAATAAGGTAGAAAAAGCTGGGAGTTGAGAGACCTTAGCAGTGAATCTGATCCTGTCACTGATTTGCGATATGATTGTGGACAGATTTTTCTGATGCACATGGCCTCAAATAAATACGTTTACACTTGAAGAAGATAGAATAGTAGTCCCTTAGCCTAACTGTTGACGTTTGGAAATTCTTTAGGTGATTGCACTGGATATCACATGACCTTTCCTTTATTTGCAATCTTCCTATAGTATTTGACCATTTATCCTCCAGTTAATCTATTAATAATTTGACATTTTAAAATTCAGCAAGCAGAAAAACTGGGAGGAGCATATGGGTACTATCTAAACATTATCCATCAAACTCTAGTCTATTTCTGTGTTATATTATTGGTATTGAAAAAATAAACTGTAGCATCTTTAAAGCCTTAATTTATAAATAGTTATTCTGTTTCTTTTCCCACATATTTAGTTCTGATAGTCTGATTGAGGGAGACTTGTGGGTTCGGTTTTGGTTAATTTCAATTTTATCACTGAGATTGAACTGAACAGCCAGTCCCACTGCCCTATGTGCTATGTTTGTCCATGTTTGTCATTGAACAGTCCCATAGAGATAAGTGATAAAGAGGCTGGACACCTTCCAAAACTGGCAAACCATGGCAAAAGTCTGGAAATTCTTTTGGTGTATAGAGTGTTGCCTATAGACAACAAACACATTCTGCTTCACTAATTCACAATATAGTCTTAGCTTCTAAATGATCTATTATTTTTTGATATCATATTAAAAATAAGCATGGATTAAACTCCCTTAATACATTACAAAATTCATCCAGTTTATTCATCAGTTAATTGTACACAAGGCCAGAGATACACAAGAACATACACCAGCCTAACTCCTTGCTCTCTGAGGCAACTCACATTCCAGTTAGGAGAGGGAGGCACTAACTAACTAAATATTTAATATGACACCAGTTAATGGTAAGTGCTAAGACAAATAAGCAGCGTAAAGAGACAAGAGAGTGGCAAAGAATTCTCTAATGTGACATTCGCATGAAGTGAAGAAAAAGTAATGAATGGAAGTGAATGTTAATGTTATAAATTCTTATCACTGAGTTATTTTTCCCTGAGAATGTTTTTTTAAACTTCATGTGTTAATAGTTAATAGTGCAGTAGCACACTGTTTTTCCAGTGACCTTCAAGATTTGCACTGATCACCACTGTCTGGCTCATGTTCCCCTGGGCCAGTGGCTTGCATCTGTCAAATGGCTGCTTGGGTTAAAAGAACAGTCTCTGGCAGGACAACTGAGAAGACTGAGATGAAACCTCAGTTACAGTGTCCTCAGCACTGAACTCACCAGCTAAGCTAATCGGCACAGACACTTTGGCTCTTAAAAGAAAGCTGTGTTGTTGTTGTTGTTAATTGAAAATAACTTCTCAAAACAGAAGAGACGTATTCTCTCTATTGCTTGTCATTCTTTCAGTTCAGGTTATATTTCTTTGATCTTTTGTGAAGGACACCATTCAGGGTTTCAGTTTTTAACTATTTGAATTATCAATCTTTTCTGTTTGTTTTGGAAGAAATCCACTCATTTCAGTTTGCTCTGTCATCGCTTCTGTTGCTGTTTTAATCTGTGAGGGTGTATAGAACCCAACCAATTCAGTGTTCTTCATATTGCATTTATTTTAGGTAGCTTGTGTAAGAAATATTTAAGCATATCAAAATTCTTTTTATTTTTCCTCCCAGGTTTCTAATATCATTTTCTTACTCAGATGAATTATACTCTCCTTCTGCATTTATTGAGGAAAAATGTAATTAGGTAGCAAATAATTGATAATTAGTACTTTATATTTCATATGTTATTGAAGGGATGTCTCGGTATACTGATTTAGGGGGGAAAGTCACTTTAATAAATGGATATTGTTGCTGTTTAGTTGCCACATTATGTCTAACTCTTTGACCCCATGGACTATATGTAGTCCTCCAGGCTCCTTTGTGGGATTTCCCAGGCAAGAATACTGGTTGTTGTTGTTTGGACAACAGAATACTGTTGCTAAGTCACGTCCAACTCTTTGTGATCCCATGAATCCCTGTCCTTCACTATCTCCACTGTGATATAATAATGGATGGAATACTGGAGTGGGTTGCCATTTTCTCCAGGGGATCTTCCTGACCTAGGCATCAAACTCGCATCTCCTGCATTACAGGCAGATTCTTTACTGCTGGGCCACTGGGGAAGCCCAACATAAATGGGTGTATGACTTAGCTATTCCATTACTTAGTTCATTCTTTTTCTGGAATGGATTGATAATCTAGATTGACTAATTACCTTTTTAGGTGACCTGCATGTGGAATGACACTACAAAAGAAAAAATAAGTTTCTGTAATTTGATTAACTCATTCTGTATCCATTATGAGAAAGGAAATAGCAGCCCACTCCAGTATTATTGCCTGGAAAATCCCGTGGACAGAGGAGCCTGGTGGGCCATAGTCCATGGAGTTGCAAAGAGTCGAACACAGTTGAGCGACTAAGTACACACTACGATTTCTGTCTTTTCAGTAACTCATGAGTTTATTTTCTGAATCCTACATGTTGACGATCTTCATATCTTTCTGTTAATTGTTTTAAGATGTATTAGCGCTCATGATGGAGAAGGCAATGGCACCCCACTCCAGTACTCTTGCCTGGAAAATCCCATGGATGGAGGAGCCTGGTGGGCTGCAGTCCGTGGGGTCGCTGAGAGTCGGACATGACTGAGCGACTTCACTTTTCACTTTCATGCATTGGAGAAGGAAATGGCAACCCACTCCAGTGTTCTTGCCTAGAGAATCCCAGGGATGGTGGAGCCTGGTGGGTTGCCATCTATGGGGTCGCACAGAGTTGGACATGACTAAAACGACTTAGCAGCAGCAGCAGCAGCGCTCATGAATTAGCCTTACATTAGAATATTAGCATGCTTCTTTTTAAAAAAATATTTATTTTACAGCATGCAGGATCTTTAGTTGTGGCATGCAAACTCTTAGTTGCTGCATGTGGGATCAAACCTTGGTCCCCTGCACTGGGAGCACAGAGTCTTAGCCACTGGACCATCAGGGAAGTCCCTATATTTCTTTTCATGTGAAATTTTCCATAGTTCTTCTATATTCTCTGTAATATGAGGTCAAAAGAACTAATTTTAGTTTCTAAGGCAGCAGTACATATGGGACATATTTACCAATAACAGACTATGGAATCTATGAAAGAACCAAGTCATCTTTTTTCAGTCAGCTCTAAGTTTTCCTGCTCTGTTCCTAACCTAACCTTATATCTTTAATTAGTTATTTATTTCCAGTTGTGTAGATTCTTTGATGCTACTGCCAACCATTCTTTTTAGCGTCACAAATAGAAGTTTCTTTTCTTTCAAGATTCTTGCTCAGTGAGGCAGATGGAATAGTACATAGGCTTCTGAAATTAAGAAGTTAGCATACATTATGGGTTTTATGGATTTATCCTGTTCTTAACATTTCTATTTCTGTATTTTGACGTTTGTTCAAAGAAGTTCAAAGATGGACTGTGCTGCCTGCTCTCTACTGGCTCTCACATCATAAGGAATTTAACATCATCATAGTTGAGGTAGCAATGAAAAGCATATGCTTTAAAGTAAAGCTTTAGGTCAATATTTATTGAAGTTATTATGTTAATACAGTTCCTGATTGGCTGAAGAGTTACTAGCTGTTTTAAAAGTTTATTTTTTTACTCCTAGATAGTAGTTTTATTCAAGGAAATTCTAACTTATTTATTGCTCATTGTTACACAATGTAAAGGTGAAATACTTGGTAAGTCTTCCTTTATTTTGTATTAGTGAAAAGTCTTTATTTGTGTTTTCTCATAATGAAAGCTAGTGAGGCTACCAGAAAATTAAATGCTATTGAGTTTTGGTTTTATCAGTTAATCGTCTTCACTTAATGATCTTATACAATTTGCATATATATATTTAGATTGTCTATGATTTTTTTTAAAGTAGAAAACTCTTTGTTATAATGTAATATTGAGAGGTGCAAAAAATACCATAGTTCTACACTTTTATATAGAGTTATTTAATTTAGCCTCCATGTTGTATAAGGATTGACAGTAATAAAAGGTATATAACAAATGTTCTGATTAGTAATAAAACCCATCTCTGAAAAATAGGCAAAAATATGTAGGTTTTTTCTTATACAAATGTAATACATGTGGAAGGGACCCAGCAATAACCTGAGACCTGGTTTCTCTTGGGAAGCTTAACTGAACTGTACAAATTTGACATCAGAAAATATGGGAATTTGGTGTTTCACACTGTCCAACTGAGTTCCTTCCAGTGTGTGCTGAACCCAGTGTCATGAAAGGCAATTGTTAACATCTCTTCCCAACTCCACATTTAGAAATATCACTTTAGTAACTTGAAATCAGCTGTGTGGGAGGAAGTCCGTAAATGATAGAAATCAGGACTTCCATTTTCTTCTAGAGAGCTCATGGTTAAACATTTACCAGCCAACCACTGGTTTCATCTATTCATCCAACCATCTAACAAATATTTATTGAAATATAATGTGTGCCAGCTGAACCTTGTGAGGAGGGCAAAGAAAATGAGTAACCTACAGTCTGTGCCATAAAACAGCTTACTGTTTGACTTACTAAAATGTGTGGGCCAATAAAAAATGTTAGCATAGATCATCTTTCCCAGCTAATAAATTAGGTGGTCTGGAAGCACCGGTGCTTCCATCTCAAGAGATCCTAAAGAACTATTAGACAATGAAGTGGAATCCAGGAAAATTAGTACTAGGAAAAATTTAGTAGTTTTTCTCCTGGAAAAAAGTGTATTTTTAAATACACTAAATTGGAAGTTTTCATGTGTAACTGGACTCAAGAACATTGATGTGCAGTAGTATAACCAGGTACTAGTTATGCTAATATTTGTCAGAAAACATCCCAGGTGACATGTTGCTGGGGAAGGGATTTTCATTCTAACAGAAGTCAGCTTGGAGCCTTTAGATAACCTATATAATCTGAAGTAAAATGATGAGTTCAGTCGCTCAGTCATGTCTGACTCTTTGTGACCCCGTGAACTGCTACATGCCAGGCCACCCTGTATATCACCAACTCCTGGAGTCTACCCAAACTCATGTCCATTGAGTCGGTGATGCCATCCAACTATCTCATCATCTGTTGCCCTCTTCTCTCCTGCCCTCAATCTTTTCCAGATCAGGGTCTTTTCTAATGAGTCGGCTCTTCGCATCAGGTGACCAGAGTATTGGAGCTTCAGCTTCAGCATCAGTCCCTCCATTGAATATTCAGGACTGATTCCCTTTAGGATGAAGTGATTTGATCTCCTTGCAGTCCAAGGGACTCTCAAGAGTCTTCTCTGGCACCACAGTTCAAAAGCATCAATTCTGTGGCGCTCAGTTTTGTTTATGGTCCAACTGTCACATCCATACATGACTACTGGAAAAACTGTAACTTTGACTATACCTATAGAGTCAAATAAAAATTTTTTTTTTTTTTGCATCGCCTAAGGGACCGAGGATGAGATGGCTGGATGGCATCACAGACTCAATGGACATGAGTCTGAGTGAACTCTGGGAGTTGGTGATGGACAGGGAGGCCTGGCATGCTGCGATTCATGGGGTCGCAAAGAGTCGGACACGACTGAGTAACTGAACTGAACTGAACTGAACTGAAGGGATTTTTCATTTTTATGTGGTTCTGTTAGTCAGGAATTATTAAACTCTTAAAAGCAGATATTAGAATAGCTTGCATAAATAAGGCTCTGGGGTTAAACACTGCCACGTACCTGCTTCAGGGATGTTCCTATTTCTCTTCACACTCTTTTGTTGCCTGTGCTATATAACCAGGGGTGCTTATATCAGTTATAGTGACCTAAATTGATTAACCTNTATTTATTTTACAGCATGCAGGATCTTTAGTTGTGGCATGCAAACTCTTAGTTGCTGCATGTGGGATCAAACCTTGGTCCCCTGCACTGGGAGCACAGAGTCTTAGCCACTGGACCATCAGGGAAGTCCCTATATTTCTTTTCATGTGAAATTTTCCATAGTTCTTCTATATTCTCTGTAATATGAGGTCAAAAGAACTAATTTTAGTTTCTAAGGCAGCAGTACATATGGGACATATTTACCAATAACAGACTATGGAATCTATGAAAGAACCAAGTCATCTTTTTTCAGTCAGCTCTAAGTTTTCCTGCTCTGTTCCTAACCTAACCTTATATCTTTAATTAGTTATTTATTTCCAGTTGTGTAGATTCTTTGATGCTACTGCCAACCAATCTTTTTAGCGTCACAAATAGAAGTTTCTTTTCTTTCAAGATTCTTGCTCAGTGAGGCAGATGGAATAGTACATAGGCTTCTGAAATTAAGAAGTTAGCATACATTATGGGTTTTATGGATTTATCCTGTTCTTAACATTTCTATTTCTGTATTTTGACGTTTGTTCAAAGAAGTTCAAAGATGGACTGTGCTGCCTGCTCTCTACTGGCTCTCACATCATAAGGAATTTAACATCATCATAGTTGAGGTAGCAATGAAAAGCATATGCTTTAAAGTAAAGCTTTAGGTCAATATTTATTGAAGTTATTATGTTAATACAGTTCCTGATTGGCTGAAGAGTTACTAGCTGTTTTAAAAGTTTATTTTTTTACTCCTAGATAGTAGTTTTATTCAAGGAAATTCTAACTTATTTATTGCTCATTGTTACACAATGTAAAGGTGAAATACTTGGTAAGTCTTCCTTTATTTTGTATTAGTGAAAAGTCTTTATTTGTGTTTTCTCATAATGAAAGCTAGTGAGGCTACCAGAAAATTAAATGCTATTGAGTTTTGGTTTTATCAGTTAATCGTCTTCACTTAATGATCTTATACAATTTGCATATATATATTTAGATTGTCTATGATTTTTTTAAAGTAGAAAACTCTTTGTTATAATGTAATATTGAGAGGTGCAAAAAATACCATAGTTCTACACTTTTATATAGAGTTATTTAATTTAGCCTCCATGTTGTATAAGGATTGACAGTAATAAAAGGTATATAACAAATGTTCTGATTAGTAATAAAACCCATCTCTGAAAAATAGGCAAAAATATGTAGGTTTTTTCTTATACAAATGTAATACATGTGGAAGGGACCCAGCAATAACCTGAGACCTGGTTTCTCTTGGGAAGCTTAACTGAACTGTACAAATTTGACATCAGAAAATATGGGAATTTGGTGTTTCACACTGTCCAACTGAGTTCCTTCCAGTGTGTGCTGAACCCAGTGTCATGAAAGGCAATTGTTAACATCTCTTCCCAACTCCACATTTAGAAATATCACTTTAGTAACTTGAAATCAGCTGTGTGGGAGGAAGTCCGTAAATGATAGAAATCAGGACTTCCATTTTCTTCTAGAGAGCTCATGGTTAAACATTTACCAGCCAACCACTGGTTTCATCTATTCATCCAACCATCTAACAAATATTTATTGAAATATAATGTGTGCCAGCTGAACCTTGTGAGGAGGGCAAAGAAAATGAGTAACCTACAGTCTGTGCCATAAAACAGCTTACTGTTTGACTTACTAAAATGTGTGGGCCAATAAAAAATGTTAGCATAGATCATCTTTCCCAGCTAATAAATTAGGTGGTCTGGAAGCACCGGTGCTTCCATCTCAAGAGATCCTAAAGAACTATTAGACAATGAAGTGGAATCCAGGAAAATTAGTACTAGGAAAAATTTAGTAGTTTTTCTCCTGGAAAAAAGTGTATTTTTAAATACACTAAATTGGAAGTTTTCATGTGTAACTGGACTCAAGAACATTGATGTGCAGTAGTATAACCAGGTACTAGTTATGCTAATATTTGTCAGAAAACATCCCAGGTGACATGTTGCTGGGGAAGGGATTTTCATTCTAACAGAAGTCAGCTTGGAGCCTTTAGATAACCTTATAATCTGAAGTAAAATGATGAGTTCAGTCGCTCAGTCATGTCTGACTCTTTGTGACCCCGTGAACTGCTACATGCCAGGCCACCCTGTATATCACCAACTCCTGGAGTCTACCCAAACTCATGTCCATTGAGTCGGTGATGCCATCCAACTATCTCATCATCTGTTGCCCTCTTCTCTCCTGCCCTCAATCTTTTCCAGATCAGGGTCTTTTCTAATGAGTCGGCTCTTCGCATCAGGTGACCAGAGTATTGGAGCTTCAGCTTCAGCATCAGTCCCTCCATTGAATATTCAGGACTGATTCCCTTTAGGATGAAGTGATTTGATCTCCTTGCAGTCCAAGGGACTCTCAAGAGTCTTCTCTGGCACCACAGTTCGAAAGCATCAATTCTGTGGCGCTCAGTTTTGTTTATGGTCCAACTGTCACATCCATACATGACTACTGGAAAAACTGTAACTTTGACTATACCTATAGAGTCAAATAAAAATTTTTTTTTTTTTTGCATCGCCTAAGGGACCGAGGATGAGATGGCTGGATGGCATCACAGACTCAATGGACATGAGTCTGAGTGAACTCTGGGAGTTGGTGATGGACAGGGAGGCCTGGCATGCTGCGATTCATGGGGTCGCAAAGAGTCGGACACGACTGAGTAACTGAACTGAACTGAACTGAACTGAAGGGATTTTTCATTTTTATGTGGTTCTGTTAGTCAGGAATTATTAAACTCTTAAAAGCAGATATTAGAATAGCTTGCATAAATAAGGCTCTGGGGTTAAACACTGCCACGTACCTGCTTCAGGGATGTTCCTATTTCTCTTCACACTCTTTTGTTGCCTGTGCTATATAACCAGGGGTGCTTATATCAGTTATAGTGACCTAAATTGATTAACCTCGTGATACAGTGTCATTGTAAATACAGACCTGAAGTGTTTGGGTTATTTGCAGCTTTGCTCAGAAAATAAGAGTGAAAGGGGAGTTACTAAAAACAACAACAGGGACTATGGCAATATGATTTTACAGATTTTTTTTAAACCTGAGTAATCTGAAAAGAAGTCAAGATTTCTTTGATTACTTAATGGATAAAAAAGCTACCATTTTGACTCTTCAGTGGTAGGAAAAGAAGTGAAGAGAAGAGAAGAGAAAAACCTGTCTTCTTGGATCTCCCTTATTCTTCAGATAAAATTTATAAAGTACTTTTAGACAATAGAAAACTGTGGAGGCTAGGAACTTATTGGGTAATGTACCTATGTGAACCTCCTTAGAAAGCACTTTTACCTACTAACACCATAGTCCTCAAATTGCCCTCCTGGCTACCTCAACCGTCTGAGCATTTTGATAATACATGTCTCCCTCCATGAGACTTTTTATTTTCACTTAAGAGTACTATCAGAGCCATTAGTTCCTTGCCTTAAGTTGTATATTTGTGTATGTATTTATTAAGCATCAAAGTTAACATTACAAAATGTTACATACCTATGTATGTCTCTGTAGGTATGAGAATGATAGTATCAGTGATAGATGGCAAGGGTTATTGGATAGTAATCTGTTGGCACAAAACGTGACATTTTTATTATTTATTTATTTTTGGCTGCACTGGGTCTTGGTTTCTGTGAGTGGGCTTTCTCTAGTTGTAGGGACCAGGGGCTAGGCCAATTTTGTGGTATGTAAACTTCTCTTGTTGTGAAGCATGGGCTCTAGGGCTTCAGTTGTAGTACACCGGGTTTAGTTGTTCCTCAGCATGTGGAATCTTCCCAGACCAGGAATCAAACCCCTGTCCCTTGCATTGGCAGGCAGATTCTTAACCACTTAGCCACCAGAGAAGTTCTAAAGTGAACTTTAAGTCACTCTTCACCATCATGGAGGTTCTCTCCTCCTGGTGCCCTTGAAATTTGTTAGACTTCCCAGCAGAGAGCCCAGACATGAGGCATTTGCACTGTCTCTTGCCTCACCCAGGCACTCATTGCATACACTTACTCCCCTGGGATTTCACTTCCTGGAGGCTTTGTGAACATGGAAATGGCCCGCCCTTCTAGATAGCTTAGTGCCCCCAGATTATTGTCCTATAATGTTGAATTAATTAGTATCAGTACTGTAACATTCATGAAAAGTAACTTGGCCTATATACCCAGGGCTTAAAATACATCAAACATATGGATTCATGAAGACGTAGGACATTTTTGGCTTTCCTTTAAGTTCTCATTTAGTTATTTCTGGTTTTAATTTTTGTTTTTAATATATAATTTTTGTTTGTTTTTCTGATGTCTCTATTGAAATTCCCTTAAAGTAGGAAGATAGAGAATAAAAGGAAAAGGTATTAACAGTTAGAAAGGCTGAGAAAGAAGTCATTACATATTTTGAAGATTAACCTATAGTTTTCTTTTTTAAAAAAATCTTTTTCTTCTTCCAATCCTAATTGTGTTTGAAAACTATTTGGAAATTTGAAGTTAGAAGTTTAAGAATATAGAATTTATTAATGGTAATATGTTAGAATCTTTGTAATTGTTAAGAAAAATCCCATAGAAGTGGTAGTATTGATTCAGTCAGTTCAGTTCAGTAGCTCAGTCATGTCCAACTCTTTTCGACCTCATGAACTGCAGCATGCCAGGCCTCCCTGTCCATCAACAACTTCCTGGAATCCACCCAAACCCATGTCCATTGAGTTGATGATGCCATCCAACCATATCATCCTCTGTTGTCCCCTTCTCCTCCTGCCCTCAATCTTTCCCAGCATCAGGGTCTTTTCTTTTCTTCACTTTTTAAAAAAAAATTTATTTATTTTAATTGGAGGCTAGTTACTTTACAATATTGTATTGGTTTTGCCATACATCAACATGAATCCACCACAGGTGTACACGTGTTCCCCATCCTGAACCCCTCTCTCACCTCCTTCCCCATACCATCCCTCTGGGTCATTCCCAGTGCACCAGCCCCAAGCATCCTTTTCAAATGAGTCAGCTCTTTGCATCAGGTGGCCAAAGTATTGGAGTTTCAGCTTCAACATCAGTCCTTCCAGTGAACACCCAGGGCTGATCTCTTTCAGAATGGACTGGTTGGATCTCCTTGCATCCAAGGGACTCTTCAAGAATCTTCTCCAACACCACAGTTCAAAAGCATCAGTTCTTCGGTGCTCAGCCTTCTTTATAGTCCAACTCTCGCATCCATACATGACCACTGGAAAAACCATAGCTTTGATTAGACAGACCTTTGTTGACAAAGTAATGTCTCTGCTTTTTAACATGCTATCTAGGTTGCTCATAGCTTTCCTTCCAAGGAGTAAGTGTCTTTTAATTTCATGGCTACAGTCACCATCTGCAGTGATTTTGGTGCCCAGAAAAATAAAGTCAGCCACTGTTTCCACTGTTTCCCCATCTATTTGCTATGAAGTGATGGGACGGGATGCCATGATCTTATTTTTCTGAATGTTGAGCTTTAAGCCAACTTTTTCACTCTCCTTTTTCACTTTCATCAAGAGATTCTTTAGTTCTTCACTTTCTGCCATAAGGGTAGTGTTATCTGCATTCAGTCAAGCATAGTTTAATAGAAAACATGTGTTTGACTCTTGGCTCCATGATTATACTTTAGAAAAAAAGTGAAATTTGAACTTGTTGAACCCACACGTGGTCATTTTTAGTAAGCTCATTTGGGTTATTTAAATTTTTCAGAGCAGAGAAATGACTCCAAGGTCCATTTTCTTCACAAGTTAATTCTAGAGAATAGGCTACATGGAGGAGCATATGGCTCACCTTTTAATTTGGTTTTGACCCCCTTATGTATAACTGCCACAGAGTATGAGAATTCCCACAATGTTTTAGATCTTTTCCAGTAGAACAGTTGCTTTTTCTTACAAGAAGTGCAGTGATAATATGATTATCCACTTAACAAGACCTAGGGATAGAATATGTTTTTCAGAAAACGTAAATAGATGTAAATGGTTGGTTTGACGCCATTTTAGGTGATTAAAGTTTCTGTTTTCCTTCTTGGGAATAGGTCATCGCAAATGACAGAAGTCCTTTGGTGGGTAAAATCCACTGGGAGAAAATGGTGAAAAAGGTGTCGAGATTTGGAATACGTACAGGCACGTTTAACTCTCCAGTGACCCCAGGTAAGTTGATGGCAGTTCTTAGAATTTGAGTTCTGACCAGAAGTTTTTAATGTAATAAAGACAGTGGTATTAGAAGCCTATTTAAACTGAAAATTAATTAGCATGCTTAGCACAGTGTTAGTTACACTGGTGCTTGATTAATAGTTTTTGATAACTAGCAGTTATTTGCTTTCATTCAGATCTCTTTTTATCTGGTTCTTCTGTGCTGTTTCTAAGGGTGACTCTTTAGAGTATGTCTTTGGTCTTTTTTGTTTCAATTTTATTTCCCAAAGAGACTTCAGTAAATTTATGGCTTTAGGTGACACCTTTGTGCTGATGTAAATCTTCCTTAATTTGAACTTCTAGTTTGCATTTTGACACTCGTTTCCATCTGCCCTACGAGTAACCCAGATGGAATATGTTCCCTAAGCCTAGTGTTCAAAATTCATGTTCATCTTTTTCTTTAGTAAATCATGTCCTTTCTGCCTTTTCTGTCCTTTACTATTTCTTTTTTTCATTTTCTCAGACAAGAATCTTTACAGGCATTTTTGTTTCTCTTTTTGTCATCATTTCCAGTATTTAGTCTATCACATTATTTTGTTTTACTATCCCACTGTTCTTCAAAATGCATTTTATTTGAATTTCTAGTGCCTCCAAGTTATAACTTGAATTAATTTGTTTAATTATCCATTCAATAAATATTTAATGAAGGATTAGCATGTACAGTATGTTCTGTTTGGTGCTGAGGACAGGGCATAGCATATGTACATAGAAACCCCCATGTCAGGTAGTTTCTAATGTAGGTAGACATGCCTGACTTACCTGTGTCCCTTTTATGTCACAGTGGGAGACCCATTGGCTGCAGAAAACCTGCCTCCACTACTGCTTAATCTCAGATTCTCCCACCCTTCTCCTTCAGGCTCATGTTTGCTTTGATTTTCCTCACTGTCCTTGTTTTGCTCACTGGTAACATAGGCTGAGACCTGTGGGAGGAGGACCCCTTAAAAGTTGAGGATAAGAAAGGATGTGTTGTGTCTCCTCAATCACATGCAATCTCATTTACCCACAAAGTTCCCCTTCTCACTTTTACCACAGAATCTTGATTGTGTTGTGATGCCTTTGGTTTAAATGTCCATGATAGCCTAAGTGTTCATGTTCTTATAAAAAGGAAATCTATCTTTTGTTTACCAAAGACAATTGCACTTGGTCTTATTCCATCATTCCCAAATAGAGTGTAGGTGAAAGATCTCTTCCCAACCCCACTGGTGATTGCAATACCAGAATGAATGATAGTTCTAATAAATTTTTTTTGAGATAACACCAAACGTCAGTACTTATATAGCTAATTTATTGAAAAGTATTCAGAATTTATTTTTAAAAAATCAATAAATAGTACATTTAAATACTATAACTTTTAAATACATTAGAAAATATCAAAAACAAATATAAAAAATATAAAGTTTAAACACATTTCAGTCTAAATTCTTAGATAACATTAATAGAGAACTCAAAATGAAACTAAGCAGAGTATAAAGTGAAAATAATCTATTAAGCATGAAAACCTGAAGGAAATAGTATATTGACTTTTAATATAATTTTGTAAAGGAAAACGCGTCAGAAGTGTCATGCTGCTAAGTCGCTTCAGTCATGTCTCTGTGCGGCCCCATAGACGGCAGCCCACCAGGCTCCTCCGTCCCTGGGATTCTCCAGGCAGGAACACTAGAATGGGTTGCCATTTCCTTCTCCAGTGCCTGAAAGTGAAGTCGCTCAGTTGAGTCCAACTCTTAGTGACCCCATGGACTGTAGCCTACCAGGCTCCTGCGTCCATGGGATTCTCCAGGCAAGAATACTGAAGTGGGTTGCCATTTCCTTCTCCACAGAAGTGTCATAATTGAGTCCAAATTTAGTACAAAATTTTCTAGCTTTTCTTTTGAAAAGCCCTATTTGATTTTATACCAGCTAAGGAATGGTAAAGAGAAACATATAAGCTACCTTTAAGTTTCCTCTGAATCCTTCATCTTGATCTTCAGATAATCCCACCTCTTATTTAGATGGAGGGCTACAGTCCATAGTATTGCAAAGAGTCAGACATGACTGACTATCTGTCCATGGGATTCTCCAGGCAAGCGTGCTGGAGTGGGTAGCCATGCCCTTCTCCAGGGAATCTTCCTGACCGAACCCTTGGTCTTGTGGCTCCTGCATTGCAGGCAGATTCTTTACCGCTGAGCCACCAAGGAAGCCCATTTATGATGGAAGAGACCCTTTCTGAGCAACTCTTTTTTGCTGACTGCAGCTATCATTTTTTGTTATTAAAGAGACATTTTTACATCATCTTTTCTAGTCTTATCACAAAGATAAACATCTTGATGCAGAGTTATTTATATCTGTTTCAATATTGTCATGTTCATTTCCATTTATTTGGAAAGTGTGTTCTTGCCATAGATGGTGTGCTTAGTCAGGGTCATTTCTTTTTTTCTTTTTTTTTTGAGGATATAGAGATACAGAAGAACAAAATAGGGAGATAATAGAAAAGTGTTCAGAATGTCAGTGCAAGGTGTAACTGGGCAGGGAATAGTGTTATTCAGCAAGCATTTAATATGTTGAATAGTTTCATCATCCTGATCTCAGATTTTTAAAATCAGCAAAACTCTATCCCCTACTGCCGGTGTTGCTTCCTTTGACTATAGTTCTTTCTCTGGGGCGGCCTCAGGCACAGCCCCCGCTGACATGCTGGGCCCACTGTAGAGCAGTGCTCTCCTGACCTGATTGGCTCCCCTTAAGAACATTCAGAACCACCACTCTGCAGCATCTGACTCTGTCCATGCCAGCAGTTTTCATTTCTTTCCACACAGCCATCTTACTTGGCCTCAGTTCCTCTCATTCCCCAACCTAGTGATCTGTCTCAGGGAGCTTTTCCCTGCCAGGTCTATTCTCTACTCTTTTATTCCCCCATCTTTGGAGAAAGTAGAAAGTGAGGTGGGACATTTATCTTTAAGAGGTCGGAGAGGCAGGGCAGGGATAGTAGAGAGTGGATGGAGGACCCTGGAATTACAGGAGTTGAGTGATGAATGGCCAGGAGGGCTTATGGTGAAACACTCATGGGTGGGGACCCATGGAATAAGCAGGAAAGGGAAAGGAAGGAGAAGACTGGTGAGTGGGACAGGAAGGCCAGGGAAGACAGTGACCTTGTCTGAAGAAACAACAGCTTATAAACAATACCACAGGTTCTTTTTTTTTTTTTTTTTTCAGTGTTCCTTTTTTAAATATAAAGTGCCATACCAGAATGGCACACTAAATACCAAAACTCAGTAGCCCTTTTTTTTTAAATCCTTTTTAGTCTTTAGATTGTCTAAGAGATCTCAAAAAGTTTAAGAACAGGAGGATATTTTTGTGATGTTGTCACTTTAAAAAGTTTTTTTGAATCAGAAGTTTTTATGTGGATATATGGCAATATAACATTATTAAAAAATAATAGTATTAGTCTTATTTTCTGTTTAACAGTTGGGTTTTAAGATTGATATGATATACTTTGTTGTATTTCAAGTCTAGAAAACATGATTTAATCTGAAAGATACATGATGACAAACAAAATCTTATTGTCCTAGGTACTGTTAACTTCTCCTGTAGTGATAAACCTTAAAACTATCAATGCCACTTATCTCTGAACTGAAAAGAAAGTACCTAGTGCATTTGTTTTCTTCCATGAAGAAGTATATGAACTAAGACTTGCCTGTTTTATAGGGTAAAATTTTCTGTCAGAAAGACTGTAATCTAACTTACGACACAAATCAGAAAAGCCAAATATTCTCTAAAGTGGTTATAGAAAGATGAAAAGAATGACCAAGAGTAGAAATGTGTCATCTCAAGTATCCCATACAATTAAAAACGTAAAGCAAGTTAGATAATTAAGATGTAAATAAGACAACTATCTATATGGAGTTCACTTGTGGTTTTGGTGGGGGTGGGAGTGGAAGAAAAACTAGCATTCATGTCAGTGAATTATTATTTTTCATTGAACAAAGACACAGAGTAGAAGGTATTTTATTCTGTAGGAGTATATAATTTTCAATCCATTTCAATTAAAGTTGCATTGAATCAACGATATCTGTGTCATTAAGGAAGTAAATCTACAAACAACAAGCTGAGTTGTGGTCTCTAATCCCGAGTCACCCAGAGAGTTGCCCAGCGTCATTACTCATCTTGTCTTTGTGACATAACATGTTGTCTTCACTTATCTTAAATTGTATCGTGAAATCCTGATGTAAAATTGATGTTGTCATCATAAAACCATGTGCCATGTATATCAAGACTTCTTTCTCTCTTAATCTGATCATATAAATGTGTAATATGCTTATGTAATTTAATTAAATGTAGGCAATGGCAACCCACTCTAGTATTCTTGCCTGGAAAATCCCATGGACAGAGAAGCCTGGTAGGCTGCAGTCCATGGGGTCGCTAAGAGTCAGGCACGACTGAGCGAATTCACTTTCACTTTTCGCTTTCATGCATTGGAAAGGAAATGGCAACCCACTTCAGTGTTCTTGCTTGGAGACTCCCAGGGACGGGGGAGTCTGGTGGGCTGCTGTCTATGGGGTCGCACAGAGTCGGACACAACTGAAGCGACTTAGCAGTAGCAGCAGCAACAATCTATGCTTACTAAGTAAAGCATGATATTTATGATTTTCACATTAGTATTCTGAATAGCACAATAAAAAAGTAAATACTTTTTACCACTCACTTACAAATCTGTAGTGAACAAAATGTATCCACCTAGTAGATTTTGTTTTTTCCAACTTTACTGAGGTAAATTCATATGTTGTAAAACTCCACGTGGTAGGTTTTTAGGAAAGACTTTTTTGAAAAAAGAAGGAAACTGTTTCACTGATTATCTATCTCTCCACTGTAATACAGCAGCTGTTTTCATTTTTTGGTGTCTCTTTTCATTCATCTTCTAGTTTGGTTTTTTTTTTTTTTTTTAGAAGGAGAGGTTTGTCACAAATATAGCAAGACCATGTCCATTTCCAAGAGGATTAGAGTCATGACCCCATTGGATAAAGCTAAACAAATGATTTAATTTTAAATTCTTCTATATTTACTCTGTCATAAAATGGGAGTCCCTTGGACTGAATCTTTTTTTTTTAAAGCAATTTTATATTTACAGAAGAGTGATAAAGATAGTATAGAGTTGCCATATATAATCTTTCACCAAGTTTAGTTAGTATTTACATAACTGTGGTATAATGGTCTAAAGAAATTAACACTGGTACAATACCATTAACTACATTACAGATATTATTCCAGTGTTTTCCAATAATATCCTTTTTTTCCTGAATCTCTTCCTAATCTGAAAACTTACTATCTTTGTTTCCTCTATGTTAAATACTTCTCTTCACGGTCCCCATTAAAGAGATGAGCGAGTATAAAAAACATAGGACTTGCTCTTTACTTGTTGAGCTTTTGTGCAGATTTCTCTGTGATAGTGTTTGTGTGCATCAGGTATGTGGTGGGTGCTTGAGTTAATAAATGTGTGCAGCAAGGCTCCTACCCTCAGGAACTTGCATTCAAGTCAGGGACTCAGCATACAAGATAATCCTTCTCTCTTCTTTGCCCACCTGAATCTAACCATTCTTCAAGACCTAGTTCAGTTCCCAAACCTTTCATGAAATCTTCACCAACTCAAACTCCCAATGAAAGTCCCTTTGTTTGAACTTCATTTACATTATTTAGTGGTAGGATATATAGTTTTATTCTTGTGAACAGGAATCATTTTCCTGTTAATATTTTGATTCTTACCAACACATAATGCATTGTTGTTGGTTAGTCTCCAAGTTATATCTGACTCTTTGCAACTCCACGGACTGTAGCACTCCAGGCTTCCCTGACTCTCTCCTGAAGTTTGCTCAAACTCATGTCCATTGATTCGGTGATGCCATCCAGCCATCTCATCCTCTGTTGCACCCATCTCCTTCTCCCCTCAATCTTTCCCAACATTAGTGTCTTTTCCAGTGAGTCGGCTCCTCACATCAGGTGGCCAAAGTATTGGGGCTTCAGCTTCAGCATCAGTCCTTCCAATGAAAATTCAGGGTTAATTTCCTTTAGGATTGACTGGTTTGATCTCCTTGTCCAAGGGACTCTCAAAGTCTTCTCCAACAATGCATTAGTAGGTTCATAATAGATGCTGCAAGTATGTGTCAGTTCCCTTGACTCTAAGGCTTTTTAAGCTCTAAGATTTTTGTTTGAAAAAAAAAGAGAGAGAAAGGGAGAAACAGAGATAAAAACAAAAAGATGATTAAAAGCTTTGCTTTTCCTCTTATACAGCTGCCAGGTATTGGTACTACTTTTGATTGTTTACAGGTTATTTGTTTTAGGGGAGAGGGTATCTTTCAAGGGCTATGGAAATTATCAGGGAAAGACAGACTGTACAACAGGGAAGATAAGCAAGCTAGCTCATCTAGCAGCCTTGCTATTTACTTACAGTTCCCTCTTTTACAGATACTGCAGGAGAAGAGGCTGGGTTCGATCCACACTGATTATGTCTGTTCCACAAACGAGTACTTCCAAAGGGAAAGTCATGCTTAAAGAGTACAGTGGGCGCAAGATAGAAGTAGAGCACATTTTTAAGTGGATAACTGCTCACGCAGCTTCTAGGATCAAAACCATTTATAATGCTGAACGCTTGAAAGAAGAATGGAATAAAAGTGATCAATATTGGGTAAAAATATACCTATTTGCAAACCTGGACCAACCGCCAGCTTTCTTCTCTGCACTAAGCATAAAGTTTACTGGAAGAGTTGAGTTTATTTTTGTAAATGTGGAAAAGTGGGACAACAAGAGTTATATGGCAGATATTGGTGTCTATAACATGCCATCATACATACTTAGAACTCCCGAAGGAATTTACAGATATGGAAACCACACAGGCGAGTATATATCTCTTCAGGCCATGGATTCATTTTTGCGCTCCTTACAACCTGAAGTAAACGATTTGTTCGTTTTGAGCTTGGTTCTCGTTAACCTTATGGCCTGGATGGACTTATTTATCACACAAGGAGCTACCATCAAGCGATTTGTGGTTCTCATAAGCACTTTAGGGACCTATAATTCTCTATTAATTATCTCCTGGCTACCTGTGTTGGGCTTTTTACAGCTCCCTTACTTAGTAGCTTTTATGAATATAGCTTAAAATTGTTGAGATATTCCAATACCACCACATTGGCTTCATGGGTTAGGGCAGACTGGATGTTTTATTCCTCACACCCAGCCTTGTTTCTTAGTACATACCTTGGACATGGTTTACTAATCGATTACTTTGAGAAGAAGAGACGGCGCAACATCAACAATGATGAAGTCAATGCCAATAACTTAGAATGGTTATCAAGTCTATGGGACTGGTACACCAGCTACCTCTTCCACCCGATTGCTTCTTTCCAGAACTTTCCTGTAGAATCTGATTGGGACGAAGACCCTGACTTGTTCTTAGAGCGATTAGCTTTCCCTGATCTTTGGCTTCACCCCCTGATACCGACTGATTATATAAAAAACTTGCCGATGTGGCGGTTTAAATGTCTTGGAGTCCAGTCTGAAGAGGAAATGTCGGAGGGTTCTCAAGATATTGAGAATGACTCAGACAGTGAGAGCACAGACACTTTGAGCAGTGAGAAGGAGGTATTTGAAGATAAATTGAGCATCATTCACAGTTCTCCAGGAAGAGCAAGTCACTGTGATGTTGAGGCTTGTTCCTGTGCCAATAAATATTGTCAGACCAGCCCTTATGAAAGGAAGGGGCGGTCCTATGGATCATATAGCGCTAATGAAGATATGGAACCTGATTGGTTAACTTGGCCTGCTGATATGCTGCACTGTACTGAATGTGTTGTATGCCTAGAGAATTTTGAAAATGGATGTTTGCTAATGGGGTTGCCTTGTGGTCATGTGTTCCATCAGAATTGCATTGTGATGTGGTTAGCTGGGGGCCGACACTGTTGCCCTGTCTGCCGGTGGCCTTCTTATAAAAAAAAGCAGCCATATGCACAACACCAGCCCTTGTCAAATGACTTCCCATCTTAACCATGTGCAATTTGTCCTTACAAGCTTTGCGTATCTTACAGCCTGCCTTTTTAATGTTAGTCACAATGTTTTTGTGGTTTGACGTTTAGTTTAATGTTAGTGCAGTGACAGGAAAACACATTATGCTAATGTTGATGACAATTATTTGGTTGCCTTGTGTGTCAATTTGAATGCATACTTAATTGTAAAAATTTTTATTTACAACATTGGAAATTCAGAAGTTAATGTTCTTTTGTAAGCACAAAGGAAGTATGATAGAAATTTATCCTTGCAAGACTTTACAAGGTAGGATCAAATTCTAATGGAATTGAGGCAGTTTCTTATCCTAAATGTTTCCTTCCTTTTTACAATTTCTGTCCAGCACCTCTTGGTTAAATAATGTATGCTCTGAGACATGAAATTAAAACAGACCTATGAAATAAATTATTTTAAAACCAGAAGATTACAGCTTTTCTAATGTTAAATTGTTTTTGATAAGGTGGCTGAGTGCTCTAAGTGTTTTGCTTGTTTGCTAATTTCACAGTTGAGTCAGATATAGTTCTTGATTCATGTGGCGGAGGTGGGTGGTGTCGGAGACAGATTATGTTGCTGACACTGGCCAGAGTTGGTATTAGTCCTCCTTGGTTAGCTTTGACGGGAAGAAATTTCATGGTGGGTGTTTTTAAAAGTATTAAATCATTTACGAGTATATTCAAGTAAACAAAATCAGCAATAGCATACTAGCCACACATAGATTACTTGATATATTTTTCCTTTTTATTTAGAAAAAATTTTTTTACTATAGAGAAATTGGAAACATAGTACAGTGAACATTGATTTGTCTCATTCACCAGGTGTTTACATCTTGTTACATTTTCTTTATCTCCTCTATGTCTATAATCTTTTTTCTTTTCTTTTTTTTTTCCTGATTCCTTTGAGAATAAATTTCAGTCATCATGATGCTTCCATACCATTAAATGTATCATCATGTGTCTCCTAAGTACAAGGACATTTTTTACACATCCACCACACCATCATTACACCCAGGAAATGTAATGTTGATTTAATAATATCTGGTACACAATTCATACTCCCCAGTTGCTCCCAAAATATTCTGTATCTTTATATGTTTCTGTTTTGTTTTCACTGGGACTCAGGTTTATGCATTGGGTTTAGTCTTGTCTCTTTCATTCATTTCTCTAGAGCAGTCAACCTGCCCTACCCCCTGCCTCCTCCCCACCCCACACACAAACTTTTTAAATCTTTTCTGACACTTTTGCAGAGTACAGGCTAGTTGTCTTATGGAGTGTTCCACATTTCTGGATTTGTCTTGAGTGTTTCTTCATAATTAGATGAAAGAACTTTGCCTAGGTGGTTTCTATTTCTCATTTGTATAACATCAGGAGTGCATAATGTCAGTTCATTCCATTGTTGGTGATGCTGAATTTGCTCAGGTAATATCTGCTTTATCTTTGCAATGTAAGGTATTTTCCACTTGATAATTAAGAAGGAATCTGTGAGGCCGTGTGAGTATCCTGTTCTTCATCAACCTTTAACCTAATGGTTTTAACATCTGTTGATGATTGTTGGCCTGAATCTGTTACTAAATAGGAGTTGTGACATGGAGATTTTTAAATTCTGTCCTTCATTCTGCATTTAATAGTGGCATTTTTGTGTGTGTGTATAGAGGAGCTTTCCATTTTTTCATCTCATACTTTGCAGTGTCACTGTAGATCAAGATTCTTTTTATATTCAGTGTGTTAAAATTCATTATTCTTTTTGATGCACAAATCATCCCAAATTTGGTAAGCAGGAGCCCCTCTAAGCTCGTTCTTATGTCCTATTGACATCTCTTTCAATCTTGATTGCTTTTGGACTTGCTTTTGGACACTTCATTGCTTTTGGACACAAGATATTCCAGACTCACTTTGTTGTTTCCCTGGCCCAACCTTGTAATACGTCATTTCTTCAAAGCATCCAAATTTCATAGGAGACTTTTTAATATCCTTTACCTTCTGTCCCTCAAAATGGTAAGAAAATTAAAATTTTTCTTTCTGAATTGCTGCTGGTCATTAGCAGAAAGATTTTTTTCCTTCATAGTGCACTGAGCCTCATTTTTATACAGGAATGGGAATAGCAAGGAATAGCAGTTACTATTTTTGTATTAATATTTGGAAGCTTTTAAAATTTTTAAATAAGAGTATAAGCACTGCTCCTTGTGCTCTTATTTTCCTTTTGGAAAAGAAAATGTTACTGTAAATGTTTCCTAGAGTTCTGCCATTGGTTCAGTGTGCTTTTCTCTCTGGTGTTTTCAGCAGATGTCCCAAATCACCATGTTCAGGCAAAGACTCCTCACTAGATCTTCAGTTTCATGTATAAGCTCTCTGCCGAACAGCTCCTTCTTAGTGCTCTTAAGTAACTCAATTCAGTTCAGTTGCTCAGTCGTGTCTGAGTCTTTGTGACCCCATGAATCACAGCACGCCAGGCCTCCTTGTCCATCACCAACTCCCAGAGTTTAGCCAAACTCATGTCCATAGAGTTGGTGATGCCATCCAGCCATCTCATCCTCTGTCATCCCCTTCTCCTCCTGCCCCCAATCCCTCCCAGCATCAGAGTCTTTTCCAATGAGTCAATTATTCGCATGAGGTGGCCAAAGTACTGGAGTTTCAACTTCAGCATCATTCCTTCCAATGAACACCCAGGACTGATCTCCTTTAGGATGGACTGGTTGGATCTCCTTGCAGTCCAAGAGACTCTCAAGACTCTTCTCCAACACCACAGTTCAAAAGCATCAATTCTTTGGTGCTCAGCTTTCTTCACAGTCCCACTCTCACATCCATACATGACCACTGGAAAAACTATAGCCTTGACTAGATGGACCTTTGTTGGCAAAGTAATGTCTCTGCCTTTTAATATGCTGTCTAGGTTGGTCACAATTTTCCTTCCAAGGAGTAAGTGTCTTTTAATTTCATGGCTGCAGTCACCATCTGCAGTGATTTTGGAGCCCCCCAAAATAAAGTCTGACACTGTTTCCACTGTTTCCCCATCTATTTCCCATGAAGTGATGGGACCAGATGCCATGATCTTCGTTTTCTGAATGTTGGAGCTTTAAGCCAACCTTTTCACTCTCACTTTTATCAAGAGGCTTTTTAGTTCTTCTTCACTTTCTGCCATAAGGGTGGTGTCATCTGCATATCTGAGGTTATTGATACTTCTCCCAGCAATCTTGATTCCAGCTTTTGCTTCTTCCAGCCCAGCATTTCTCATGATGTACTCTGCATATAAGTTAAATAAGCAGGGTGACAATATACAGCCTTGACGTACTCCTTTTCCTATTTGGAACCAGTCTGTAATTAGTGAGTGTCAAAGCAGCTCTTTCTTCTCTCTCTGTATCCCCAAGTCTTCCTCTTATGGTCCTGATTTCAATTCATACATATATTATTGTCCATTATGAGATGTATGTTATGGAAAAGGAAATGGCAACCCATTCTAGTATTCTTGCCTGGAAAACCTCATGGATAGGGGAACCTGGTGGGCTACAGTCCATGGGATCACAAGTCGGACACAACTTGGCAAATAAATCACCACCACTACCATAGATATTTTAAAAGATAATTGAAATTTCTCCTCCAGCATCCCAGGGCACACCACACTTTTGAGACCACAAGCACACCTTGGAAATATTGCAAGTTTGGTACCAGTTCACTGCAACAAAGCAAGTATGGAAGTAAAGCCAGTCATAGGAATTACTTGGTTTCCCAGTGCATATAAAAGTCATGTTTTAAAAAAAGTTATGTTTACACTACTGAAGTCTATTAAATATGCAATAGCAAGTCTAAGAAACAATGTACATACCTTGTTTTAAAAAGTACTTTATTGCTTAAAAAATGCTATCACCTAAACCTCCAGCAAGTTGTAATCTTTGCAATATATTGAGTAGTAGTAGCCTAGAAGATAAACCAGTCTCCTTACCACTGGCTTACAAGGCCCTGGCCTAACTTACACACATCGTGATTGTACTGCCTGCCTCTTCAGGGTCATGCTCTACTTGTTCTCAGCTTGGTACTCGTCTGTCCCTTCTGCCTCATATTCTCACCCCTCTTCTAGGCTTTATCTGGCTAGATCCCACTTTCTCCAGAAATGCTACATCTCCTATCCATCTTTTCTTTCCCCTCCAGGCTTATGAAGAGACACAGATATCTTTACAGTGAAAGCTCTGGTGGCAGTCACCCTACTCAAGTGATCAAACTTAACTATTGCAAATAATGGAGCAACCCCATTTCTCCTTACCCTTTCCTCATATGTGCCCCCCTCCTTTTTTTTTAAGGCCTCACCATTTGGCACATGGGGTGTTTGTTCCCTGACCAGGGATTGAACTCACACCTCCTGCATTGGGAATGCAGAGTCTTAACCACTGGACCACCAGGGAAGTCCTTCTTATATCCCAGAGATAGCTGGTATATGCCTGTCCTAGTTAGTTGCATTGTATTAAAACTACGCACATGTCTTTTTCAGGTGAACTCCTTTAAGGTAGGAACTTGCTCTATTCATTAAATATTATCAACATGCTTGGCATAAAATAGAGGTAATACCTTTGAATGCTAGACATGCTATAAAAGTATTACAGTAAGGTCAAAGAGTAAATCGTTGATAGAGGTTCAGGTCTTCAGGGAAGGTTGCTATGTACATGCTAAGTTGCTTTATTCATGTCCTACTCTGCAACCCTATCAACTGTAGCCCACTAGGCTCCTCTGTCTATGGGATTTCCCAGGCAAGAATATTGGGGTGGCTTGCCATTTCCTTCTCCAGGAGATCTTCCCGACCCAGGGATAAAACCCAGGTCTCCTATGTCTCCTGCATTAGCAGGCGGATTCTTTACCTCTGAGCCACCAAGGGAGCCTAGTCCACGGAAGCTTGACTCATCCTTTAATTGTGAAGCATAGCAAACAATGCTTTTGTTTTCCTGGAGGTAGAGAATTGAAGGAGATATTCAAGATCGACAGGCTCTGAACTGTAACTGTTTTGTTCTTAAGTTTGAATTCTTAGAGCGACCTAGTGAATTTAATTAAAAATTCCAAGTATGTAGTCTTTCTAATTAATGAACTCTGGTTAACTGGAATAGTGGGATGCACAATTGTGTTCTGCTCGAGAGTTTTTTCTTCTATCATCTTCTCTATTTCTTGTGTAAGTATTTACTTTCTTTAAAAATGATAAGCTCCCTGAAGGCAGAAGTAATGCTATAATCTACTGTTATATCCTTAACATGTTAGACCCAGAGTAGATATTCAATAAAGAATATTCGCTTGACTTGTATAAATCTTCTCTAATTTTGCCCTTTACCAAACTTTTCACCACCTGTCTAGTATGTTTAGTCAGTGTTGCTACTCTTTGTAAAATTCTACAAACTTTTTTTCATTTGGGAATGGACTTTGAGAACATCATCTATTTGTTGATAAAGGGTATGGTGACATGTTTCCACCTGGGTAACAATCTGGAGTTTGAGGAGGTCTTTTCACAAAGACAGAGTAGTAGAGTTTCAGACATGGCAAAAGGGAAGTTAGAACTCTGATATTTTCAGGGCCACTTTTATTATATTGTTTAGATGCTCTCCATTTAGTTTTACTAATTTCCTGAGCCAAGTGGCTAAAAACAATAGGTTTCTGGAACAAAATGCCTCAAGCTGACTCCCAGCTTTGTTGCCAAGGCTTGGATAGGAAGCATCCCTTAAAATGCCAAACACAGGAATATCTTGGGCTTTTAAAACAGTATTCTTAAAAAAAAAAAAAAAGTATTCTTCAAATTATTTGTTAGTATTGAGCATGGTGGACTGTAACCAATCTTAATATATAATGTTTTGCTTTAATAGCACTTAGTGGGGTTTTTTAATGAGAAAAAAAGAGCATTCTTACAGTTTTATTGTTGAAAATAATAGAATCTGAGTGGCAGAAACAAATGTGAAGGCCCCTTTGTCCAATCTCGTGCCTTGATTTAGATTGTTGATGTCTCTCTTATGAATGAACTGATACACTCATCATTTAACAAAAGATTTGCTACATTTGCAAGAATCTTCAAACAGTTCTCCTGCCAGGATCCACAGAGGAACATGCAGTTAACTGGCAGCAGAGCGGCAGCAGGTGCTGGAGACCCAGATCTGGACTGGCGGCAGGACGCTTCCCATGCCACCATCTTTGGGAAGGAAGATGAGTCAGCAGTTCATCTATTGACAAGAACCAGTTCTGATATAACCAACTTGCTCTGAAATATGTTATGCTTCTTAAATTTATTCATCAAAATGGGATTTATTTAACCAGAATTTTTATTCAGAGAGAAACCTGTGAACTATTAAAGACCATCCTCAAGAGTTTAACACCAAACTCATTCCATCATCCCCTAATATCTCCAAAACAGCAACCAGGAGACATGAGAGCATCTTTCTCCTGCTTCAGCCAAACATACTTTCTGCTGTATGGAGTGATAGAGGACAGACTTACAGACCCTGCTGTATTTTCAGGGCTGTGGAAAGGATGAGAGGTAATATCACCACAGCAGAAGACAGTTAATGGTATAATATGCACCAGACTGGGCTATACAGAAATCAGAGAAAGGATCTTTTACAATTTCAAATTTTCTAAGGGCTAAAATGCTGCTGCTAACTGCTAAGTCACTTCAGTCGTGTCTGACTCTGTGTGACCCCATAGACGGCAGCCCACCAGGCTCTCCGTCCTGGGATTCTCCAGGCAAGAAGACTGGAGTGGGTTGCCATTTCCTTCTCCAAAGCAGGAAAGTGAAAAGTGAAAGTGAAGTTGCTCAGTCCTGTCTGACCTTCAGCGACCCCATGGACTGCAGCCTTCCAGGCTACTCCATCCATGGGATCTTAAATAAGACTATAATAATTCATTCATTTAGATTCCTTCATGGGGTCGCAAAGAGTTGGACACAACTGAGCAACTGAATTGAACTGAACTGAAGGAGGAATGTATCTAACCCATTTTGGAACAACATACGGTTTTTATTTAGAATCTGGTAATCAGAGACCTTGAGTTTGTTCAAACAGCTTAGAGTTTTTAGGAGAATGTGGTGTTAGTTGTAAGTTGCTTATTTATCTGAAAATCATGCCATAGCCTGAGTGCAGTACTAGTGTTTCCTGAAATATTGGGTGAAACACAGGTGAGAAATGGAAAAGGCTTTTGATGCCTTGTAACACACATCAATCAGCTTAAAAAAAAAAAAAGTAGAGGAGTAGGACAGGAGAGGTAGAGCTTCCCGGGTGGCTCAGTGGTAAGGAATTTGCCTGCAAATGCAGGAGATGCAAGAGACGCAGTTTCAATATCTGGGTCCGGAAGAACCCCTGGAGTAGGAACTGGCAACACACTCCAGTATTCTTGCTTGGAAAATTTCACAGACAGAGGAGCCTGGTGGGCTACAGTCCATGGGGTCGCAGAGTTGGACATGACTAAGCAACTGATCACACCCATACAGGACAAGAAAAGGATGGAACAAATGAACAGTACCTTCTTTAACCATTTTCAGAAGGGAAAGGCTACCCACTCCAGTACTGCCTGGAGAATTACATGGACTCTGTAGTCCATGGGGTAAAAAAAAAAAAAGTAGAGGAGTAGGACAGGAGAGGTAGAGCTTCCCGGGTGGCTCAGTGGTAAGGAATTTGCCTGCAAATGCAGGAGATGCAAGAGACGCAGTTTCAATATCTGGGTCTGGAAGAACCCCTGGAGTAGGAACTGGCAACACACTCCAGTATTCTTGCTTGGAAAATTTCATAGACAGAGGAGCCTGGTGGGCTACAGTCCATGGGGTCGCAGAGTTGGACATGACTAAGCAACTGATCACACCCATACAGGACAAGAAAAGGATGGAACAAATGAACAGTACCTTCTTTAACCATTTTCAGAAGGGAAAGGCTACCCACTCCAGTACTGCCTGGAGAATTACATGGACTCTGTAGTCCATGGGGTCGCAGAGTCAGACACGACTGAGCAACTTTCACGGGGAAAATATGTTCTTTTTTTCCCCTTTGGTTAAAGTTTCTACTGAAGGGCAATGTATCTCCACGTGTGCATGCATGATCAGTTGTGTATGACTCTTTGCAACCCCATCAACTGTAGCCCAGGCTCCTCTATCCATGGATTGCTGAGGCAAGAATACTGGAGTGTGTTGCCATTTCCTTCTTCAGGAGATCTTCCCTATCCAGGGATTGAACCCATGTCTCTTGCATTGGCAGACAGATGCTTTTAACACTGAGACACCTGGGAAGCCCAAATATAACTCCATCAGTTCAGTTTAGTCGCTCAGTCGTGTCCGACTCTTTGCAACCCCACGAATTGCAGCACGCCGGGCCTCCTTGTCCATCACCAATTCCCGGAGTTCACTCAAACTCATGTCCATCGAGTCGGTGATGCCATCCAGCCATCTCATCCTCTGTCGTCCTCTTTTCCTCCTGCCCCCAATCCCTCCCAGCATCAGAGTCCTTTCCAATGAGTCAACTCCTCGCATGAGGTGGCCAAAGTACTGGAGTTTCAGCTTTAGCATCATTCCTTCCAAAGAAATCCCAGGACTGATCTTTAGAATGGACTGGTTGAATCTCCTTGCAGTCCAAGGGACTCTCAAGAGTCTTCTCCAACACCACAGTTGAAAAGCATCAATTCTTCAGCACTCAGCCTTCTTCACAGTCCAACTCTCACATCCATATATGACTACTGGAAAAACCATAGCCTTGACTAGATGGATAAATATTAAATGTGAAGATTATTAATTTATTACAAACTCAACAACTCATATAACTCATCACCCAGATTAAGAAACTGAGCAATTGCCACATCCTAGAAACCTCCCCTGCTTCCTTCTTAGTCATTACTTCCACCATCCTCCCCAAAATTAATCTCTGTGATAACTTCCAAAACCATAGATTAGTTTTGCTTCTATACCACACACCATATAGTGTGTGGTATTTTGTGTGGTTAGGGTTAGATCTCTCATTTATATGTTTACCTCTATTGTATGGAGCAGTCATTTGATCATCGTTATTACTGCATAGTATTGATGAACATGCAACAATTTATCCATTCTATTATGGTAGACATTTAGCTTATTTCCAGTCTTTTACAAGTACAAATAGTGCTGCTATGAACATCCTTTTATGTGACTTGGGTCATATTACTGTTGAGGGTGAAATTTCTGGGTTATTGAGTATGCCTCAGTTCAGTTTTGATCAGTTCAGTTCAGTCGCGCAGTCGTGTCCGAGTCTTTGCGACCCCATGAATCGCAGTATGCCAGGCCTCCCTGTCCATCACCAACTCCCGGAGTTCACTCAGACTCACGTCCATTGAGTCTGTGATGCCATCCAGCCATCTCATCCTCGGTCGTCCCTTTCTCCTCCTGCCTCCAATCCCTCCCAGCATCAGGGTCTTTTCCAATGTGTCAACTCTTCGCATAAGGTGCCCAAAGTACTGGAGCTTCAGTTTTGGTTCTACCAATTTACACCCTCCCCAGCCGTGTATAAGACTTACAGTTGTTCCACACTCTTGTTAAAATTTGATGTTACAATTTTTTTCATTCTTATAATTAGTGGGTTTTGTTTGCATTTCTCCAATGACAGCTGACACTTGACACCTTGTCACATGTTTATCAGTCATTTGAGTTACCTCTTTTGTGAAGTCCTTCTTCAAATCTTTTCCCCATTTTTCTACTGAGTTACTGTCTTATTGAATTATAGGAGTTCTTTATATATTCTGTATGTAAGTCCTTTGTCAAATATACATATTACATATTTTCTCCCTGACTGTAGCTGTCTCTTAGGGGGCAAGATGGATTTGTTTTTTAAACATTTTTTCCCTTAAAAATTTTAGCTATACACAAAAGTAGAGAGATTAATATAATAAAATCTCATGTACCCAATTTCAATAATCATCAACTTCTAGCCAATCATTTTTCAGCTATATGCCTACTAAAAATCATATTTTCTACTGCCTTAACCTGTCCTTTTATTTCCATTATTAATGCTTTAGGCCTTTATTACCTCCTTCAGTGTACATTTGTTTATCCTTCATATATTTATTGAACTAAAAACCCAGTGAATGCATTTCTGTACTTACATTACCTGAGTTCTGTGCATATGGTGGCTTTGTTGATCACTCCCTTTTTTTTGCTTAGCCTTCTCTGGTCCTCCTCTACCTGGTTTTCCTTCCATTTCTCTGATCCTTTGTAATTTCCTTCCTGGGACCTCCTTCCATCTTACCTCCTTCAGAGTTATTCTCCCAAGGTTCTGTTCCAGTTCTCAATTCATTTGGTGATTGCGTTGATACTCATGTCCTTGACTCCCACTCATATACTGCTGACTTCTGAGTTTATGTCTCTAGTCCCGAACACTATTCAATACCAGATCTCCATACAGAGCTATTTTATGAGCAGTTCACTTGGGGAGCCCACAAGCATCCATGGCACACTTGTTGACGGTTGACCTCTTCACACCCATTCTCCATTTTACTAGAATTCTAGCTGAACAGATAGCCAGCTATCAGTATCTCTCAGCTCCCATTGTAGTTAGGTGTGACCAATGTGAGCAATTTGTATCAATACACTGTAAGTAAAAGCGATGCATGCTACTTCTGGATCTTGACTTAAAATATTGGGTATGTGTAGTATAACTAACTTTCTCCCCTACATCAGCTTGCCAGGTATGGTGATGACTTGAAAATCAGGTATGACCAGTGCATGGAGCTACCTCACCAGCCTGGGTCCTTGCATGACCTCACAGAGCAGAGCTCCCTGACTATGGAGATTACTAGACCATTCCACAAACAAGTACACTTAATATTAGATCATTGCATTTTCAGGTCTCTCTGTTGTAGTAGACTGCTGCTGCTGCTGCTAAGTCACTTCAGTCATGTCCGACTCTGTGCGACCCCATAGACAGCAGCCCACCAGGCTCCCCCATCCCTGGGATTCTCCAGGCAAAAACACTGGAGTGGGTTGCCATTTCCTTCTCATAGTAGACTAGCCTTTAACTATTACAGCATCTTAGTCATCTCATGTCATATCAATTACAGCATCTCAATCATATCATATCAAAAATTTACTAATCTTCCTTCCACCTAAATATTCTCTGTCTTCGGTTCCAATATGAGTAAAGGCTCTTGCAGTTACATATCATTTCCCTCTCTCCATCCCTTCATTGAGTTTTCCTAAGTGCAATTCATAGTATTTCTTAATAATGACACAGGACTTCTAGCCATGATGGAGGAATTGTTAATAGACTGGTCTTGCTGTAACTGTAAAACCAGACCAAACTATATGAGCAATTGCTTTCAGGCAGTGGACAATAGGCAGCACCAGACTAAAGATCCCTAAGGGCAACTAACAGTAAGCTCCACAATTACCTAGCTCACTACACAGAACAATTTCCTGTAATACAGAGAGCTTGATCTCAGCAGAACACGGTTGTCGCACCAAGGTTCAACCATGATGTTGCATGTGTCTGTAGTTCATTTTTTGTATTGCTGATTAGTATGCTATTGTATAAATATACCACAATTTACATATTTATTTGCTGATGGATATCTGTTCTCGGTTTTTGCTATTATGAATAAATAAGCTTTAAATATTGCTATACAGTCATTTGATGGACAAAAAACACGTATGTTGAGTATATAACAAGGGATGGAGTTGCTCTAACAAAGTTTTTACATCTTTAGCTTTAGTTGATACTGCTAAAGAATCTTCCAAACTAGTTGTACTAATGTACACTCTAGTCAGCAGTAGATATGAATTCTCGTTTTGGGACTTCCCTGGTGATCGAGTGGTTAAGACGCCACACTTCCACTGTGGGAGCATGGGTTTGTCCCTGGTTAGGGGACTAAGATCCTGCATGCTGTGCTGCACAGCCAAAAATTAGAAAAATTCTTGATTGCTCCATATAGTTTTCCCTCACTTGATACTGTCAGTGTTTTTAATATTAATCGTTCTTTTTTCCCACTTTGAGATATAAGTGATGTACAACACTGTGTAAGTTTAAGGTGTACAGCATAATGATTTGACATTTATACATCATTAAATGATTAACAATAAATTTAGTGAACATCCCTCATTGTATAGATACAAAATTAAATCAAAATGTCTTGTGATAAGAATTCTTAACATGTACTCTCAACTTTCATATATAACACATAGCAGTGTCAGTTATATTTATCATGTTGTATATTACATCCCGTTTTATTTTGACTGGAAGTTCATGCCTTTTGAGTCCTTGCATACAGTTCTTTCTTCCTCCATATCCTGCCTCTGGAAACCACAAATATGATTTCTTTTTCTATGAGTTTGTTTGTTTGTTTTTGAAGTATAATTGATCTACAACACTATGATAATTCAGGGTGTACAACATAGTGATTTGATTTTTTGCCAATTTTAAAAAATCGAGGTATAGTTGATACACAATATCATACAAGTTACCGGTGTACAATACAGTGGTTCACAATTTTATACTACATTAATATTACTATAAGGAGAAGGCACTGGCAACCCACTCTGGTACTCTTGCCTGTAAAATCCCATGGATGGAGGAGCCTGGTGGGCTGCAGTCCATGGGGTCGCTAAGAGTCAGACACAGCTGAATGACTTCACTTTCACTCTTCACTTTCATGCATTGGAGAAGGAAATGGCAACCCACTCCAGTGTTCTTGCCTGGAGAATCCCAGGGATGGGGAGCCTGGTGGGCTGCCGTCTATGGGGTTGCACAGGGTCGGACATGACTGATGTGACTTACCAGCAATATTACTATAAAACATTGACTATATTCCCTGTGTTGTGCAATATACCGTTGTACCTTATTATATATATATGTTTGTATTTCTTAATCCCTGTTCTTTAATGCCCCTTTCCCCTCCCTCTCCACCCTAATAACCACTTGTTTATTCTCTATATCTGTGAGGCTGGCTTCTTTTTTGTTACATTCACTAATTCATTTGTGTTTTAGATTCCACATATAAGTGAGATCATACAATATTTGTCTTTCTCTGTCTGGCTTATTTCACTTAATATAATACCTTTCAAGTCCATCTATGTTTTTACAAATGGCAAAATTTTATTCTTTTTATGGTTGAGTGGTAGCCCATGTGTAATCTGCTGTTTAATTCATTCACTGAGGTTTATTCAGTGACTAAGGTTTTTATTTGTTGTTATATTTTCTTACGTCTAGAAATTCTTTGGTTATTTTTCATTTTTATGGTTTCTTGTTTCTTTAAGTCCATCTTTCATTTCTTTGAACATTTTAAGTATAGTATTTTTATTTTACATTTGAGAATTCTAATATCTGATGTGCTTTGGACTATAATTATGATTTCTTTTAAATTTACTCTTGGCCTCACATATTTGCATTTGGAAAATTTTATCTTATTATATATGAGACACAGGTTTGATCCCTGGGTCAGGAAGATCCCTTGAGGTAGGAAATGGCAACCCATTCCAGTATTCTTGCCTGGAAAATTACAGGGACAGAGGAGCATGGTGGGCAACAGTCCATGAGGATCACAAAGAGTTGGACATAAGGCTGAGTGACTAAGCACACAATCTGCAGGAATACTGCAGTGCCTGAATTTGGGGTATATTCCTTCAAAATGGGAGAAGGCAATGGCACCCCACTCCAGTACTCTTGCCTGGAAAATCCCATGGACGGAGGAGCCTGGTGGGCTGCGGTCCATGGGGTCGCTAAGAGTCGGACACGACTGAGTGACTTCACTTTCACTTTTCACTTTCATGCACTGGAGAAGGAAATGGCAACCCACTCCAGTGTTCTTGCCTGGAGAATCCCAGGGACGGGGGAGCCTGGTGGGCTGCCGTCTATGGGGTTGCACAGAGTCGGACACGACTGAAGTGACTTAACAGTCCTTAAAATGAGCTCAGAATGTTCTGACAGGTACTGATGATGCCGTCCACTAAAGAACAGTTTAGTATCTAGGCTTGGGATTTCCAACACTGTGAGAATATAGTATGGCTTTAAATCCATATAAGGGCATATTTATAATGATGCTTTCTTAAGGAAGCCTTCTATTTTTATTTTTCCTTCAGAGCTGTGGCCTAAAACATTTCCTTCTTGGCTGCTTTTGCAAGCAGATAGACTGTTTTCCTAGCCTATTCTTTCACTGAGGATGAGGTCATCATGGATCCTAGCTTCGGGGTGGGGGGTGTCTCAATTTTGCTTCACCATTTTATCCTGCCAAAGGCCTTGCCTTCTGTTCCTCTATCCAATCATTGAACTCAAGCATACTATTTGATTCCACTTACATAAAGTTCAAGAAGAGCTGAAACTAAATCTATAGAGATAGAAATCAGACTAATGGTTCTCTTTTGGGGATGTTGACTAGAAACAGGGATGATGGAGCCTTCTAAGATTTGGAAACATTTTAAATATTGATCTATGAAGTGATTCTGTAGGCTTACACATATGTACAAATGCACCAGGACATACACTTATTTGAACACTTTACTGTCTGTCATATTCTTTTTGCAGCACACAAACAGGGTTCTTGGTTTCTGTTATTGGCAGATATTACTGATTTCCCTTACTTTTCTGAGACCAACCATGCACATAAAATAGTGTGGCTATATGTTATTAAAACTATGTGGTTTGCAGTGATTTTTTCAGAATTTCCAGTCCCAAAAACATTTAATGTGTGAGCTGCATGCTCACACTTTCTGATTCTGATACTGTTTCTTGGAGACATTAGTAAAGTATTACTTAAAAACTCAGTTTGACTTTTCTTATGGTTTAAAATAGAACTTGTCCAGTTATATTTTTGATCTGCTTTGTTTTTGATTTTTAGTTTTTTATTGGAGTATAGTTGATTTACAATGCTATTTTCTGCTACACATAAAAGTGAGTCAGTTATACATATACATATCAGTTCAGTTGTCAGTCGTGTCCAACTCTTTGCGACCCCATGGACTACAGTACGCCAGGCTTCCCTGTCCATCACCAACTCCTGGAACTTGCTCAAACTCATGTCTGTAGAGTCGGTGATGCTATCCAACCATCTCATCCTCTGTTGTCCCCTTCTCCTCCTGTCTTTAATCTTTCCCAGCATCAGGGTCTTTTCCAATGAGTCAATTCTTTGCATCAGTGGCCAAAGTATACATATATCCACTCTTTTTAAGATTCTTTTCTCAAACAGGTTATTACAGAGTATAAGTACAGTTTCCTGTCGTTCAAATTTTTTTTTTAAGTTCAGGCTTTGTCCCCACTATGCTGTGGAAAAATAAGAAAAGGCATGTAGTCTCCCATGAGAGGAGCTTTGGTGGTAGAAATGGAGCTCTAGAGGGCAATACAGGGTGGCTGCAGTGCTTACTGTGATTTCCCAGGGACAGTACTCACTTAAGCGAGAGCCAGTCATCAGATGTGTACTTGCCCCTCCCAAATGGGAACTACCCCTACTTTGGGGCACGATGGAGGACAGAAGTTTGTTGTTGTTTAAAGAATTCAGCTAACTAGTTTACCTCCACCCTCTATCCTCTTCTTTCTTCTTTCAAGTGTAGGACCCATGTGTATACATGAAGATTATTGGAGGTTGAATTGTGCCCCTTCAAAAGATGACGTTCTAAACCCCCAGTACCTCAGAATGTGTCCTTATTTGGAAATAGGGTCATTGCAGATATAGTTAAGATGAGGTCATGCTGGATTAGGGTGAGCCCTTCATACAGTAGGACTGCTGTGCTTACAGAGAGGAGAAAATCCCTGTGGACTGGCTTGTGTCCTCCCCAAATCCATTATTCATTGGAGCCCTAACCCCCTGTGTGATGGTATTTGGAGAAGGGTCCTTTGGGAAATGATTAGGTTTAGATGAGGCCATGAGGTGGGGACCTCATGACAGATTAGTGCTCTTATAAGAGAAGGCAATAGTTAATAGTACTCTTATAAGAGAAGGCTATGTCTCTACCTGTGAGGTCCTAGAGAGAAGGCCAAGCCAGGAAGAGAGCTCTCCCCAGGCTGGCACTTATCTTGGACTTTCAGCCTCTAGAACTACTAGAAAATAAATTTCTGTTGTTTGAGACACCCAGTCTTTGGTATTTTGTTTTGGCATCCCAAACTTACTAAAGCAAACACTACATAGTAACGGAGGCAGAGATTGGAGTGATACAGTGGCAAGCCAAGGAAAGCCAGTGATTGATGGCCACCACCAGAACCTGGAAAAGGGCAAGGAATGATCCTCCCCAGTCTCAGATGGAGCATGGCCTTACTGACACCTTGCTTTTTGATTTCTGGCTCCAGAACTGTGAAAGAATAAATTTATGTTGTTTTAAACCACCTGATGTGTCATACTTTGTTAAAGGAGCCTTGTAGAATCTAATGAAAGTTGCTCAATTATGTCCAACTGTATGTGACCTTATGGACTGTAGCCCGCCAGGCTTCTCTGTCCATGGGATTCTCCAGGCAATACTAGAATGGGTTGCCATTTCCTACTGCAGGGGATCTTCTGAACCCAGGGATAGAACCCAGGTTCCCTGCATTGCAGGCAGATTCTTTCCTGTCTGAGCTTGAGGGAAGCCCTAAAATAGGAGTCTTAACACTAGAGTCATTGTAAAGTTGGTGGAGGAAGGTTGGAAATGGGCAGGAGATGATTCAAAGTTTCTCTTTGCCTTATCTCAAGTCATAAACTGTGGTCAGAAGTCTCTCACACTGGAGGTTAGTCAGAAATTAAGAAATCCACTCCAAAATTATTATATAAGGTATGGGAGGGAATTCAGTTTCCCAAAGGTCAGTTCATAGCTAAGACTTTCAGAGTCCATTTGTTGTATAAAACAAGGTATATCTTGTTTTTATTAGGTCAACATTCCTCCTAGGAATTGGTTTGTGACTTTCTTGCCCAAAGCATTTCATTAAACAGTCTACCTGGTGTATGAGGAACAGTTGTAAGCCAGGAAGCTCTCTAAGGTAGGAAATCTTACTGAAATAAGCAAGGCAAACTGGGGGAAGGAGGGAAAACAGTACTTTCTATTTGTCATTTCAAATTTAGGGAAATTTTAAAGCACTGGGCATTGAGACACTTTTCAGAACGAGGATGTGCATCTATTTATAGTATTTTTCAGGGATCAGGAGGAGAGTGCATATAAAACCTTAAAAATATGTGTGAATAAATTTCTGTGTGAACATATGGAAGGGAGTGCAATCCTGTTAAACACTTGTGGTGCTTGGCAGGAGCAAAGAGCCAGAACGCCTGCTCACTTAGTTCTTCCCGCCCCCTCAGATGTGAGTCTCAGCAGGTGGGAGGATCCAGTGCAAGCTTCCTGAGGCCCATGTAGGAAGGATAATTTTCAGCCACAGCCACAGCGTTGTTCGAAGTGTTAGTCAGTCAATCATGTCCGACTCTTTGCAACTCCATGGTCTGTCCATAGAATTCTCCAGGCAAGAATACTGGAGGGGGTAGCCATTCCCTTTGCCAGGAAATCTTCCCGACCTAGGGATCAAACCCAGATTTTCTGCATTGCAGGCAGATTCTTTACCATCTGAGCTAACAGGGTTGTCCAATACCAAGGCAGTGTCAGGAGATGAATAGAAAGTATATGTTGCTGTAAGAGTGGAGCCTGGAAAATGTGTGGAGGGTGCACAGTGCCCTTCCAGTCACTGAGCAGCAACCGCACTGATGTATTTCTAAGGCTCTGTCAGTAGCTACGGGTGGTGTATTTCCATAGGATGTCACACATCTGACCTGCACACTCTGACCTCTCTGTCAGTAGCTATGGGTGGCGTATTTCCATAGGATGTCACACATCTGACCTGCACACTCTGCTCTCTGTCAGTAGCTATGGGTGGTGTATTTCCATAGGATGTCACACATCTGACCTGCACACTCTGACCTGTCAGTAGCTATGGGTGGCGTATTTCCATAGGATGTCACACATCTGACCTGCACACTCTGACCTCTCTGTCCTTGATGACCAACTTTATTTTTATTTACTTTTATTTCTTTGGCTCTGTGGGGTCTGGTTGTGGCATTTGGAGTCCTTAGTTGCAGCACATGAACCCCTAGATACGGCATACAGGATCTAGTTTCCTGAGCAGGGATCGAAATCAGGCCCCTTGCATTGGGAGTGGAGAGTCGATGACCAACTTTAGACAAGTGCATTTAGTAAATGAAATGCTTATGATCCAAAACCCCCATCCAGTAACTGGGAAGGCTCTAGACACATGCTGTTTCTTTTGCACTGGAAGCTCTTCATCTCTCTGCTTGCTCATCCTTCAGGGCTCAGCTTATACGGCATACCTTGGAGTTACTGTCAGTTGATTCCAGACCACCTCAATAAAGTGAATAATGCAAGAAAGCTTGTCACATGAATTTTTTTGGTTTCCCAGTGTATATAAAAGTTATGTTTACACTACACTGTAGTCCATTAAGTGTGCAATGGCATTATGTCTAAAAAATGTACATATAAAAAATAGTTCATTGCTAAAAAAGGCTAACCATCATGTGAGGCTTCAGTAAGTTGTATGACTTTTACAATAGTAACATCAAAGGTCACTGGTCACAGATCACCATAACAAATATAGTAATAGTGAAGAAGTTTGAAATGTTGCTAGAATTACCAAAATGTGACACAGAAACGTGAGCAAATGTCATTGAAAAAATGGTGCCAAGAGACTTGGTGATGCAAGGTTGCAACAAACTGTTAAAAAAAAAAAGCAGTATCTGTGAGGCACAATAAAGCAAAATAGGCTCAGAAGAGAGTCACTATTCACCATGTGCTTCCTATAGTCAGAATTTTACACATTTGTGGTAATTCACTTGATTTTATTTACCACCATTGTTTAGTACTTGTCCTTCTCATCAGATTGTATGAGGTTCTTTTTGTTCATTGTTGTTTTCTTAGAGCCTATAGAGTGCTTAATATACAATAAGTATTTGATAAATATAATTGACTAACTGGAAGTCCAGTGTCCCCCCACCTGAAAAATTGCTGCTTTATAGTTCACACTCAAAAAGAACAGGGGTATGGTGAAGGAGACTTAAAACATTTCCACAGATCTCTTATCTTCAGAGAGCTCCATCATACTAACAAAAATAACAAACAAACAAAAAAAAAACAAACAAAGGAAGGGAGACAATTCAACGGAAAACGGGCAAAGGATACAAAGAGACAATTCACAAAAAATATTCAAATAGCCAAGAAGTATACAAAAAGATGCTCATCTAGACTTGTAATCAGAGAAATGAAATTTTAAAACAATATACCCTTGAATTGGCAAACATGTTAAGTGATTAATAATATTCATTGTCAGCAAGCATTTAGGGAAAAGAGAACTCTAGTACACTGTTGGTAGTTCAAACTGTGCAACCTATACAGAGTATATAGTTAGTACTTTAAAACTTGTGCTTTAAACTCTGTCTATTGTTAAAGGGGAAAATTGGAAACCACATTGTTATACGATAGGAAAATGGTTAAATAAATAATAGTACATTCCTGCTTTGGAATCCCTTAGCTCTAGATATTAACATCAATGAAAATCTATGCAAAATTTTTAAAAAAGAAGATTGCAAAACAATATGTAGAATATGATCCCAAATAAGTAAAACTACATTAAAAACAGTACTCTTGCCTGGAAAATCCCATGGATAGAGGAGCCTGGAAGGCTGTGGTCCATGGGGTCGCTGAGGGTCAGACACGACTGAGCAACTTTACTTTCACTTTTCATTTTCATGCATTGGAGAAGGAAATGGCAACCCACTCCAGTGTTCTTACCTGGAGAATCCCAGGGACGGGGAAGCCTGGTGGGCTGCCGTCTATGGAGTCGCACAGAGTTGGACACGACTGAAGCGACTTAGCAGCAGCAGTAGCAGCATATTAAAAACATATTCTCCAAAGTAAAAGCCACAAAGAATTCATACCAATTATTTAAATAACTATAAATAATTTGAGAACTTTTTCCCTGAGAAAGTATGTTAAGTATTACTTTTTACAATGAACATGTACTGCTACTTTTTAGAACATTATTGAAGTATGTTGATGTAAAGCTTACAAATTAAAGCATCATTTTTATTGAAGTATAGTTGATTCACAGTGTGTGAGTTTCAGGTGTACAGAAAGTGATTCAGTTATATATCTTTTTCAGATTCTTTTCTACTTTTGGTTATTACAATATATTGAATATAGTCCCGTGTGCTATACAGTAGGTCCTGTTGTTTTATATATAGCAGTGTGTATCTCTTGCTCCTCCTCCTTTCCATTTTGGGAACCATGAGTTTGTTTTCTGTGTCTGAGTCTGTTTATTTTACAAACAAGTTCATTTGATTGTTTTTTAGATTCAGCACGTAAGTGATATTGTATGATATTTGGCCTCCTCTGTCTGACTTACTTCATTTAGTATAATGATCTCTAGGTCCATCCATGTTGCTACAAATGGCATTATTTCATTCTTTTTTATGTCTCAGTAATAACTCCATTGTATTATCCATATCTAGAACATCTTCTTTATCCATTCATCTGTTAATGGACATTTAGGCTGCTTCCATGTTGAAGTGTCCAATTTTTGACAACAGCATATATCTGTGATACCGTTGCCACAAGCAAGATGTCCATCACCTCCCCAAATATTCTTTATGTCCCTTTGCAATCTCTTCTTGCCTCTTTCAAAAAGGACCCCTGTCCCTTAGCAACCACTGATCTACTATCACTAGAGTTTGCATTTTCTAGAATGTTACTGAAATGAAATCATACTGAATGTACTTTATTTCCTGGCTTCTTTCACTCAGCATAACTATTCTGAGATTCATCCATGTTGACGCAGGTATCAAGTTTGTTCTGTTTTTATTATCTACCACAACGGGTTTATCCATTTACTTGTTGATGGACCTTTGGATTATTTCCATTTCTCAGCAAATACAAAAAAGGATGCCAGTACAAGTCTTTGTAATCACATGTGCTTTTCCTCCTCTTGGATAAATAACTAGCAGTGGAAATGGCATGAGGTAGATATATGTTTATCATTTAAAGAACTTGCCAAAATATTTTCAGAATGGTTGTACCATTTTACAGTCCCACCAGAGATGGGAGTTGGGGTTGAGGTCATAAATAAGTGGATTCTTCACTATCATGAGACAAGGTAATGAGAACAACCAGCAGCTCACCATTGTAGATTCAGAGACTGCCCAGCTAAAATGCAACTACTTCTTTCTAGTCACAGAGTCCTTTGAGAATTTTATTAAGGTTATGGTCTATGTAGGCTTCCCAGGTAGTGCTAGTGTTCAAGAATCTGCCTGCCAACGCAGGAGACATAAGAGACCCAAATTTGATCCCTTAGTCAGGAAGATCCCCCGGAGGAAGGCATGGCAACCAACTCCAGTATTCTTGCCAGAGAATCCCACGGACAGAGGAGCCTGGCAGGCTATGGTCCATAGGGTCGCAAAGGGTCAGACATTACTGAAGTGACTTAGCATCCCCATGGTCTATGCAGACTGCAGGACCACACAAACACACGCACACACACAGGCACAAGGCAGGTAGGAATTATCCCCGTTGGAAATTGCCATGGCCTCAACAAAAGTTGTGACACTGGAGATGAAAGGGGAAGTATGGAGTTCCTTAAAAAACTGAAAAGTTACAACTGTTGGGACTTGGAAGGAGAGGGGATTAAGAATGATGCTCGCGTTTTAGTGACTAGGCCATGGTGAAGACAACAGAGGGGAGGAGCAGCTCTGGCGGGAGGAAGCGGTCATTTCTGGCTCGCTGCATGTGAGGTGCTTACGATCTTAGGAAAGTGGTTATAAAAGTATCTTGTTTGGGCGGAGATACAGACTTCCGGACAGTAAGTAAGGAGATCAAGCCAGTCAATCCTAAAGGAAATCAACCCTGAATATTCACCGGAAGGGCTGAAGGTGAAGTTTCAATACTTTCGCCACCTGATGTAAAGATCCGACTCTTTGGGAAAGACCCTGATGCTGGGAAAGAATGCGGGCAGAGAAACGGATGACAGTGGATGAGATGGTTGGATGGCATCACCCGACTCAATAGACAAGAGTTTGAGCAAAGTCCGGGCGAAGGTGAAGAACAGGGAAGCCTGGCGTGCTGCAGTCCCTGGGCCGCAAAGAGTCAGACACGACTGAGCGGCTGAAAAACAGACTTCCGGGACAATAGCATACAGATTTAGGTGAGCAGGCGCAGCTGTAATCACCGGGCTCAGTCAGTAAGTTCGCATCCTTCGGAGGAATCACCTCCACGCCTCAGAAAACCACACCTAGCTCCTTACCTGGGTCCACAAGTCCCCTCCCCGAAAGTGCGCGATTGCGTCAACCTTTCTGACAAAACCGCCGCCCCGTGTCTGCGCATGAGTTCGGCGCATGCGCACCAGGCTCCCCGCGGCCGCTCCCTGCTCCTGGCGCCCGGACTCCTCGCCTCTCAGCGGCCCCGCCCAGGCGGCTGCCCGTGACCTGCCAAGGCGCGGGGAACGGAAAGCCGGGAGGGGCGAGACGAGTTCAGTTCGCCATGGGGCTGTTTGGAAAAACCCAGGAGAAGCCGCCCAAAGAGCTGGTAAGGGCAGCGGCGGCGGCACCGGAGTGGGTGCGTTTGCGTTGGGGAGCGGTGGAGTTGGTAAACGACTGGACACACTTCCCCCGCGGCCGGCCGGGTGCCGCTCGGCCCCCATTTCCGGGGCCTCCCACTCGACCGAGGGGCCGGAGGAAGTCTTTAAGGAAGCGGCTGTGGGGAAAGAGAACCCCGGAATCCCATTTTCACAAGGGGAGCCAAGGGCCGGGTGAAGGGCTTCCGCGGTTTCGGCTAGGGGCGCGGAGGCAGCAGCGCCGGCCCGGCCTCTGGAACCCCTTCCCCGGCGCGCGTTGGTACGCCCCGCGCGGAACCGTCAGCTGGCGCAGGCCCCGCCCCCTCCCGGCCGCCTGCGGACGGCGGGCGGACCTGCAGGGTCCCTAGCGTCTTCCCTAGGAGCCCATCCCGAAGTCGGGAAGGTTCAGGCACCTGTCGTCCCTTCCCCACAGCCGCGCCTTATTGAGAGGGAGACTCAGGGTCTCTTTCCTCTGCCCTTCAACGTTGATAACCAGACGCACAATGATAGCAGGGACCCTACTTTTGGAAGAGTGGTACCTCAGAACTATATCTGGTGTACAATTCTGAATCTCCCTGTCAACTTCCATCACTTCCCGATACTGTGGAGCGCTTACGAGTGCCCTGCCGAGTCCGAAGCCTAAGTTCATATCTTGGTTCCGCACTCATCAGCTTTGTGATCTAGGGAAAGTTCATTTCTGTGTGCCTTAGTCTTGAGTGCTGAGTAGGAATGACAGTAGTATCACGTCAGAGTCATAGAAGACGGAAGGACGTGAAGTTTTACTAGCTAGTAGTGCTGCTGCTGCTAAGTCGCTTCAGTCGTGTCCGACTCTGTGCGACCCCATAGACAGCAGCCCACCAGGCTCCTCTGTCCCTGGGATTTTCCAGGCAAGAATACTGGAGTGGGTTACCATTTCCTTCTCCAATGCATGCATGCATGCTAAGTCGCTTCAGTCGTGTCCGACTCTGTGCGACCCCATTGACAGCAGCCCACCAGGCTCCTCTGTCCACGGAATTCTCTAGGCAAGAGTAGTGGAGTGGGTTGCTATTTTCTTCTCCCAGCTAGTAGTGCTAGTTTCGGTAAATATGTTTGTTTTTGGCCGCCCCATAGGGGATCTCAGTTCCTTGACCAGGGGTCAAACCAAGTCCGTGGCAGTGAAATCCAGAACCCTAATCACTGGACCACCAGGGAACTCCCAGAGTAAATTCTTTGTATATTCTACATCAAGGGTCCCCAACCTCTGGAATCTAATGCTTGATCTGAGGTGAAGCTGATGCACAATACTTGTATTGCACTTCAGTTGTTCTGAAACCATCCCGATCCTCCTTCAGTGGAAAATTTGTCTCCCAGGAAAACAGTCCCTGGTGCCAGAAAGGTTGGGTACCGTTTTTCTACCTTACTTTAAAAGTGCAGACCACCAGCATCACCTGGCACCTTGTTAGAAATCTCAAGCCCCATCTGTTGAACCATAATTTGAATTCTGACAAAATCCCGAGTGATAAGTGTGCACATTAAAGTTTGAGAAGCATTACAGCACCCAGTACATACATATACATAATGGGGAAAAAAACCCAATTGTTTCATTTAATACATGATCTCACCTGTTCAGCCATGTGTGTGTGTAAGTCGCTCAGTCGTGTCTGACTCTGTAACTCTATGGACTGTAGCCGGCCAGACTCCTCTGTCCATGGGATTTTCCAGGCAACAATACTGGAGTGGGTTGTTTTTCCCTCTTCCAGGAGGTTTTCCCTACCCAGGGATCGAACGTCTGCTGCGGTGCAGGCAGATTCTTTACAGTTTGTGCCACCAGGGAAACCTATTCAGCCCTAACAGGCATATTTTAAACCATTGTCATACATCAGGAGGTTGCTGGCACATACTGTGTGTGTTGATGTTGATTGTATTCAGTAATCATAGATAATAAAACAGTGTTGTTCAGTTCCCGAGTTGTGTCCCACTCTTTGCAACCCCAAGGACTACACACGCCAGGTCTCCCTGTCCTTCACCATCTCCTGAAGGTTGCTCAAGTTCATGTCCATTGCATCGGTGATGCCATCCAGCCATCTCATCCTCTGATGCCCTCTTCTTCTGCCCTTGATCTTTCCCAGCATCAGGGACTTTTCCAGTGACTTAGCTGTTCACATCAGGTGAAAGACCCTGATGCTGGGAAAGATTGAAGGACTGATGCTGAAGCTGAAACTCCAATACTTTGGCCACCTCATGCGAAGAGTTGACTCATTGGATAAGACCCTGATGCTGGGAGGGATTGGGGGCAGGAGGAGAAGGGGATGACAGAGGATGAGATGGCCAGATGGCATCACCGACTCGATGGACGTGAGCCTGAGTGAACTCTGGGAGTTGGTGATGGACAAGGAGGCCTGGCGTGCTGTGATTCATGGGGTTGCAAAGAGTCGGACACGACTGAGCAACTGAACTGAACATCAAAAATTCAGTTCTGTAACAACAAGCATCTTAGAATGCATACAAGCCACAAAATATTCATTATATTATGCTATTCAGTTTGCAAAGTAATGTCATACTCTTACCTCATTTAAGCACCCCAATTTTTATTTTGCCAGGGAGTAAAGTGAGTACGTTGCCCTAGGGAACTAATATTTACTGTTCTAGTATCTACTCCAGTCTAGCATATGCTCCAGTATTTTGGTCAGTTCAGCTCAGTCGCTCAGTCATGTCCGACTCTTTGTGACCCCATGGACTACAGCACGCTAGGCCTCCCTTTCAATCACCAACTCCTAGAGTTCACCCAAACTCAAGTCCATTGAGTCGGTGATGCCATCCAACCATCTCATCCTCTGTTGTCCCCTTCTCCTGCCCTCAATCCCTCCCAGCATCAGGGTCTTTTCAAATGAGTCAACTCTTCACATGAGGTGGCCAAAGTATTGGAGTTTCAGTTTAAGCATCATTCCTTCCAAAGAAATCCCAGGACTGATTTCCTTTAGGATGGACTGGTTGGATCTCCTTGCAGTCCAAGGGACTCTCAAGAGTCTTTTCCAACACCACAGTTCAAAAGCATCAACTCTTTGGCGCTCAGCTTTCTTCACAGTCCAACTCTAATATCCATACATGACCACTGGAAAAACCATAGCCTTGACTAGACCGACTTTTGTTGGCAAAGTAATGTCTCTGTTTTTCAATATGCTATCTAGGTTGGTCATAACTTTCCTTCCAAGGAGTAAGCGTCTTTTAATTTCATGCAGTCACCATCTGCAGTGATTTTGGAGCCCCCAAAAATAAAGTTTGACACTGTTTCCCCGTCTATTTCCCATGAAGTGATGGGACTGGATGCCATGATCTTGGTTTTCTGAATGTTGAGCTTTAAACCAACTTTTTCACTCTCCTCTTTCACTTTCATCAAGAGGCTTTTTAGTTCCTCTTCGACTTTTGTTGGCAAAGTAATGTCTCTGTTTTTCAATATGCTATCTAGGTTGGTCATAACTTTCCTTCCAAGGAGTAAGCGTCTTTTAATTTCATGCAGTCACCATCTGCAGTGATTTTGGAGCCCCCAAAAATAAAGTTTGACACTGTTTCCCCGTCTATTTCCCATGAAGTGATGGGACTGGATGCCATGATCTTGGTTTTCTGAATGTTGAGCTTTAAACCAACTTTTTCACTCTCCTCTTTCACTTTCATCAAGAGGCTTTTTAGTTCCTCTTCACTTTCTTTATATATAATTATATTAGTTTAATATAATTAACATAATGATTACAAAAGAGACTCCGTGGACATGAGTTTGAATAAACTCCAGGAGTTGGTGATGGACAGGGAGGCCTGGCATGCTGCAGTCCATGGGATTGCAAGAGTCAGACATGATTGAGCTACTGAACTGAACTGAACTGATAGGGTTCTGTCTAGTTATACTACAAACGGGTTTAACTTACCCTAGGGGTCACAGAAGGCCTCCCAAAGTAACAATTAAGCTGAGACTCGAAGACCAAGTTCAGAAAATATATTCTTAACTACTTTTCTGATTATTGTTAACATTTGGGGAAAGCAAGATTTTCTGGTACTTGTGTGAAATTGTTGTTCAGTTAGTTGCCACCTTTTATATAGTTATCGAATTGTTCAGTGCTTCTAATTATAGATATACTTTAAGTATAAACAAAGTAGGGTTTATCATTTTTGGGTGTTAATAAAATGGAGATTGTGTTTAATCAGCATTATTGGGAAGATTTGAATTTACGGCATTCCAAAACTAGTTACTGTCCACTGTGATAAATATCTATTTGTTACATGATCAGTTGAGTATATTTGTGTGGGTCTAATTCTAGGCTCTCTGTTTTGTTCCATTGATCTGTGTGTCTATTCTTTATTTATTTTTTTTTTTTTAGTTTTTTATTTTTATTTTTATTTTTTTTGATTTTTAAATTAATTTTTATTTTTTAGTTTGTTTTGCTTTACAATACTGTATTAGTTTTGTTACACATTGACATGAATTAGCCATGAGTGTACATGAACTCCCAATCCCGACCCCCACCTCCACCCTCCCACCCCACACCCTCTCTCTGGATTATCCCCGTGCATCAGTCCC
>SJXQ01007043.1:50614-140986 GCA_006408695.1 Aepyceros melampus
CTAGAGCTAATCAATGAATATAGTAAAGTTGCAGGATATAAAATCAACACACAGAAATCCCTTGCATTCCTATACACTAATAATGAGAAAGTAGAAAAAGAAATTAAGGAATCAATTCCATTCACCATTGCAATGAAAAGAATAAAATACTTAGGAATATACCTACCAAAGGAAACTAAAGACCTATATATAGAAAATTATAAAACACTGATGAAAGAAATCAAAGAGGACACTAATAGATGGAGAAACATACCATGTTCATGGATCGGAAGAATCAATATAGTGAAAATGAGTATACTACCCAAAGCAATCTACAGATTCAATGCAATTCCTATCAAGATACCAGCGGTATTTTTCACAGAGCTAGAACAAATAATTTCACAATTTGTATGGAAACACAAAAAACCTCGAATAGCCAAAGCCATCTTGAGAAAGAAGAATGGAACTGGAGGAATCAACCTGCCTGACTTCAGGCTTTACTACAAAGCCACAGTCATCAAGACAGTATGGTACTGGCACAAAGACAGAAATATAGATCAATGGAACAAAATAGAAAGCCCAGAGATAAATCCACACACCTATGGACAGCTTATCTTCGACAAAGGAGGCAAGAATATACAGTGGATTAAAGACAATCTTTTTAACAAGTGGTGCTGGGAAAACTGGACAACCACTTGTAAAAGAATGAAATTAGATCACTTTCTAACCCCATACACAAAAATAAACTCAAAATGGATTAAAGATCTAAACGTAAGACAAGAAACTATAAAACTCCTAGAGGAGAACATAGGCAAAACACTCTCTGACATAAATCACAGCAGGATCCTCTATGACCCACCTCCTAGAATATTGGAAATAAAAGCAAAAATAAACAAATGGGATCTAATTAAAATTAAAAGCTTCTGCACAACAAAGGAAACTATAAGCAAGGTGAAAAGACAGCCTTCTGAATGGGAGAAAATAATAACAAATGAAACAACAGACAAACAACTAATCTCAAAAATATACAAGCAGCTTATGCAGCTCAACTCCAGAAAAATAAGTGTCTATTCTTTAGACAACAACTCTGTCCCAAATACTGTGCCAGGTTGCTCAGTTGTGTCTGACTCTTTGCAACCTAATGTACTGTAGCCCACCAAGTCCCTCGGTCCATGGGATTTTTCAGGCAAGAATACTGGAGTGGGTTGCCATTTCCTTCTCCAGGGCGTCTTCGTAGCCCAGGGGTTGAACCTCCATCTCCTGTGTCTCCTGCATTGCAGGTAGATTCTTGACCTATTGAGCCATCAGGGAAGCTCAAATACTGTAGCTTTATATTAAGTCTTGAAATTGGGTAATAGGGCATCTTCCAGCTTTGTTTCTCTTCACTTTTATTTTTGCTATTCCAGGGCATTTGCCTTTCCATATAAACTTTTAAATCAGTTTGTTGATATATACAAAATAGACTTTGATGATTTGATTGAGATTGCTTTGAATCTACAAATGAAGTTGGAAAGAACTGATATCTTAATGTTTAGTCTTCTAATACATGAACATGGAATATCTCTCCATTTATTTATATATATATTTTTTCCTTTCATTAGTGTTTTGTAGGCTTCTACTGGTAGATTCTATACATATTGTTAGATTTATACCCAAGTGTTTTATTGTTTTCTTTGGTGCTCTGTTAAATATTTTTAAAATTTCTGATCACTTATTACTGGTGTATTTGAAAGTGGTTAACTTTTGTGTATTAAGCTTATGCCCTGTGACCCTTCTGTATTTGCTTGTTAGTTCTTGGAGTTCTTGGTGATTTCTTTGGATATATGTATGTATGTATGTGTATATATATATAATATATATCCATCCCAAAGAATCAACAGAAAATATCACTTTAATTATTTTGTCCCAAATTTGTATACCTTTTATTTCCTTTTCTCATTGTACTGGCTAGAACTTCATTACACATTGAATAGGAGTAGACAGAAATGATATCCTTGCCTTGTTACTGAATTAGCGGGGAAGGCTTCTAATTTCTTGCCGTTGGTTATATTGTTACCTATAGTTTGGGGTGGAGGAAGCTGCATTTTTTTCAAAATTAAATTGAAGGATTTTCATTTTATTCGGGCTTCCCTGGTGGCTCAGAGGTTAAAGCGTCTGCCTCCAATGCGGGAGACCCAGGTTCAATCCTTGGGTCGGGAAGATCCCCTGGAGAAGGAAATGGCAATCCACTCCAGTATTCTTGCCTGGAGAATCCCATGGACAGAGAAGCCTAGTACATTACAGTCCATGGGGCCGCAAAGAGTCGGACACGACTGAGTGACTTCACCTTCACCTTCACCTTCATTTTATTCAGGTTTATAATTCAGTTTAGTCACTCAGTTGTGTCCAACTCTTTGCAATCCCATGGACTGCAGTACGCCAGGCTTCCCTGTCCATCACCAACTCCTGGAGTTTACTCAGATTCCTGTCCAACGAGTTGGTGATGCCATCCAACCATCTCATTCTCTGTCATACCCTTCTCCTCTGGCCTTCAGTCTTCCAACATCAGGGTGTTTTCAAATGAGTCAGTTCTTCACATGAGGCGGCCAAAGTATTGGCATTTCAGCTTCAGCATAAGTCTTTCCAATGAATATTCTGGACTGATTTCCTTTAGGATGGACTGGTTGAATCTCCTTGCTGTCCAAGGGACTCTCAACAGTCTTCTCCAACACCGCAATTCAAAAGCATCAATTCTTGGGTGCTCAGGTTTCGTTATAGCCCAACTCTCACATCCATACATGACTACTGGAAAAACCAAAACTTTGACTAGGTGGGCCATTGTCAGCAAAGTAATGTCTCTGCTTTTTAAGGTGCTGTTTAGGTTGGTCATAACTTTTCTTTCAAGGAGCAAGCATCTTTTAATTTCATGGCTGCACTCACCATCTGCAGTGATTTTGGAGCCCCCCAAAATAGTCTGTCACTGCTTCCCTTGTTTCTCCATCTATTTGTCATGAAGTGATGGGACCAGATGCTATGATCTTAGTTTTCTGAAGTTTAGTTTTAAGCCAACTTTTTACTCTCCTCTTTCACTTTCATCAAGACGCTCTTTAGTTCTTCTTCACTTCATGCCATAAGGGTGGTATCATCTCAGGTTATTGATATTTCTCCCAGCAGTCTTAATTCCAGCTTGTGCTTCATCCAGTCCAGTGTTTCTCATGGTGTACTCTGCATATATGTTAAATAAACAGGGTAACAATATACAGCCTTGATGTACACCTTTCCCGATTTGGAACCAGTCTATTGTTCCATGTTCAGTTCTAACTGTTGCTTCTTGATCTGCATACAGATTTCTCAGGAGGCAGGTAGGGTGGTCTGGTATTCCCATTTCTTGAAGAATTTTCCAGTTTGTTGTGATCCACACAGTCAAAGGCTTTGGCATAGTCAATAAAGCAGAAGTAGATGTTTTTCTCTCTGGTTCCTCTGCCTTTTCTAAATCCATCTTGAACATCTGGAAGTTCACAGTTCACGTACTATTGAAGCCTGGGTTGGAGAATTTTGAGCATTACTTTGCTAGTGTGTGAGATGAGTGTAGTTGTGTGGTAGTTTGCACATTCTTTGGCATTGCCTTTCTTTGGGATTGGAATGAAAACTGACCTGTTCCAGTCCTGTGGCCACTGCTGAGTTTTCCAAATTTGCTGGCATAATGAGTGCAGCACTTTCACAGCATCATCTTTTAGGATTTGAAAGAGTTCAACTGGAATTCCATCACCTCCACTAGCTTTTGTTTATAGTGATTCTTCCTAAGGCCCACTTGACTTCACATTCCAGGATGTCTGGCTCTAGGTGAGTGACCACACCATCATGATTATCAGGGTCATGAAGATCTTTTTCGTACAGTTCTTCTGTGTATTTCTTGCCGCCTCTTCTTAAGATCTTCTGCTTCTGTTAGGGCCATACCATTTCTGTCCTTTATTAAGCCCATCTTTGCATGAAATGTTCCCTTGGTATCTCTAATTTTCTTGACGAGATCTCTAGTCTTTCCCCTTCTCTTGTTTTCCTCTATTTCTTTGCACTATCACTGAGGAAGGCTTTCTTATCTCTCCTTGCTAGTCTTTGGAACTCTGCATTCAAATTGGTATATCTTTCCATTTCTCCTTTGCTTTTTGCTTCTGTTCTATTTATAGCTATTTGTAAAGCCTCCTCAGACAACCATTTTGCCTTTCTTTTTCTTGGGGATGGTCTTGCCTCCTGTACAATGTCATAAACATCCGTCCATAATTCTTCAGGGACTCTATCAGATCTAATTCCTTGAATCTATTTTTCATTTCCACCGTATAATCATAAGGGATTTGATTTAGGTCATACCCGAGTGGTCTAGTGGATTTCCCTACTATCTTCAATTTAAGTCTGAATTTGGCAGTAAGGAGTTCATGATCTGAGCCACAGTCGATTCCTGGTCTCTTTATTGTTTTTGCTGACTGTATAGAACTTCTCCGTTTTTGGCTGCAAAGAATGTAATCAATCTGATTTTGGTATTGACCATCTGGTGATGTCCATATGTAGAGTCTTCTCTTGTGTTATTGGAAGAGGGTGTTTGCTATGAGTGGTGTGTTCTCTTGGCAAAACTGTATTAGCCCTTGCCCTGCTTCATTCTGTACTCCAAGGCCAAATTTGCCTGTTATTCCAGGTAGCTCTTGACTTCTTACTTTTGCATTCCAGTTCCCTATAATGAAAAGGACATCTTTTTTGGGTGTTATTTCTAGAAGGTCTTGTAGGTCCTCATAGAACCATTGAACTTCAACTTCTTCAGCATTACTCGTCGGGACATAGACTTGGGTTGCTGTGGTATTGAATGGTTTGCCTTGGAAACAAACAGAGATCATTCATGGAGAGTTTTTATTGTGTACATAGACTATTGTCAAATGGTTTTTTCATGTCAGTGCATATGATTTTTCTTATCTCTTGATGTGTAGTGGATTATGGTGGCCAATTTTTGAATGTTGAACCAGCCATGCATACCTAGAATAAATCACACTTGGTTATGGTTTATAATTCTTTTTATATAATTTTGCATTCAATTTGCTAACATTTTGTTGGTATTTTTGCATTCATGAAATATACTGGTCTGTAGTTTTCCTTTCTTGTAATGTCTTTATCTCATTCTGATACTAGGATTATGCTAGCCTTGTAGAATGAGTTAAGAAGTATTCCCTCATATTTTCTTGAAGATTTTGTAGAGAATTGGTACCATTTCTCCATAAGTCTGGTAGAATTCAGCAGTCAAACTGTCTGGGCCTGTTACTTTCTTTGTTGGCAAGTTATTAACTACTGACTCAATTGTTTTAATAATGATAGGCCTATTCAGATAATCTAGTTCTCATATGGATATTAGTAGACTTTCAAGTAGTTGATCCCTTTCATCTAATTTACTAAACATGTGAGCATAGAATTGTTCATAATATTCTTTCATTGTCTTTTTATTCTCCATGGACTCAATAGCTGATGACCCCTTTTGATATTGGTAATCTTGTCTTCTCTTTTTTTTCTTTGTTAGTTTGGCTAAAAGCTTATTTATTTTATTGATCTGTTTAAAGAGCCCAAATTTTTGGCTTCATTGATTTTGTGTTGCTTTCCTCTCTTCAATTTCGTTGCTTCTCTTAATTTTTAAATTTCTTTTCTTCTGCTTGCTTGATGCTTAAATTTCTGTTCTTTCTTTCGTTTCCTATGGTGGACTCTTAGATTATTGATGGTTAGCTCTCTTGCTTTCTAGTATATGCATTTAATGCCATAAATTAATTTCCTAATGCTTTTGCTGCATCCTGTTCATTTTCATAAGTTGTATTTATTTTCACTTTCATTTAATTCAAAATCATTTTAGATTTCTAGTGAGACTTTTTCTTTGACCCATCTGTTATTTAGATGTGTGTTGTTTAATCTCCAAACATTAGGGGATTTTTCTGGTACCGATTTCTAGCTTCATTCCATCATGGTCTCAGAACACAGTTTTTATGATTTCTGTTTTTTTAAATTGTTAGAGTATGTGTATTATGGCCCAGAAAGAGGTCTGTCTTGAGAAGTGTTTCCCTGAAAGCTTGAGAAGTGTATGAATTCTGTTGTTGAATATTCTATAAATGTTAACTAGATCAAGTTGATTGATAGTTCTGATTAGGTCAGCTATATCCTTACTTATTTGCTCTCTGTTCCATCTGTCAAATTATCTCAAGAGAGGTTTTGGTATATTGTAAATGTTGTGTTTAAATGGAAGTGTTGAATTACTCTTTTTAAAATGTATCACAGTGATTTGATACCTCTCAGTGTTCATTTATAATCAGACATTTTTATTTCAGACATTTTTATTTTCTTTCTCCTTGAAAGGGGAATTTCTTTTTTTAACATTGTACTTTCTCCCATAGATTTCTCCTAAAGTAATACTTTTATGCTTAAAATAATTTATTATACTTAGAACACCCACTGCTAAATTTGGCTTAAAAAAATTAAAAAAAATTTAAAAAAATAATTTATTATACTTTGAACAAAAGTATGTACATACTTTTTATGATAAAAATACTCAGAAAACTAGGGATAGAAGGAAACTTTCCTAACATGGTAAAGGCCATTTATAGAAAATCTGCAGCTAACATGATACTTAGTTATACATTCTAAATTGTGAAAGATTGAAAACTTTTCCCATAAGATCAGGAGCAAGACAGAGATACCAGCTTTGCTACTACTAATCAACATTGGATTAGAAGTCCTAGCCAGTGCAGTTGGGCAAGAGAAAGAAATAAAAGGCATCCACACTGATAAGAAGTAAACCTATTAATTTGTTGATAACATGATTCCACAAATAGAGCACTCTAAAGATTCCTGATGCACCAGAAAATTAGTTTAAGTGAATTCAACAGAGTTGCAGGTTTCAAGGTATTTTTAAAAATCAGTTGTGTTTTTTACACTCACAATGAAAAATCTCAAAAAGGAAATTTTGAAATTTCATTTACAATAGTATCCAAAAGGATAAAATACAAGGAATAAATTTAACCAAGGAAGCAAAACATTTATACAGTGAAAATTGCAAAAAAGTTGCAAGAAGAGATCCCAAGTTTATGGATTGCAAGACTTAATGTTGTTAAAGTGGCAGTATTCCAGAAGTGATCTGCAGATTCATTGCACTGCCTATCAAAATTCCAAATGTCTTTCTTGCAGAAATGGAGAAATCAAATTCATATGGAATACAACAGATTCCAAATAGCCAAAGCCATAGTGAAAAAGAAAAAAAATTTGAAGGACTCATAGTTCATAACTCCAAAACTTACTATAAAGCTACTGTAATTAAAATAGTGTACAATTAGCATAAGGTTAGATACATAGATCCATCAGTGGAATAGGATTGAGACTCCAGAAGTAAACCCATACGCCTGTGGCCAGTTGACTTTCTGCAAGAGTGCCGGGATCATTCAGTGGAAGATCGTGTCTTCAGTAGTGGAAGATAGTGTCTTCAGTAAACGGTCTGTGACAAGTGGGTATCCACATGTAAACAAATGAAGCTGGGCTCTTACCTCACTCCATACACAGAGACTAACTCTAAATGGATTAAAGATCTAAATTAAAGTCTTTGACCTAAAACTATAAAACTCTTAGGAAAAAATGTAAGGCTGAGTCTTCATGACCTCATATGTGGCAATGGATTCTTTTGCTATAACATCGAAGCACAAGCAACAGAAGAAAGACAAATTGGAATTTCTCAGAATTAGTGCCTTTGTGCACCAAAGGACGTTACCAAAAAGTGAAAAGATGACCTATGGAATGGGAGAAAATATTTGTAAATTATATGTCCAATGAGGATCTACTATCAGAATATATAAAAAATCCATACACTCAACAATAAAAAGGCAACTGAACTTAAAAATGGATCGAAGACATTAAAAAACATTTCTCCATGGGAGATATATTGATACAAATGGCCAACAAGCACATGAAAAGGTGTTCAGCTTCATTGGTTATTAAGGAAATACAAATCAAATTCACAATGAGATACTCTTTCAATAGTTTCAGCAGATTTGTTTCAATTAAACAGTTGACTTGGAGAAGTAGGAACCTTTGTACACTGCTGTGGGAATGTAAAATGGTGAAGCCCCTTTGAAAAAGAGTTTTGGAGTTTCTCAAAATATAAAATAGAATTAACATTTTTTGTTAAGTCACCCAGTCATGTCCGACTCTTTTGCGACCCCATGGACTGCACCATGCCCAGGCCTCCCTGTTCCTCACCATCTCCAGAAGTTTGTCCAAGTTCATGTCCATTGCATGGGTGATGCCATCCAACCATCTCATCCTCTGATGCCCTCTTCTCCTTCTATCCTCAGTCTTTCCCAACATCAGGGACTTTTCCAGTGATTCGGCTGTTTGCCTCAGGTGAACAAACTTATCATATGACCCAGCAATTCCACTCCTGTGTATATACCCAAAAGAATTGAAAATAGGTACTCAAACAAATACTTGTGTTTGTTCATAGCAGCACTATTCACAGTAACCAGAAAATGAAACCAACCCAAATGTTCATCAGTAGATGAATGGCTAAATAAGTGGTGTTGTATGTACATACCATGCAGTATTATTCAGCCATAAAAAGGACTGAAGTATTAATACATGCTTCAACATGGAGGAACCTCAAAACCACTATACTAAATGAAAGAAGGCAGACATGAAAGACCACATATTCTATGATTTATTTTATATTAACTATCCCAAATAAGCATATCAAAAGATACAGATAGCAAATTAGTAGTCACTGGAGAATGGGGAGCAGGGTGGTCATAGGGGAAGATTATTTATAGGGTACAGTGTGTTCTTCTGACATACTGAAAAAGTTCTGAGACTAGAGGGAGTTGGTTTTCAAACATAGTGAAGGCACTAAATGCCACTGAATTATACATTTTAAAATGGCTGTGTGTGTGTTATGTGAATTTCACTTAAAAAAATATATAAACCTAACATTAACTTTTTAAATTGTATAACCATGCAGTTTTAAGTTTTTTAATATTTCATCTGGGAATTGGAGTTGTTGTATAATAAATATTTTCTAGATTTTGTTAAATAGTGGTTTTAAAGTCATTATAAATAAAATTTATTGGCAATTCATCCTAAGGGTATGAATTTTTTAGTGCCATTCAGTTCATGTATCCATGGAGATGGATAGGGTTCAGCATCAATTCCATTCCTGTTTTATTTTATTACTATTTTTGACCTTAAATCCACAGCCATTGTTTATTATAAAGGTTAACCCTGATCATCATGATTGGTAGAATTTCTGGTAGTAATCCTGGGCACTAGGGTCTCCACACATTTGAATTTGCAGCTACCAGCAGTGTTCAGTGTCTTCATCTTGGTTGAGGATGTCTTTGATTTTTTTTTTTTTTTGAAACCTATCTACATATTTCTGATAGTAAGATCACCCAGGCTTTGAAGGTGGACTGGTAGATTGCAAAAATCTGGGCTATGTGACCACCGCCCTTCACATGGGCACTGAGGTCCATGCCAGCTAACTGCTCCTTCCCAAGAAGTAGAACCGTTGCTGGGAGCTTGTATTGTAGCTGTGCATGGGTGGATCAACTCTGGGGGTAACCCATTCACCTGCAGAGACTGTTGCCCTCTTTGCAGTGTGCTGTGACTGTGGCCATCTTCTTGTGTCTGAAGATCTGTGCCAACTGCCAAGGGCCCTTGGATGGCATGACACTGGTGCAGACAAGAGATCTTCATCGTGAGGTGCCTCAACTAGAAGAAAGTCCTATGTTATGTTTTATTAGACTCAAATGTTGGGAAACATCATTAATATTAATAAGTAGATGGTAGTGGAAAGGCTTTTGTACATAAGCATCACTTAGTTCTTTGAACTTCTGGATCATATGCCAAAAAGCACATATTGATTTAATGTAAAGTTTAGTTTTGATGATTTATCAACTGATAAATGATTTTCCTTCATTTTTGAAACTGAAGGACTAGGGACAAATGCATAAAAATATACCATTAGAGTCATTCACTACTTTCTCAACACCTACACCAGTATTTCTAGTTGGCTCTATGTTTAGTGCTTCAGAGGTTTTTGCCTCTCAGGGAAATCTATCATAGTGAAAGACATGTAGGCTGGAGAAATATTTCTTCTGTAAAATGAAGTGGTGTAACTGTTAAAGGGAAAAAAGAAAAGGTGAACCTTTGGCACAGGTACAGCAGTTTTTTAAATAATTATGTATAGAAATAAAAAAATCTGTTGCCCATAAAACCTTTCTATCCCCATGCACCTTTTGAAAAATTGTATATACCTGCAGGGTGTTGAACTCTCTCAGAGATCTTGTATAAAGTGCTTCATACTGCCTTCGGAATAGGAATCTTTGAATAGTTTGAGAATTCTATGTACTACGAATAAAAAGACTGAAAAAAATAGAATTTGGCTCTAAGGCAGTTTCTTTCAAAATAAGCTTATTTTGTTTCTAGATTGTGTCAGAATTAAATGTAAAATTAATAGAAAAATTTTCAAATTTTGGTGAATTGGAGGTATTGGCTTCTGTTATAATTCCTTTTCTAAAATTTTTCCTAGGTCAATGAATGGTCATTGAAGATAAGAAAGGAAATGAGAGTTGTTGACAGGCAAATAAGAGGTAAATTACTATTTTATGTCTCTTATCCTGTTTATGTATTTTGCATTAGTTCATAAAAATAAGCTGAATCTACATACAGAAAACATAGTTTATATTGTTTATAGCTCTAATTATTTGCTTTCTAATTATTATAAGGAAAATAAGATATAATCAACTCAAAGAAACTTTACATTTTAAAAGAAGTAAATCTTTCCTGGAGCCTGAAATTCAGCTGTTCAAGGGGAAGGGACCATGTTCATTCAGCTCTGATTTCCTAGAGTCTAGGTTTGTGTTGGAAACAAAGCAGGTGCTCACGTTCTATGACAGAATAATGGCCTCCCAAAGATGTCCACGTCCTAATACCCAGAACCTGTGACTCTGGACCTTACGTGGCAAAAAGGAACTTGCACATTTGATTAGAGATCTTGAGGTGGGGAGATTATCCTGGGTTCTTTGGGTGGGCCCCTTGTAATCACAGAAGTCCTTACAAAAGGGAGGCAGTATGTTGAGAAAAGGAGTTGTGACCACAGAACCAGATGGTGGAATGGTTTGTTTTGAGGATGAAGGAAGAAGACATAAGCTAAGGAATGCATTTGACCTTAGAAACTAGAAAAGGCAAGGAAATGGACTCTTTCTTGAAGCTTCCAGAAGAAATTAAGCTCTTCCAACACCTTGATTTTATCATATATTTATTTTTGGTTGCTCTGGGTCTTTGCTGCTGTGCGTGGGCTTTCTCTAGTTGTTGTGAGCAGGCTTCTCTGCAGTGGTTTCTCTTGTGCAGCACAGGCTCTGGGCACATGGACTTCAGTAATTGCAGCAGGTGGGCCCAGCAGTTGCAGAGTGTGGGCTCTAGATCATGCAGGCTTCATTAGTTGTGGCACATTGACTCAGTAGTTATGGCTCATGGGCCCTAGGGCATGAGCTCAGTAGATGTTGTGAACAGGCTTTAGTTGCTCTGTGGTGTGTGAAATCTTCCTGGACGGGGGTCAAACCCATGTCCCCTGCACTGGCAGGTGGATTCTTATTCACTATACCATCAGGGAAGTCCAACAACACTTTGATTTTAGACTTCTGTTCACCAGAATTAAAGAATAAATTTTTGTTGTTTTAAGCAATTAAAAAAAAAAACCTGAATAAAGTTCTTCCTACTTATAAAGAAATGGTTTTATGGAAGTCAGATTAAATAAATTGTACACTCATGTTCATAACAGCATAATTCTCAATAGCAGAAGGTAGAAATAACCCAAATTTCTATGATAGATAAATACATAAACAAAATGAAGTATATATGTACAATGGGGTATTTATTCAGTCTTTAAAAAGAAGGAAATTCTGATACATGCCATCACATAAATGAGTCATGAAAACATTATGAAGTAAAATAAACCAGACACAATGGGACAAATACTCTGATTACACTGAGTCTGATTTATAGAGACAGAAAGCAGAATAGTGATTACCAGGAAATGTGAAGAAGGAAAAATGGAGAGTCACTGTTAATGTGAAGAGTTTCAACATGAAACGAAGGGAAAGTTCAGGAGATAGTGGTGATGGCTGTACAACAGTGTAAGTGTTGTACAGTGTAAGTGTAAGTGTAAGTGTATTGTGCTTAATATCAATGACTATATATTTTTAAATGGTTTGTATTCATCAGTTTATGTACATATGATATCAGTTATATGTGGAACATAAACTATGATACAAATGAACATATCTATGAAACAGAAACAGACTCAGAGATAGAGACAGACTTGTGGTTGCTGGGTGGTGAGGAGGGTGTAGGAGAGGGAAGGATTGGTCAAATGGTAATTAATTCTGTAGTTAATTTTAGAGGAGCCACGATAGCATTTTCCGCAGCACTGTACCATTTTACATCCCTGACATCAAGGACTAAGACAATCAAAAACAACTACAGGGACTTCTCCAGTGGCTTAGACACCGTACTTCCACTGCAGGGGGCCTGGGTTTGATCTCTCGTCAGGGAAGTAGATCCCACATGCCACCACTAAGACTTGGTATGGCCAAATAAATAATAAAATATTAAAAAAAATAACAGAAGCAATCACATGTACTGGGGAATATAGGTGGTCACTGTGCATGCCCAGGGAAATACACAGGTTCTGAAAAGACCTGAAAAGCCTAAGTTTACATCTCAGGATGGTCTCAGTACAGAGACACCCTACAGCAATAAAACCAAACAAAAAAGCCTGTCAAACCCTAGGAAAATCTAACTTCCAGAGTTATCATCTTAAAAAGCTTAAATGTCCAGTTTTCAAAATAACAAGATCACAAGGTATCAAAAAAAAAAAAAAAACACACAACAGGAAGTATGGACCATTGAAAGGAAATGAACAGAAAAGTTCCCTGAAAAAGACCAGATGACAGATTTACTAACCAAGACTTTAAAACAACCATCTTAAAGACATGCAAAGAACTAAAGTAAGGTGTGAACAAAGTCAAGAAAATGTATATAAGCAAAACGGAAGTATCAGTAAAGAGACAGAAAACATGAATAAGAAGGAAAAAGAAATTATGCATCTGGAAAATATAACATTCAATGAAAAAATTGCTAGAGTTATTCAGAAGCAGATTTGAGCAGGTAGAAGAATTAATGAACTTGAAAATAGTACAATTGAAATGGTCAGTCTGAGGAACAGAAGGGAAAGAGAAAATGAACCAAACAGAGCCTAAGGGACCTGTTGGAAACCATCAGTTGCGGCAGCATACACATTGTGGATGTCCCAGAAGGAAAGGAAAGAGAGAAGGGGCAAAGAGATCATTTGAGAAAATAAAGATAAAAACTTAACATATTTCATGGAAAACGTGACTATAACCACCCAAGAAGCTCCACACACTCTAAGGTGGAATAAACTCAAGAAGCCCATGCCAAGGCATATTATAATCAAACTACAGAAAGACAAAGAGTGAATGTTTAAAGCAGCAGGAAATGGCTTCTCATATACAAGGGATCCTGAATAAGACTTTCAACAGATTTCTCATCAGAAATATTGAGCGCCAGGAGGAAGAAGTGAGTTTATATATTTTAAGTGCTGGAAGAAGATACCTGTATATCAAGAATCCTATATCCAGCAAAACAAAGGAGTGACAGTCCTACTTAAATGAAAGCTAATTGGGTTTGTTATCCCTAGACTTGCCTGGCAAGAAATGCTAAAGCATGTCCTTCAGGTTGATAGATACTAACAACCTGTTACTATAGATAGTTACAGTAGTTAGTAACTTAAAACTATAAAAAAAAATTCCATTAAAGATAAAGGCATGGGTAGTTATAAAAGCTAATATTTTTGTAACTTTGGTTTGTAACTTCGTTTTTTGTTTTCACATGATTTAGGAGACTTATGCATTTAAAAATATATTAGGCTTTATTTTTTAACATATAGTGCAGAAAGATGTACTTTTGTGACATTAGTAACTGAATGGGGGTGCAGACAAAACTGTAAAGAAGTAAAGTTTTTGTATAATATTAAAGTTAAGCTCATATAAAGTCAAATTAGTGTTATCACATTAGTATATTAAGTGCATTCACCATGATAATCACAAAGAAAGTAGCTATAAATTATACCCAAAAGCAAATGAAAAGGAACTTGAAAAGTTTCACCATAAGAAAAGACACATAAGCACAGAAGAAGATAATGTAGGAAATGAAGGTAAAAAACTATAAGACCTACAGACAAAAAAGGAAAAATGGAAGAATTAAGCCCCTGCTCATCAGTAATTACTTTTTTAAAATTAATTTTTGTTGGCGTATAGTTGCTTTACAATGTTGTGTTTCTGCTGTACAGCAAAGTTATATGTATACATATATCTCCTATTTTTTAAAGATTTCCTTCCCATAGTAATTACTTAAAATATAAATAAATTAAATTCTCCAATCAAAAATAGAGCTTGGCAGAATGGGGGAAAATGACCATAGTATATACTATATATAAGAGACTCACTTTAGATCCAAAGATACAAATAGGTTTTGAAAGTGAAAGAAAGGAAAATGATATGCCATGGAAATAGTAACTTAAAGGATGGAGGCTCCTGTACTAATATAAGATAAACTTTAAATCAAAAAAGATTACAAGAGTCAAAGAAGGACATTATATTTTAATACAATGAGATGTAACAGTTACATACATGTATGCACCTAATGACACATGGTTAAAATATATGAAGGAAAGTAGATTCTACAACAGTAGTTGAAGACTTTAATATAACTCATTCCCAAAAGTGGATATGTAACAACCAGACAAATTAGTAGGGATCAAAGATGACTTGAACAGCACAGCAGTCAACTAGATCCAACAGACATATATAGAATACTCAGTGCAACAACAGAATACACATTCTTAAGTGCACAAGGTACATTATCCAGGATAGATTTTCAAATTGTGGATGAAGAAGTTAAATTATCTGTTTGCCGGTAATGTGATCTTACATGTATAAAACCCTAAAGATTTCGCAAGCCAACTATTAGAACTAGTAAATGAATTTAACAAAGTAGCAAGATACAAAACAAAAATCACTTGTATTATTTTATATGCTAGTAGCTGGAAAAAGAAATTAAAACAGCACCATTTATAATACTACCAAAAATAAAATACTTAGGAATTACCTTAACCTAGGAGGTGAAAGGCTTATGATGAAAGCTATAAGATATTGCTGAAAGAAATTAAAGGCATAAAACATGGGAAGACATCCTATATTCATGGATTATAATAATTAATACTGTTAAGATGTCATAGCGCCCAGTGTGATCTATAGAGTCATTGCAGTCGTTATGAAAATCCCAGTAATGTTTTCTGAAGAAATGGAAAAAGATCTATCCTAAACTTCATGTGGGATCTCAAGGGATTCCAGAGAGCAAAAAAACAAACAAACAAAAAAGCATTGAGAAAGAACAAAATTAGAAATTCACACTTCTTTATTTCAAACCCTATTGGATGTTTACAGAATATTCCATCCAAAAGCAGCAGAATACATATTCTTTTCAGGTACACATGGAACATTCTCCAGGGTAAATCACACGGTAGACCACAAAACAAGATCAAAAGAGTATCAGCTATCTTTTCTAACTACAATGCTATGAGACTGCAATAGTATGAGAAATCAACTACAAAGAGGAAAACACTGCAAACACAAACTGATAGAGACTAAACAGTATGCTACTCAAAAGCCAGTGGGTTACTGAAGAACTCAAAGAGGAAACCAAAAGATACTTAGAGTCAGGGAATTCCCTGGCAGTCCAGTGGTTTGGACTCTACTCTTCCCGCCTAGGGCCCAGGTTTGATCCCTGGTTGAGGAAGTAAGATCCCACAAGCCATGCAGTCCAGCAAAAAAAAAAAAATAATAATAATAATAATTATGTGGAGTCAAGTGAAAATGGAAACAGCAATCAAAAATCTATGGTACACAGCAAAAGCATTTCTGAGGGAAATTTATAGCAATATAAGCCTACCACAGGAAACAAGAAAAAATTTCAAACAACCTAACCTTATACATAAAGGAACTAGGATAAACAACTTACAAACCCAAAGTTAGTAGGAGGAATGAATAAAGAAGATCAGAGCAAAAATAAATGAAATAGAAAATATTAAAGAAAAGTAGAAAAGATCAGTGAAAGTAAAAGGTGGTTCTTTTGAGAAGAAAAAATTTAAAAATCCATAGCTAGACTCATCAAGAAAAAGAGAGGGCCTAGTAGATAAAACAGAAAGGAAAAAGTAGAACTTAAAATTGACACTAGAGAAATACAAAGAATTTTAGGAGATTACTATGGACAGATTACTAGAAGAAATGGGTGAAATTTTTAGAAATAGAGTATTCCAAGATTGAATCAAGAAGAAATAAAAAATATGAATAGACCTATTACCAGTAACGAAATTAAATCAGCAAGAAAACAACTCCCAAGAAACAAAAATTTGAGGACCAAAGGGTTTAATGGGTGAATTCTACCAAATATTTAAAGAAGAGTTTACATCTGTCCTTCTCAAACTATTCCAAACATTTGAATAGGAAAGAAAACTTCCAAACTCATTCTTTGAGGCCAGCATCACCCTGATGTCAAAACCAGACAAAAATACCACACACAAAATAGAAAAATACAGGCCAGTATCACTGATGAACATAAATGGAAAAATTCCCAACAAAATATCAGCAACCAAATTCACCAGTACATTGAAAAGGATTATACTCCATGATCAAGTAGCATTTTATCCCAAGGATGCAAGGATGGTTCAGTTTATGCAGACTATACGTTGTGATGTACCGCGTTAATAAACTGAAGAATAAAAATCATACAGTCATCTCAAAAAATACAGCGAAAACTTTTGACATAATTTAACATCCATTTATGATATAAAACTCAACAAAGGGACTAGAGAAGGTACATCACTCAACATAATAAAGGCTATCTATGACGATGTTCAAGCTGGTTTTAGAAAAGGCAGAGGAACCAGAGATCAAATTGCCAACATCCGCTGGATCATGGAAAAAGCAAGAGAGTTCCAGAAAAACATCTATTTCTGCTTTATTGACTATGCCAAAGCCTTTGACTGTGTGGATCACAATAAACTGTGGAAAATTCTGAAAGAGATGGGAATACCAGACCACCTGATTTCTTTCTTAATACTAATAGTTTTGGTATCATTTCCACAGCTTGTGTGTGCTTAGTCACTCAGTTGTGCCCGACTCTTTGTGGACCCATGGACTGTAAGCCCACCAGGCTCCTCTGCCCATGGAATTTTCCAGGCAAGGTACTGGAGTGGGTTGTCAATTTCTTCTCCAGGGGATCTTCCTGACCCAGGGGTCGAACCTGCGTCTCCTGCATTGACAGGCAGATTTTCTATCACTAGCGCCACCTGGAAAGCCTTGGCCTCCTTCTCAGTGTCACACCCAGTTCTTACAACCAGAATGAATTGTGACTGTCTTCTCCCAGGGACAATTTTCAGGGTGATCCTCTTGAATCAGAAAAATGTTAGGGATGGGCCATGGCTTTAAAGATCATCTATCTAATCCTGTATTTTACAGATGAAAAATTAAATCTTAAGGAGTTTAGTTACATATCTGATAGGCTGTGGAACTCCAACTAGAACTCAGAGCGGAGAAACCAGAAAAGACTTTGTTTGTATAAAGAATCTACTGTGATAGCTGTGGACCCATGACTTAATTACTGTCCGTATAATAATCTTATGTCATCAGAAAATCCTTTTTTTTTTTTTTTTTTCTTTTAGGCAGAGTGTGTGGCTTACAGGGGGCTTCCCAGGTGGCGCTGGCGGTAAAGAACCAGTCTGCCTATGCAGGAGGCATATAAGACTCAAGTTCGATCCCTGGGTTGGGAAGACCCCCTGGAGGAGGGCATGGCAACTCATTCCAGTATTCTCACCTGGAAAATCCCACAGACAGAGCCTGGTGGGCTACAGTCAATAGGGTAGCAAAGAGTCAGAAAGGGCTGAAGCGACTTAGCAGGCACGCACACACATGGCTTACAGGATCTCAGTTCCCTGACCAGAGTCTGAGCAGCTTTCACAGCCATGACAGTGAAAGCATCGAATCCTAACCATTGGACAACCAGGGAACTCCCGGAAAATCCTCATTTTCAGACAAAGAGGTTAAGACTAGAAAAGTAAGGGATAGTATCGAAATCCACGTTGGCTGGCTTTTCACTTATTCATTTAAAAATATCAAGAGCTGATCTGTGCCAGGTGCTGTGCTGGGGACTCGAAAGTATGCAAACAGAGGTGGACTCTTGAGTCGCTTATGGCTTGGCTGCAGAGACGATACCATTTAGACAACTGCACAAAAAGATGTGAGATTACCCTGACGAGCTGTGAAGGACAGGGTGGGTCATTTGTGCTGTGTCTGATGTGAACGTCGCAGAGTCTCTTCCCATGAAGATGGTCCTCACAGAGGCTCGGCCGGCCCGGTGCTGGCTTCCAGGAGGGCAGCTGGGGGTGAGGCTGGATGGCTTGGTGGGAGAACAAAGGGACAACATCCTGCCCTTTGACCAATTTCTTTGGGGCCTCCTGCTCTTGCTTCCTCTGGTGATTTTCTTATCATAATTGGATCAACAGGTCTGTCAACATCTTTTTCTTGAAAAAAAAAAAAAAAGAAAAGTAGACAATTGTGAAACTGTGCTTGAGAGAGTGACAACTTGCTTACTCTTCCAGCCCACACTTCTGAATCTTGGTAAAACTCCATGAAAACTGCGATATTGACAGTGACTTCTCCTTACTATGAACCATAATCCTAAAATGGTAAGTTGGCTTGCTTATATATGGGTGAATGTCCATCTGTACATCCATCCATCCATCCACCCACCCATCCATCTTTCCATCCTTTTACTCATTTCTTAGGGGTTTTCCACTCTTCCTGACACAACTGCTTCCTAAGGAAGTTTTTGTTGTTGGTTATGTTAACTCTGTCAAATTTTATTTGCTTCTGAGACAAATCAAAGTGAACATGGAGAGTGAGATGACTTTGGACAAAATGTGGAATCCTGAATGAGTGTTGTCATTTATACTTTCACTGTTGTCATTATAAAGTCTGTGCAACAAACTTTTTTTCTTTTGGCAATGTCTTTCTAGATACATTTCCTTGCAAATATGTGCATATACTTATTGTTTTGTGAAAAACAAATCATGCCCTTTAAACATTTCTGTGATCCTTTTCCCTCTTAGCAATATATCACAAACATTTTAAGTATCAGTTAATAAAGCTCTTCACCCACCCATCCATCTTTCCATCCTTTTACTCATTTCTTAGGGGTTTTCCACTCTTCCTGACACAACTGCTTCCTAAGGAAGTTTTTGTTGTTGGTTATGTTAACTCTGTCAAATTTTATTTGCTTCTGAGACAAATCAAAGTGAACATGGAGAGTGAGATGACTTTGGACAAAATGTGGAATCCTGAATGAGTGTTGTCATTTATACTTTCACTGTTGTCATTATAAAGTCTGTGCAACAAACTTTTTTTCTTTTGGCAATGTCTTTCTAGATACATTTCCTTGCAAATATGTGCATATACTTATTGTTTTGTGAAAAACAAATCATGCCCTTTAAACATTTCTGTGATCCTTTTCCCTCTTAGCAATATATCACAAACATTTTAAGTATCAGTTAATAAAGCTCTTCAAAGTAATTTCAACGACTACATGGCATCCTGTTCATTGTAAGGATGAGCTGCTGCTGCTGCTGCTGCTAAGTCGCTCCAGTCATGTCCGACTCTGTGCGACCCCATAGATGGCAGCCCACCAGGCTCCTCCGTCCCTGGGATTCTCCAGGCAAGAACACTGGAGTGGGTTGTCATTTCTTATTTAATTTCTTTTTGTTGGGGACCATTTGGAATTTCTTCATCCTCATGAACATTGCTGCAAAGAATATTCTTTTTTTAAAAATTTAATTTATTTATTTGTCTCCCCAGGTCTTAGTTGTGGCACTCAGGATCTTCAATCTTCATTGCAGCATGTTCTTTCTTTTATTTGAGGCATTTGAACTCTTAATGCAGCATGTAGGGTCTAGTTCCCTCAGCAAGGATTGAGGCCAGGGCCCCTACATTTGGAGCTCGGAGCCTGAGCCACTGGACCACCAGGGAAGTCCCTGAAATGAACATTCTTGCATGTTAAACTTTGTGCTGTTTTCTATAAATTTCTTTCTGATGTGTGTGTGGTCAGTTGCTTCAATCTTGTCTGACTCTTTGTGACCCCATGGACTGTAGCCTCCTAGGCTCCTCTGTCCATGGGATTCTCCAGGCAAGAATACTGGAGTGGGCTGCCATTTCCTCCTCCAGAGGATCTTCCCCACACAGGGATGGAATCAGCTTCTCTTATGTCTCCTGCATTGGCAGGTGGGTTCTTTACCACTAGTGCCACCTGGGAAGCCCTTCCTTCTGATAGATTTCTGTATTAAAATCTGATAGAATTGCTAGATTAACGGCTTTTGATATATCTTGCCAAATTCTCATTTTTCATGAGTTTCTATCAATTTATATTCCCTTTAGTGAAACATGAGATATTTGTTTCTTCACTGATTCCCTGCCATAGTAACAGTAAACAATGGCAGTAAGTATTTTTAACCATTGAAAACTTTTCCAAGTATTATTAATACCATTTTACTTTTTTGGCTGCCCTGCGAAGCCTGCAAGACCTTAGTTTCCTGACCAGGGATCAAATCCGTGTTCCCTTGCAGCAGAAGCTCAGAGTCTTAGCCACTGGACCACCAGGAAAGTCTCTCATACCCTTGTTTCTAATCTAAAATATGGGTCACATCAGAAAATCTAATTCTTTTTGGCTCTGAGTAGAAGGGAAGAAATATGGTTATCAAAAGGAAGATTTTTATCTTCAAATTATTTTCTGAATAGTTCAAAGGAGAAATAAAGATCACATAATGACATAATGAAAGCCTGCTTGACATTTTTCTTAAAATTTTAATGAGAGGTAATTTGATAACTAATTGCTGGTTAATACTTGTCTTGGGACTGTGAATTAGAAGTAATTTCACTGGTAAAATGATACCTAGAGGGAATAAACAAAGCCATCTATTAGGCTTTCATAAGACATATTTCAGGAGTCTCCATTTATCTACTTACCTATCTTAAGGGCAGTAAGAAGGTGTTGGATAGTAAAGAATTTGTCTGGTCTTTGCTGGAGGTTCCTGGGGTGGCAATGTTTATTTATTTTATTTTACTTTTGGCTGCACTGGGTCTTCCTTGCTGCACACAGGCTACTCTCTAGTTGCAGTGTGTGGGCTTCTCATTGCTACGTCTTCTCCTGTTTCAGAGCGTGGGTTCTAGGCACTTGGGCTTCAGCAGCTGTGACACATGGGCTAGGTTGCCCGGCAGCACGTGGACTCTTCCCAGACCAGGAATTAAACCTGTGTCCCCTGCATTGGCAGCTGGATTCTTTTTTTTTTTTTTTTTTTTAACTTTTTAATTTGTACTGGGGTATAGTCCATTAACAATGTTGTGATAGTTTGGAGTGAATAGTAAAGGGACTCAGCCATACATACACATGTATCCATTCTCTCCCAAACTCCCCTCCCACCCAGGGGCAGGCAGATTCTTAATCACCAGACCTTCTAAGGAAATCCCGAGGTGGAGATTTTGGAGCCCTTGGAATTTTCCCAGGGAGAGAAATGACTCTTATTCAAGGAAGCTCCCTCAGACCACACCCACATTTATGCTAATGAGATGAGTCAAGTGGGCCCCTTTAATAGCTTTAGGGTTGGGGCTGGCTGTTCTGGAAAGACCAACCATGTGATGAGAGGGGTGCAGCTTTGAGCCAAATGATAGCAGCCTGACCTCTGGCAGAGGGGAGACTAGCTGGAGACTGAATTCAGTCACATGGTCAGTGACTCAAGTGGTCATACCTACTTAATGAACCCCTAATAAGAACCAGTCAATCCTAAAGAAATCAATCCTGAATATTCACTGGAAGGACTGAGTCTGAAGCTGAAGCTCCAATACTTTGGCCACCTGACACAAAGAGCCAGCTCATTGGAAAAGACCCTGATGCTGGAAAAGATTGAAGGCAGGAAGAAAAGGGGGTGCAGAGGATAAAATGGTTGGATGGCATCACCGACTCAATGGACATGAGTTTGAGCAAACTCCGGGAGGTGGTGAAGGACAGGGAAGCCTGGTGTGCTGCGGTCAATGGTGTTGCAAAGAATCAGACACGACTGAGTGGCTGAACAACAACAGTAAGAATTCTAGACAACGAGTTCGGTCAGTTTCCCAGTTGGTGAACATATTGCAGTGCCAAGAGGGTCACAGGCCCTAATCCCACAGGGAGAGGATGTGCAGGTTTTATATTTGTGAACTTCCTAGACCTCACTCTAAAGATTTCTTTTTTTGTCTGGTCTTGAGTTCATCCTTTATAATAAAACACAGTCACAAATATAGCACTTTCCTCAGTCTTATGAGTCTTTTTTACTGAATTATCAAACTAGAAGGGAGAAGTAGGAAATTCTGAATTTTTAGCCAGTTGGACAGAAGTCTAAGAATGCCAGATCTTATATTTCAAGTGAAGGGGTTCCTGTGGAGGTTTGCCCTCTGTACCCCACCAGGCTCCTCTGTTCATGGGATTTCTCAGGCAAGAACACTGGAGTGTTAATGTTATTAACTATTAATGTTATGGACATTTCCTTCTCCAAGGGATCTTCCAGACCCAGGGATCAAACAACCCGCATCTCCAGCATTGGCAAGTGGGTTCTTTACTACTTTGAGCCACAGAGGAAGCCTGGGGAGTTGGGTAGTTATCCTCTAAACTGCATTGCGCAAGGATGTTTCGGTGGACGTTAAGTAGAGCTTCCTTTGAGGAGGTGGTTAGATGCTTGTAAATGGCTCCAAGCTGAAACTAAAGAGACTCTTAATGAAGGTGAAAGAAGAGAGTGAAAAAGTTGGCTTAAAACTCAACATTCAAAAAATTAAGTTCATGGTACCTGGTTCCATCACTTCATGGCAAATAGATGGAGAAAATATGAAAACAGCGGCAGATTTTATTTTCCTGGGCTGCGGAATCACTGCAGATGGTGACTGCAGCCATGCAATTGCTGTGCAAGGGCTTTCTCTATTGTGACGAGCTGAGGGGCTCCTCTCTGGTTGTAGTGTGTGAGCTTCTCCTTGCGGCGGCTTCTCTCCTTGTGGAGCATTGGCTCTAGGCATTGGGCTTTAGTAGCTGCACCAGGTGGGTGCAATCACTGTGGCTCAAGGGCTTAGTTGCTCAGGGGCATGTGGGATCTTCCTGGAACCAGGGATAGAACCTGTGTCTCTTGCACTGACAGGCGGATTCTTATCCACTGTGCCACCAGGGAAGTCTGCCGAAACTTTAAACTCATTATATCAATGGAACATTGTTATTTTGGCAAAGGGTGATACAGCCAAAATAAAAATCTTGGTAAAAAATGACCTTAAAAGTTTCTTTTACAGAAACAATAGATTAGCAAGAAAAGTCCCCACATACTGAGGCAAGGGTCTATGTGTGCACCACTGTCCCATTTGAGGGGATGAGCTGGAAAAACTAGTGTTTCAGGGATAGCTGAGGATAGAGTTGACCATTGGTGAAAAGGGTCCCAGAGCCCTGCCTCCTGCCCTGGTGCTGTGTGTGTGTCTGACAATGTGTGTGATGACGTTATATTCCAGGGAGGTTAGGACTAGAAGAGTTCGGTTCAGTCGCTCAGTCATGTCCGACTCTTTGTGACCCCATGAACCACAGCACACCAGGCCTCCCTGTCCATCACCAACTCCTGGAGTCCACCAAAATCCATGTCCATTGAGTTGGTGATGCCATCCAACCATCTCATCCTCTCTTGTCCCCTTTGCCTCCTGCCCTCAATCTTTCCCAGCATCAGGGTCTTTTCCAATGAGTCAACTCTTTGCATCAGGTGGCCAAAGTATTGGAGTTTCAGCTTCAGCATCAGTCCTTCCAATGAATATTCAGGACTGATTTCCTTTAGGATGGACTGGTTGGATCTCCTTGCAGTCCAAAGGACTCTCAAGAGTCTTCTCCAACACTACAGCTCAAAACCATCAATTCTTTGGCACTCAGCTTTCTTTACAGTCCAACTCTCACATCCATACATAACCACTGGAAAACTATAGCCTTGACTAGATGGACCTTTGTTGGCAAAGTAATGTCTCTGCTTTTCAATATGCTGTCTAGGTTGGTCATAACTTTCCTTCCAAGGAGTAAGCATCTTTTAATTTCATGGCTGCAATCACCATCTGCAGTGATTTTGGAGCCCAGAAAAATAAAGTCAGCCACTGTTTCCACTGTTTCCCCATCTATTTGCCATAAAGTGATGGGACCAAATGCCATGATCTTAGTTTTCTAAGTATGGGTATGAGGAGGGAGGTGGGAGGGGGGTTCAGGATGGGGAACACGTGTACACCCATGGCGGATTCATGTTGATGTATGACAAAACCAATACAATATTGTAAAGTAATTAGCTTCCAATTAAAATAAATAAATTTATATTAAAAAAAGAAATGTAAAAAAAAAAAAAGAAAGAAAGACTCTCAGGTCTGTGCAGAGAATATAAGACTCTCAGGACATCACCTCTCATATCACTGGTCAAACACTGGAGCCCTTGTGGTTGATGGGGCTGGCAGCTGCTCACTAGCAGCATCCTGGAAGCAGGGGCTCAGGGTCCAAAATAAGACTCTCACCCACATCTCTCCCATATGTGAAAAGCTATCTGCAGTGGAGTCATTATAAACAGAGGAGCTATAAAGAGAAATGAATAACTGAGAAAAGTCATGAAACACAAGGGGATGTTACACATGGAAGAGGTGCTGTTTCCAGGTGTCCCCAGGAAGTGTAGAAAAACAATTTGAAATGCACCCAAAAAAGACAGCCTAGTAGAAAGAAGACAGTAATTGTCAAAAAGTCATTGTGAATTTTCCATTAGTGTAAAAATTTTTGCAACAAAATGAAATTGAAGAAGTTTCAACTAAGTGAAAAGATATCCTGCATTCACTGTTGGGGTCCAGCCCCGCTGGATCCAGGGATATTTAAAGCGGGGACAGAGCGGGCGAAATAGGACAGGACAGGATAGCTCAGGACAGGATAGGATAGTAGGAAATTAGTAGAAAAATAGAAGGCTGAATAACTTGGTTTACGGGGAAAGCCAATAAAACCTCAAGACAAGAGGTTTGCACCATCTACGTGGGCCACCGGCGTCCACTTGGGTCTCTAGAGGGGACCCCACCGTGGGCCCTCTTTTCTTGTGGAACTTATAGCCAGGGCAAATAAGTAGACGTGGTGAGCCTCCGGCTCCAGATGGGAATTCAGCCTGGAATTAAAGTACAAGAGGACAGAGACAGAGAGACATGGGGGGAGCCAGATATCTTTAAAGAAGAAGCTCGGGAAAGCATTTTCGTGGAACTTATAGCCAGGGCAAATAAGTAGACATGGTGAGCCTCTCGCTCCAGATGGGAATTCAGCCTGGAATTAAAGTACCAGAGGACAGAGACAGAGAGACTTGGGGGGAGCCAGATATCTTTAAAGAAGCAGCTCGGGAAAGCGAGTCATTTAAGAAACTGGTCCGTGAAGCTGGTATGAAAAACTGCTCAGAGAGAGCTGTTCCCGAGGAAACTGGCTCCAGCTCCAAACTTTATTTTTTCACATGTCCTCTTTATACAATGAAGATCAATGAGTTTCACAAATTTTGGCAATGACAGCAGCCATGACTCATCGAGAGCAGGCTTAGTCTCTGCATACCTAATTATATACACAAGTCTTAGGTAATTTACATCATCTTCCAGCCAAAAGGCCATTTCGACAATTTACAGCTCTTTTTTGATAAGTGTTATTTCTTCCAAGGTCTGGCACCATTCTCGGGAGGCACTAAACAAAGTTGCATACTCACATAGCAAGGACACAGCAAGAAAGCAATTGACTCAAAGGCCTAGTGTTGCTAACATCAAAAAACTATTACATATCTATTTTCAAATATTATATTTGTATAGCAGAAACTTTCCGGTGCAGATAAGGAGGTCTGGCAGCATCATTGAGGCAACAGTGAAATTTATCCTTAGAAGAGGTTTGTAACTTTAAAACACTTCAAGGCCCTTTTGCCCCTCACAGCTGGGGGTTGCAAGCAATTCACAAGCTTGTAAAAGGTCAGGGGAACCTGTTTAGGCAGGTTAAAGCATTATCAAAGGGGTGTAGGGCTGCAACACTCCCTTCAAATGCAGGAGACTAAAGCTCTGAATTAACTCTTTCCGAGAAACTGGCAGAAAACAGTGGAGAAACAGACAAATACAGAACAAATTTTTATTATTGGGGCACATGCTCAGGAAAAACCAGGGAGAAATCTGATGACTCAGATTGCTCTGCCATCTGAGTGTGCCTCGTGACTCTTTCACGGGTGGGATTCTTCACGCTGACCTCCGACAGTAATGCTCAAAATTCTCCAAGCCAGGCTTCAGCAATACATGAACCGTGAACTTCCTGATGTTCAAGCTGGTTTTAGAAAAGGCAGAGGAACCAGAAATCAAATTCACATTTACAGTTGGAATTTGCACAAAATATTTTATTTTACACAAAAAGTTTTGCTTACCTCCTATTGAAATTTATTTTTATTTGGAATTTCAATTTCTTTAAATACGAGTGAAGAATTGGACTATATATTACTAACATATTACCAGATGAGATCTAAAATTACATCATAGAATTTGGGAGCTGTAATTGAAGCATAGCTGATTTACAACATTGTGTTAGTTTCAAGGATACTGCAAAGTGATTCCATTATATATCTATATCCAGTTTTTTATATATAGTAAATTATATATGGGCTTCCTCATACATCAGTTGGTAAAGAATCCACCTTCAATGTGGGTGATCTGGGGTCAATCCCTGGGTTGGGAAGATCCTCTGGAGAAGGGAGAGGCTACCCATTTTAGTATTCTTGCCTTGAGAATCCCATGAACAGTATAAAAAGGCAAAAAGATACGACACTGAAAGATGAACTCTCCAGGTAGGTAGGTGCGCAATATGCTACTGGAGAAAAGTGGAGAAATAACTCCAGAAAGAATGAAAAGACAGAGCCAAAGCAAAAACAATGCTCAGTTGTAGATGTGACTGGTGATGGAAATAAAGTCAAGTGCTGTAAAGAACAATATTGCATTGGAACCTGGAATGTTAGGTCCATGAATCAAGGTAAATTGGAAGTGGTCAAACAGAACATGGCAAGAGTGAACATGAACAGTTTAGGAATCAGTGACCTAAAATGGACTGGAATGCACCAATTTAATTCAGATGACCATTATATCTACTACTGTGGGCAAGAATCCTTTAGAAGAAATGGCGTAATTTTTACAGTCCAAAAAAGAGTTCTAAATGCAGTACTTGGATGCAATCTCAAAAACAGAATGATTTCTGTTAATTTCCAAGGCAAATATTCAATATCAAAGTTGCTGCTGCTGCTAAGTCGTTTCAGTCGTGTCTGACTCTGTGCGACCCCATAGATGACAGCCCACCAGGCTCCCCCGTCCCTGGAATTCTCCAGGCAAGAACACTGGAGTGGGTTGCCATTTCCTTCTCCAATGCATTAAAGTGAAAAATGAAAGTGAAGTCGCTCAGACGTGTCCAATCCTCAGCCACCCCTTGGACTGCAGCCTACCAGGCTCCTCTGTCCATAGGATTTTCCAGGCAAGAGTATTGGAGTGGGGTGCCATTGCCTTCTCCTAATATCACAGTAATCCAAGTCTATAATGCAGAAGAAGCTGAACTTGAACGATTCTATGAAGACCTACAAGACCTTCTAACTCAAACCAAAATAAGATGTCCTTTCATCATACAGGACTGGAATGCAAAAGTAGAAGTCGAGAGATAAGAGTAACAGGCAAATTTGGCCTTGGAGTGCAAAATGAGGCAGGGCAAATGCTAACAGTTTTGCCAAGAGAATGCACTGGTCATAGAAAATACCCTCTTCCAACAACACAAGAGAAGACTCTACACGTGGACATCACCAGATGGTCAATACTGAAATCAGATTGGTTATATTCTTTGCCACCAAAGATGGAAATGCTCTATACAGTCAGCAAAGACAAGACTGGGATCTGACTATGGCTTAGGTTATGAACTCCTTATTGCCAAATTCAGACTTCAATTGAAGAAAGTAGGGAAAACCACTAGACCATTCAGGTATGACCTAAATCAAATCCCTTATGATTATAAAGTAGAAGTTACAAATAGATTCAAGGGATTATATCTGATAGACAGAGTGCCTAAAGAACTATGGACAGAGGTTTGTGACATTGTACATTGTATAAGAGACAGTGATCAAGACCATCCCCAAGAAAAAGAAATGCAAAAAGGCAAAATGGTTGTCTGAGGAAGCCTTACAAATAGCTGAGAAAAGAAGAGAAGCTAAAGGCAAAGGAGAAAAGGAAAGATATACTCATCTGAATGCAGAATTCCAAAGAATAGCAAGGAGAGATAAGAAAGCCTTCCTCAGCAATCAATGCAAAGAAATAGAGGAAAACAATAGAATGAGAAAGATGAGAGATCTCTTCAAGAGATATCAAAGGGATATTTTATGCAAAGATGAGCACAATAAAGGACAGAAATGGCATGGACCTAACAGAAGATGAAGATATTAAGAATAGGTGGCAATAATACACAGAAGAACTATACAAAATGATCTCCATGACCCAGATAACCACAAAGGTGTGATCACTCACCTCCAGCCAGACATCCTAGAATGAGAAGTCAAGTGGGCCTTAGGAAGCATCACTATGAACAAAGCTAGCAGAGGTGATGGAATTTCAGTGGAGCTATTTCAAATCCTGAAAGATGATGCTGTGAAAGTGCTTCCCTCAATATGTCAGCAAATTTGGAAACTCAGCAGTGGCCACAGAACTGGAAAATATCATTGTTCATTCCAATCCCAAAGAAAGGCAATGTCAAATAATGCTTAAACTACCACACAATTGCACTCATCTCACATGCTAGCAAAGTAATACTCAAAATTCTCCAAGTAAGGCTTCAACAGTACATGAACCATGAAATTCCAGATGTTCAAGGTGGATTTAGAAAATCCAGAGGAACCATAGATCAAATTGCCAACATCCTTTGTATCATAGAAAAAGCAAGAGAGTTCCAGAAATACATCTACTTTTCTTTATTGACTATGCCAAAGCCTTTGACTGTCTGGATCACAACAAACTGTGGAAAATTCTGAAAGAGATGGGAATACCCAATCACCTGACCTGTCCCCTGAGAAATCTGTATGCAGGTCAGGAAGCAACAGTTAGAACTGGACATGGAAAAACACACTGGTTCCAAATAGGGAGAGGAGTATATCAGGCTATATATTATCAACCTGCTTATTTAACTTCTATGCAATGTACATCATGTGAAATGTCAGGCTGGATGAAGCACAGGCTGGAATCAAGATTGCCGGGAGAAATATCAATAACCTCAGATATACAGATGACACCACTGTTATGGCAGAAAGGGAAGAAGAACTAAAGAGACTCTTGATGAAAGTGAAAGAAGAGAGAGAAAAATTTGGCTTAAAACCCAACATTCACAAAACAAAGATCATGGCATCCGGTCCCATCATTTTATGGCGAATTGGGGAAACAATGAAAATGGTGACAGACTATTTTCTTGAGCTCCAAAATTACTGCAGATGGTGACTGCAGTCATGAAATTAAAAGATGTTTGCTCCTTGGAAGAAAAACTATGACCAACCTAGACTTCATATTAAAAAGCAGAGACATTATTTTGCCAACAAAGGTCCATCTAGTCAAAGCTATGGTTTTTCCACTAGTCATGTATGGATGTGAGAGTTGGACCATAAAGAAAGCTGAGCACTGAAGAATTGATGCTTTTGAACTGTGGCTTTGGAGAAGACTTTGAGAGTCCCTTGGACTGCAAGGAGATCCAACCAGTCCATCCTAATGGAAATCAGTCCTGAATATTCATTGGAAGGACTGATGCTGAAGCTGACACTCCAATACTTTGGCCAACTGATGTGAAGAACTGACTCCTTTGAAAAGACCCTGGTGCTGGGAAAGATTGAAGGCAGGAGAAGGGAACAACAGAGGATCAGACGGTTGGATGGCATCACCGACTCAATGGACATGAGTTTGAGCAAGCTCTGGGAGTTGCTGATGGACAGGGAGGCCTGGCATCCTGCAGTCCATGCAGTTATAAAGAGTCAGACACAACTGAGCAACCAAACTGAACTAAATTATATATATAGCATATGTATATAAATGTAAGATAGAGGAAAAACTGTTATGCAGTTAACATCATCCTAAAAACAATGAGAACTAGTTAAAATATGAATGTTTAATATTTAGCCTCCCACCAAAACAAAGCATTTCAAAAGACAAAAAAGAACATGTTTTAGTCCTAGTAGACAAAAAATAAAAGTATTATTCACTTAGAATAAGAATATTGCCAAAATGATGCTTGAAAGTATCATGGTTCCTTTGTGTTATTAATTCATACTTGTTAAATATTTTTATGTAAAACTGTCTCTATGGATTTATCAATTATAAAGGTCATAAGACTGAATGGAAACTTTAGGAAACAAAAATAAACTATTAGTACAATTTTTAATAATTAACTTTCTTTGAGGCATTAAATAATTTTGCTCAGAATGGCTTCAACTATTAAGGTTAACACTTATATCTATATCCATAATAGTTATCCAACTCTGTAATTATTTCCAAAAATCAATACAAAAGCATTTGTGTCTGAAATAAAAAGGCAAGTAATATGTATTATTAAGTTTCTATTATTATGAGCCACACTTTTCATACTTCTAATTTTAGTCCATATTACAAACCTCTGTGATTTTTACAGAAAAATAAATGAAGGGTCTGGGAGGTTAAGTACATTGCTGAGGGCTATACAATTAGTATAGGGTTCCCTGTGGTTCCGATGGTAAAGAATCTGCCCACATTGCAGGAAACCTGAGTTCAATCCCTGGGTCTAGAAGAACCCCTGAGAAGGGAATGGCAACTCACTCCAATATTCTTGCCTGGAAAATCCATGGACAGGGGAGCCTGGTGGGCTACAGTCCATGGATCACCAAGAGCCAGATACGACTGAGCCACACACAGACATATATTTAGTATGTGGTAGATTAGAATTCCAACATAAGCCTGTCCAATATACAAGACTTTTTCTCTCACTGCACACATCTCAATTTCACTCAAATATCTTCATGGATTAATTTCAATAAATAAATGGTCAATGCTATTGACAAAAGAGACAAAAGAATAACTGCTGCATATGACTTATATGAATATGAAAGCTGACATAGAAAGCATACCCCATGCCCTGTCCCTCCCCATGTTAAGGTTCAAGGATAGACAGGCGTTTCCTCTACCAAGTAAAACAGAGTTCCCACAAAGTTTTGCTTCTTTAGGAATTTACACAATCCTGCTAAGTATCAGTGTCTGTAATAAGAGGGAAAACCCAAGACAAGTGCTCTAAGAGGGCATGGATTTTCCTAAGCTTCTCCATCTCTATCTCAAAGGTAAGGGCAGAGCCCCCTTAGTATGACTGAGCAGTGGTCACATGGGCATGTTCCTGGCCCTATTCTGGGTCCTTCCCTAAGACTTCTCCAGAATAAGTCAGGTCTCCACCTCATTCCCAGAAGTCACAGAGCTTTACCTTCAAAAGCACTTGACTTTGTCACTGTAAACTGAGGTTTGTATGACAATTTTAGGCAGTATTGTTAATTTTTTGCATGTATTAATTGCTTCACCTTTCAGAATTAAGTGAAACTGGAGCCTTACAGAGACATCAGTCTGTTTGCTTGTGCTTTCTTATCAAGTGATAATTAGCTGTTGCAAAAAAAAAAAAAAAAACTTGTAAGTTCTTAAAAAAAATCACTATCTATTAATTTAGAAATGGAACAGAATAATGTGTTTTCTCTTTTAGCACAAAAGTAAAATGAGACTTTTTGTCACTTTGTAGTAACATCAGTGTGAATGACGCAGCATAAGAGAGGACTCGGTCTTCTCTTCTGTAAAGCAATCACAGAGAGGAGAAAGAGCAGCTCTTCGGCGTGTGTTTCTGTTCCTGCAGACTCTCTCAGCCACCCATTCCAAAGCTCAACAGCTCTTCCTATCAGAACATTTTCACTTATACGAAGTTTAACCGCACTATTTTGTTTCCTGTTTTATGTGTTTTGTGAAGAAGCCAAAAGTCAAATAGAATCTTTTCCTATTTACATACCTTTGCCATTCATTCCATTGAAAAGCACTTTCTATGTCTTCTACACTTGAATCTAGAAAACTTGTCACTGCTTTGACTTCTTATGTTGTGTCATAAAATATGTTGTGGCTTCTGTCTTATTCCCTCAGAGCTCACACTTAGAGCTCTCAGCCACTGTGAAAAGTGTGACTACCTTGAGCTGCCATACTGCAAGGAAGCCAAGCTATGCAGAGAGGCCAAGTGTAGACATTCACATTGGCAACGCTAATCTTCATCCCCAACCAAGAACTGGACAAGTGAGTGAATGAGCCTTCTGATGATTCCAGACTCCAGCCATTGAGACCCCAAGCACCATGGAGCAGAAAAAAGCTATCCCCTTGAGCCTGTGAAAATTTACATAATCGGTAAATAATAAAATGATAATTGTCATATACTACTTGTTTTTGGAGTAATTTGTTATGCAGAAATAGTAACCAGAATACTCTTCCCTCAACTAACACAACATGCTGTTTTCCATTTTTTTGTTCATTTTTGAGTGCTTTTTGGTCTTACTGATTTCTGCTTAAGTTATAACATAATAGAAATTTACTCCTGTATTTCCATACACTTTCCTTCTAAGTGCCATAACCCTTATAGAAATGTACATGACAGAAACCAGTGTCCTTAAAATTTCTAGAGAAAAATTATATATTCAATTTTTTATTTTTCATAATGATCAAAACTCTTAAGTATACCAAGGTCCTTTCCACAAAAAGTTTTTTCCTGAGCTCACAGAAAGGCTTAGAATATCACCTCCACGCAAAGGTGGGCAATATTTGGCAAGTCAAGTTTTCTTGTTTGTATGATACATTCTCACCTTATCTCTCAATATAAGAATGTTTCCTCAGTCAACAAAGTAAACTGTATTTCACTCATTTGTTATTAGTAGTTCGTAGGAGAAATTACTAATTTAGCATACCTTTAAGTCATTTCATTTCTCTCAATACTTTGGAAAACAATTTATAACCTTAAAGCACCTAAAAAGTTTGTCCTAACAAGCTTTTTGGTTTCTGAATTAATTCAATTTTGTCTTTTAAATTTGAAACTCTCCTCACACAGTACTAGCTACCGTAGACTATGTCTCATGCTATATTAGAATTTACCTGGTGGCGTTAGTGGTAAAGAATCTGCCTGCCAATGCAGAAGACCTAAGAGATGCAAGTCAATCCTTGGATTGGAAGGATCCCCCTGGGAGGACATGGCAACTCACTTCAGTTTCTTGCCTGGAGAATCCCATAGATAGAGGAGCCTGCTGGCTACAGTCACGGGATCACAACTGAAGTGACTTAGCCCACAGCACACATGTTAGTACTATTTCCACAGAAATTTTTTGTTTGAGAATATCATTTATTTACTAGGGAGAAATGTAATTAAAAAATTAGCAAATATCAAAGAAAGCATTAAGTAACCTGTGAAAACAGAAGAAAATTAAGACAATTATTTTACATAGTGGTTCAATAACTTGTCTTTGAGAAATTTGCTAATCAAAAATACAAGACAGAAAGCATGTATGCTGTGTTTCAGTCCAGTTCAGTCGCTCAGTCGTGTCCAACTCTTTGCGACCCCATGAATCGCAGCATGCCAGGCCTCCCTGTCCATCACCAACTCCTGGAGTTCACTCAAACTCATGTCCATCGAGTCAGTAATGCCATCCAGCCATCTCATCCTCGGTCATCCCCTTCTCCTCCTGCCCCCAATCCCTCCCAGCATCAGAGTCTTTTCCAATGAGCAACTCTTCGCATAAGGTAGCCAAAGTAGAGGGGGGGGCGCCTAAGATGGTGGAGGAATAGGATGGAGAGACCACTTTCTCCCGCACAAATTTAGCAAAAGAACATCTCAACGCTGAGTAAATTCTACAAGGCAACTTCTGAATGCGAGCAGAAGACATCAGGCATCCAGAAAAGCAGAACATAGTCTTCAAAAACAGGTAGGATAAACACAAAAGACGAAAAAAGAAACAAAGGAGGTAGGGAGGGAGCTCCGTCCTGGGAAGGGAGTCCTGTCCCAGGAAAAGAGTTTTAAAAAGTGAGAAGTTTCCAAACACCGGGAAACACTCTCACTACCTAATCTGTGGTGAGTCTTGGAGGCACATGGCAGGGAGGAAAAATGAATGGTGATTGAGACCAGCAGGCTGCGAGCCCGATGGTGATTCCCCCTGCGGAGAGGCAGAGCAGACGCCTGCACCCGCCACTAGCAAGTGGGGGCTGGGCAAGGAGGCGCGGGAGACGCGGGCGGCGGCGCTTCTTAAGAATGGGGCCGGAACGCCCGCGCGTAACCGGAGCGAACTAACTCAGGCTAGCACACCAGACTGTGGGACAGTTACCACGCAAAAAGCTCAGACATAAGACACCGCCAGGACTGCGCACAGAACAAAGGACGGAACAGAAATAGCCGGCTGCCTGCCAGCCCCCGCCGGCGACAGGCAGCCAGAGCCATAAGGGCTGGAACACGGCAATCGCAGCCCCGGAGGGACTTTGCTGATCAAACTGCAAGCAGGCTTCTTTGCTAACTGAGACTTCCTGGGGTGCTGGACAGTTACAATTTACCTGACAAGGAGTCCCGGGGTACACCCGGAAAACTGAGCAGCAGGAGAGGGCAATAAGCCGCGCGGCTGCGCTTGCCAAACACCTGAGCTGCTCGGTCCTGGGAAGGGCACAAAACGCAGGCCCAATCGAGTCTGCGACTACCTGGGTGCCGAGCCTGAGAGGCTTAGACCAGGGAGGTGCCTGCAGCCTAGGGCCGGCCTCAGACGGTCCCCGGCGGAGAAACGGAGAGCCTGAGCGTTGTGCGCCGGGTGCAGGGGCAGGCCCAGCGGGGCTGAGACACTGCGAATATACGCCAGAGCTATTTGGTAGCAGCTTCCCTCCCTCCCCACAGCGCGACTGACCAAGTGAGCCTAAAAAAGAAGAAAAAAAAAAAAAAAAAAGAGTGACTGCCACCGTCCCTCTGTGTTAGGGCGGAAACAGGACACTGAAGAGACCAGCAAACAGAGGAAGCTGAACAGCAGGAACCGCCTTGGAAGTGACCCCACACTGCCTACAACACCAGAAAAAGTCCCAGAAATATCGTTACTATTTTTTTGACCGTTCTCTTTTTTTTATTATTATTTTTTAGTATTTTTTTTTGGTAGATGTTTTTGTTTGATTGTTTTTTCTTCCTATTTTTTTCTTCTCCTTTTTTTTAATTTTAAGTCCTCTACTACTCTTTTAATTTTAATTTTTTAAACTTACTATCACTTTCCAAAAAAAAAAGAATGAAAGACCCTATTTTTAAAGCAAATGCCATATATACATATATATATACAATTTTTTGTTTGTTTTTTTGAGTGGCTGTTGTTGTTGGTCATTAATAACACCTGTGACTTTTTCTTTTTTCCTTCTTGTTCTTCTTTTCTTTAATATTGTATTTTTGAAAATCCAGCCTCAACTCTTAAATTTTTAATCTTTGCTTTTTGGTATTTGTTGTCAATTTTTTACATTTAAAAACCCAATCTTCATTACCCAATTTTACCTGAGAGTGAGATTACTGGCTTGACTACTCTCTCCTCTTTTGGACTCTTCTTTCTCCCCAGCAGGTCGTCTCTCTCTCCTCACTCTCCTTTCTCTTCTCTACCCAACCCTGTGAATCCCGGTGTGTTCCAGTTGATGAAGAACACTTAGAGAACTGGTTACGGGCTGGATCTGTCTCTCCCGCTATTGATTTCCCTCATTTATCCTCCTGGCCACCTCTGACTACCTCCTCCCTCTCCTCTTCCCTGTATAACTCAGTGAGCATCTCTGAGAGGTCCAGACAGAGGAGCGCACATAAAGAAGTTATTACTGGCTAGCTCTCTCTCTTCATTTGATCCCACCTCATCTCATTCCAGTCACCTCTAACTACCCCCTCCCTCTCCCTTTCTCTACATAACTCAGTGAACCTTTCTGGGTCTCCCTCAATGTGGAGAAACTCTTCATCTTTAACCTAAAGGTTTTATCCTTTGTGCTATATAGATAGAGAAGCCTTGAGGCTATTGTAAAAATAAAACTGAAACCCAGAAGCAGGAGACTTAAGCCCAAATCCTGAGAATTTCACAGAACTCCTGAACCCAGGGAACATTAATCGATAGGAGCTCATCAAACGCCTCCATACCTAACTGAAACCAAGCACCACCCAAGGGCCAACAAGTTCCAGAGCAAGACATACCACGCAAATTCACAAGTAACACAGGACCACAATGCTGAGTTTCAATATACAGGTAGCTCAAATTACTCCAAAACCATAGTCATCTCCTAACTCATTTCTGGACACTTCATTGCACTCCAGAGAGAAGAAATCCAGCCATACCCAACAGAACTCTGAAGCTTCCCTAACCAAGAAACCTAGATAAGCCATGGATGCAACCCCACCCCCAGGAAGGGAACCCCAAAATTAAGAGAATTCCAAAAAGTCCCAGAATACAGAAAGGCCATGCAAAACACAGCAATAAAACCAAGATGAAGAGACAGAGGAATGCCCAACAGGTAAAGGAACAGGACAAATGCCCACCAAACCAAGCAAAAGAGGAAGAGATAGGGAATCTACCTGAGAAAGAATTCTGAATAATGATAGTGAAACTGATCCAAAATCTTGAAATCAAAATGGAAGCACAAATAAATAGCCTGGAGACAAGGATTGAGAAGATGCAAGAAAGGTTTAATAAGGACCTAGAAGAAATAAAAAAGAGTCAATATACAATGAATAATGCAATAAATGAGATCAGAAACACTCTGGAGGCTACAAATAGTAGAATATCAGAGGCAGAAGATAGGATTAGTGAAATAGAAGATAGAATGGTAGAAATAAATGAATCAGAAAGGAAAAAAGAAAAACGAATTAAAAGAAATGAAGACAATCTCAGAGACCTCCAGGACAATATGAAANACTAGACGGACCTTAGTCGGCAAAGTAATGTCTCTGCTTTTGAATATACTATCTAGCTTGGTCATAACTTTTCTTCCAAGGAGTAAGTGCCTTTTAATTTCATGGCTGCATTCACCATCTGCAGTGATTTTGGAGCCCAGTAAAATAAAGTCTGACACTGTTTCTACTGTTTCCCCATCTATTTCCCATGAAGTGATGGGGCCAGATGCCATGATCTTCGTTTTCTGAATGTTGAGCTTTAAGCCAACTTTTTCACTCTCCTCTTTCACTTTCACCAAGAGGCTTTTTAGCTCCTCTTCACTTTCTGCCATAAGGGTGGTGTCATCTGCAGATCAAACACAAAGAACAAATATTAAACGCAGCAAGGGAAAAACAACAAATAACACACAAGGGTATCCCCATAAGGATAACAGCTGATCTTTCAATAGAAACTCTTCAGCCCAGGAGGGACTGGCAAGACATACTTAAAGTGATGAAAGAAAATAACCTACAGCCCAGATTACTGTACCCAGCAAGGATCTCATTCAAATATGAAGGGGAAATCAAAAGCTTTACAGACAAACAAAAGCTGAGAGAATTCAGCACCACCAAACCAGCTCTCCAACAANAGAGAGTTCCAAACAGGATAAACCCAAGGCGAAACACCCCAAGACACATATTAATCAAATTAACAAAGATCAAACACAAAGAACAAATATTAAAAGCAGCAAGGGAAAAACAACAAATAACACACAAGGGGAACCCCATAAGAATAACTGCAGATCTTTCAATAGAAACACTTCAGGCCAGGAGGGAATGGCAAGACATACTTAGAGTGATGAAAGAAAATAACCTACAGCCCAGATTACTGTACCCAGCAAGGATCTGATTCAAATGTATTCTTTTTAATAGCTGAGTAATACTCCATTGTGTATATGTATCACAGCTTGCTTATCCAGTCACCTACTGATGGACATCTAGGTTGTTTCCATGTCCTGGCTATTATAAAGAGTGCTGCAATGAACATTGGGGTACACATGTCTCTTTCAATTCTGGTTTCCTTGGGGTGTATGCCCAGCAGTGGGATTGCTGGGTCATATGGCAGTTCTATTTGCAATTTTTAAAGAAATCTCCACACTGTTTTCCATAGTGGCTGCAGTAGTTTGCATTCCAACCAACAGTGTAAGAGGGTTCCCATTTCTCCACACCCTCTCCAGCATTTATTGCCTGTAGACTTTTGGATCACAGCCATTCTGACTGGTGTGAAATGGTACCTCATTGTGGTCTTGATTTGCATTTCTCTGATAATGAGTGATGTTGAGCATCTTTTCATGTGTTTGTTAGCCATCAGTATGTCTTCTTTGGAGAAATGTCTATTTAGTTCTTTGGCCCATTTTTTAATCTCCACACTGTTTTCCATAGTGGCTGCAGTAGTTTGCATTCCAACCAACAGTGTAAGAGGGTTCCCATTTCTCCACACCCTCTCCAGCATTTATTGCCTGTAGACTTTTGGATCGCAGCCATTCTGACTGGTGTGAAATGGTACCTCATTGTGGTCTTGATTTGCATTTCTCTGATAATGAGTGATGTTGAGCATCTTTTCATGTGTTTGTTAGCCATCAGTATGTCTTCTTTGGAGAAATGTCTATTTAGTTCTTTGGCCCATTTTTTTGATTGGGTCGTTTATTTTTCAGGAATTGAACTGCATAAGTTGCTTGTATATTTTTGAGGTTAGTTGTTTGTCAGTTGCTTCATTTGCTATTATTTTCTCCCATTCCGAAGGCTGTCTTTTTACCTTGCTTATAGTTGCCTTTGTTTTATTTTATCAGTAGTTTTAATTGATGTATGGTTGACTTAGAATGTATTAATTTATGTTTTATGGCAAAGTGATTCAATTACACATATATTGTTGTTCAGTAGCTAAGTCATGTCCAACTCTGCAGCCCCAGGGAATGCAACTCCCCAGGCTTCCCTGTTGACACTATCTCCTGCCGTTTGCTCAGACTCATGCCCCTTGAGTTGGTGATGCCATCCAACCATCTCATCCTCTGCCACTGCCTTGTCCTCTTGCTCTCAATCTTCCCCAGTATCAGGGTGTATATGTATATATTCTTTTTTAAAAATATTCTTTCCCATTGTGGTTATGAGGCTTACCTGGTGGTTCAGATGGTGAAACATCTGTCTGCAATATGGGAGACCTGGGCTCAATCCCTGGATTGGGAAGATCGCCTGGAGAAGGAAATGGCAACCCACTCTAGTACTCTTGCTTGGAAAATCCTATGGATGGAGGAGCCTGGTAGGCTGCAGTCCATGGGGTCTCAAAGAATCAGACATGACTGAGCGACCTCACTGTATCATTGTATTGTGATTATCATAAGATATTGAATATTGTTCTTTGTGTTATAAGTAGGATCTAGTTGTTTATCCATTCTATATATGAAAGCTTATATCTACTAACCCCAAACCTCCACTCCATCCCTGCAGAATTCCCTCCACTTGGTAACCACATCTGTTCTCTATATCCATAATTCTGTTTCTGTTTCATAAATAGGTTCATTTGTGTCATATTTTAGATTCTATTTATCAATATAAATAATATCATGTGGTATTTGTCTTTCTCTTTCTGATTTACTTAGTATGATAATCTCTATGGCCATCCATGTAGCTGCAAATAGCATTATTTCATTCTTTCAATGGCTGAGTTTCCCTTGTCTATATATACTACATATATACATATATGTACTTGTATTCATGTACTTGTTTATACGTATTCCCTTGTATATGTGTACTACATCTTCATTATCCATTCATCTGTCGATGGACATTCCATGTCTTGGCTATTGTGAATAGTGCTGGTATGAACACAGAGGTGCATGTATCTTTTTGAAGTATAGTTTGGTCTGAATGTATACCCAAGACTGAGATTGCTGTATCATATGACAAACTCTAATTTTAGTTTTTTGTAAAACCTTCATAATGTTTTCTACAGAGGCTGTATCAACTTACATTCCCATCAACACTGTGAGAGGGTTCCCTCTTCTCCACAACCTCTCCAGCATTTGTTATTTGTAGACATTTAAATTATGGTAATTCTGACTGGTGTGAGGTTAATATCTCATTGTAGCTTCAATTTGCATTTCACTAAAAATTAGTGACATTTAGCATCTTTGCATGTGCCTATTGATCACCACGCTTTCATGAGCTTTATCTCCTGGACCTCCAAGGGCTTCTCACAATCAAAATTAGAGAAATATCACCTCATGTTTTGTCAGGGGAATGGAACCAGTAACAATTTTGAATTATGTCCAGGTAAAAAATGCCATTTTGAAATGTTCCAAGAAGTAAAAGAATCATTTTTAAGTAATCCCAGAGAATTCTCCACAACTAAGTCCTACTCAGCAAGACTTTGTAAAGACTTGGGCCTTATTCGATTTGGGAAGAGAAAATTGCATAACACAATCTCAGTCTAGCATTTGCATCTCTTCCTGGTGGCTCAGATGGTAAACCAACTGCCTCAATGCAGGACATCTGGGATCTATTCCTGGGCCAGGAAAATCCATCCACTCCAGTATTCTTGCCTGGAGAATCCCATGGACGGAGGAGCCTGGTGGGCTAGAATCTATAGGGTTGCAAAGAGTCAAAAGACTGAAGCGACTTAGCATGCAAGATTCAGTTCAGTTCAGTTCAGTTGCGCAGTCGTGTCCGACTCTTTGCGACCCCATGAATCGCAGTATGCCAGCCTCCCTGTCCATCACCAACTCCCGGAGTTCACTCAGACTCACGTCCATTGAGTCTGTGATGCCATTCAGGAATCTCACCCTCGGTCGTCCCCTTCTCCTCCTGCCCCCAATCCCTCCCAGCATCAGGGTCTTTTCCAATGAGTCCACTCTTCGCATAAGGTGCCCAAAGTANGAAGATCATGGCATCTGGCCCCATCACTTCATGGGAAATAGATGGGGAAACAGTAGAAACAGTGTCAGACTTTGTTTTTTTGGGCTCCAAAATCACTGCAGATGGTGACTGCAGCCATGAAATTAAAAGGCGCTTACTCCTTGGAAGAAAAGTTATGACCAACCTAGATAGTATATTCAAAAGCAGATACATTACTTTGCCGACTAAGGTCCGTCTAGTCAAGGCTATGGTTTTTCCTGTGGTCATGTATGGATGTGAGAGTTGGACTGTGAAGAAGGCTGAGCGCAGAAGAATTGATGGTTTTGAACTGTGGTGTTGGAGAAGACTCTTGAGAGTCCCTTGGACTGCAAGGAGATCCAACCAGTCCATTCTGAAGGAGATCAACGCTGGGATTTCTTTGGAAGGAATGAGGCTGAAGCTGAAGCTCCAGTACTTTGGCCACCTTATGCGAAGAGTTGACTCATTGGAAAAGACCCTGATGCTGGGAGGGATTGGGGGCAGGAGGAGAAAGGGACGACCGAGGATGAGATGGCTGGATGGCATCACGGACTCAATGGACGGGAGTCTGAGTGAACTCTGGGAGTTGGTGATGGACAGGGAGGCCTGGCGTACTGCGATTCATGGGGTCACAAAGAGTCGGACACAACTGAGCGACTGAACTGAACTGAACTGAACTGAATGACAAGCCTACAGCCAACATCATATTCAAGAGCGAAAAGCTGAAAGAAAGCATTTCCTCTAAGATCAGGAACAAGACAAGAGTGGCCCAGTTTTGTGCTCTTTATATAATATAGCCTTGGAAGTCCTAGCCACACAATCAGACAAGAAAAAGATACAAAATGATCCAAACTGGCAAGGAAGAAGAACTGTTACTCTTTGAAGATGACATGATACTATGTATAGAAAACCCTAAAGATACCACCAAGTAACTATTAGAAATAATAAATGAATTCAGTAAGGTTGTAGGATACAAAATTAATATAGAGAAATTTTATGTTTTTTTTTTTTTAACAACAAACCATCAGAAAGAGAAGTTAAGAAAACAGTTCCATTTACAATTGCATCAAAAAGAATAAAGTGCCTAGGAATAAATCAAACGGAGGTAAAAATCTTACATTCAGAAAACTGTAAGATGTTGATGAAATAAACTGAAGATGACACAACTATCCCATGTGAATGAGTTTGAAGAATTAATATTGTTAAATAACTGTACTACTCAAAGCATCTATAGATTTCAATACCTATTAGAATTCCAGTGGCATTTTTTTCACTGAACAAATAATTTCAAATTTATATAGACACATTAAAAACCTCAAATAGGCAATAAAACTGATTTTTAAAATGGGCAGAGAACCTGAATAGGCATTTTTCCAAAGAAGACAAACAGATGGCCAACAAAGAAAAGATGCTCAGCATCACTAATCATCAGGAAAATCCAAATCAAAACCAGAGTGAGACACTCTCACACCTGTGAAAAATGGCTATTATTAAAAAGACAACAAATAAAAATTGTTGGATTGGGATGGGGAGAATGGGGAACCCTTGTGCAATATTGATGGAAACGTAAATTGGTGTAGCAACTATGGAAAACAGCATGGAGGTTCTTCAAAGAACTAGTACCATATAATCCAGCAGTTACATGTCTGAGTATTTTCCCAAAGGAAACAAAGACACTAATTTGGAATGTTATACTCATCCCTATGTTTACTGCAGCATTACTCACAGTAGCCAAGATATGAAAGCAACCTCAGTACCCATGATAGATGAGTAGCTAAAGATGTTGTGTGTGTATACGTATATATGCTAGAATATTACTCAGCCATAAAAAGGAACAAAATCTTGTTGTTTGTGACAGCATGATGGACCTCAAGGGAATTATGCTAAGTGAAATAAGACAGAGAAAGAGAATACTGTATGATTTCACATATATGTGGAATCTAAAAAACAAAACAAATGAACAAACATAGCAAAACAGAAACAGTTATTGAAGCAGAGAGCAAATGGTGATCAGAAGGGAGGGGTGCAGGGGAATGAGTGAAGTAGATAAGGGAGATCAAGAGGTACAAACTTCCAGTTACAAAATAAATGAATCACAGGGATGAAAGGTACAGAGTGGGAAATATAATCAATAATAATAATATATCTTTTATGACGATGGATGGTAACTAGACTTGTGATCATTTTGTGATGTACAGAAATACCAACTCACTATGCTGTGCACCAGACCTATCATAGTGCCATAGGTCACTTACAGTTCAAAAAACCACAGACAAGCAAATTCATAGAAAAAGAGACAAGATTTGTGGTCACCAGAGGTCGAGTTTTCAGGGAGTGAAAATTGGATGAAGGTGGTCAAAAGGTACCAACTTGCAGTATAAGATAAATAAGCACTAGGGATGTCATGTATGACAGGATTAATATAATTAATGCTGCTGTGTGTTACATATGAAAGCTGTTAAGAGTAAATCCTGAGTTCTCATCACAAGGAAGAAGTGTTTTTCTGTGTTTTGTATTTGTATGAGATGATGGATATTAACTAAACTTACCATGATCATTTCGTGATGTGTGTCAGTGAGTCATCACCCTGTCTTGTAACACTTTTAGCATGTTCAGGCTTTCCTTAAGTTGCAGGTTCCTTAATACCAGTACCAACAGATGTTAGAATGGGCTTGCAAAAGCAGTTTTGAAATTTTGTCTGGTGTAATAGGATTTATTTTTCTGTTTAACTCATATTACTTTAATGTGATATTGGAAATAATATTAGAAATGATTTATTATTTTTATTTGGTTTGTATCCTCCTGTTTCCTACTTAATAGACACATTTAGATCACAATGAGAACAGATTTCAGTGCTAGTAAATCTCCTTCTTGTTCTTCAGTCGCTAAGTCATGTCCAACTCCGTGCGACCCCATGGAATGCTGCAGGCCAGGGTTCCCTGTCCTTCAGGATCTCCCCAAGTTTGCTCAAACTCATGTCCATTGAGTCAGTGGTGCCATCTCCTGGTTTCCCTTAATCTTTTGGTGTTTTGTGTTCTGTCCTAAATTTAGATATCCAAAGAGAAGAAGAAAAAGTGAAACGATCTGTGAAAGATGCTGCCAAGAAGGGTCAGAAGGATGTCTGTGTGGTTCTGGCCAAGGAGATGATCAGATCAAGGAAGGCTGTGAGCAAGCTCTACGCATCCAAGGCGCACATGAACTCCGTGCTCATGGGGATGAAGAACCAGCTGGGTAAGATAGCGGTTCTTAAACCACCTCATTAACTGAGGTTCTTGCCATTATCCTAACACTAGTTTCCTTGAATAGGAAGAACAGTCTCAGCTCTAGCATTTATTCTCTGTACTGTCTTAGTTGGGGAGTTACACAAAAGCAAAATAATACTTGCTACTTTCACTTTTATTTTACTGTTATTGATTTTCTTTTGCCAGTGTTGTTGAAGTAATGAGAATGTCTACAGCTCAACCTACTTCGTTTAGAATTTAGACTATTTCCTCATGTGAACAGTGTTGAAAAATGACCTGAAGGTTGAGTCCTAGGAATAAGAACTGGGCCCAGGCCTTAGAGGAAGGACAAAGAAAGAGCTTCCTCTGTCCTGGACCCAGAGCTGCCTCAAGTAGGATTTTAAATAGTCTAAGCTTGGCTTTGGCTTTTACTCCCCTCCTTCTCGGCCTCATCTCTGGCTCTCAGCCTGAGGCTTTCTTACATCTTAGGAACCTGCTGGCCATGAATTAGGTATTCAGCATACATATGGACTTAATTTTTTTTTTAACTCATAATGTTTAAGAAGAAACCTACTAATCGACTTAGCTTTCAGGATCCAGTATAATATGGTTTGCCATCTTTCACAGGCATCTGTCTCCAGGTCACTGACAGCTTGAGGCATAGGTTACATTTTACATCCAGTTGGTTTCTTTTCTTACTTAATTTTGGCTAAATGAAGAAATCCTAACCCAGAACTAGAGTTCTTTGAGAATGGCAGCAAACGACTGTCAGGTAATTCGACAGAGTACAGTCTCTGAAATTACAGGGAAATTTTTCCACTAAAGAATTTCTTCAGGGAATTTCCTGGTGGTCCAATGGTTAGGACCTCATGCTTTCACTGCTAGGGCCCAAGTTCAAGTCTTGGTCTTGGGAACTAAGATCCCACAAGCTGTATGGCGTGGCCAGAAAAAAAAAAAACAAACAGCATCTTCAACTCTGTCAGTTATTATTCTGATGAGTACATCACATTCAAGAATTTGAAGACTTGAATGTTTCAGTTTAGAGGCTGGGCCACATGAGTGCCTGATTCATTATTTGGTTGTATTTGGCTCTGAAAGTATTTCTTATGTTCAATTTTAACATTTGGATGTGGGTTTTTATTTTTACTGTGCCTAATAGCGAATATATCAGTTTCTTTCTCCAGATACTGAAGAAAATAATCCATGAATTGAGAAAGAGTTTAAAAAAAATAAGAAAAACTATTTGTACTGTATCTTCTTAACTTTTAAAAACTGTGTTATTTCAGCCCTAAAGTGACGTATTTAGGCTGTTTAAATATTGGATGAATAACCTACATATATGCCTTTTGGACAAGCCAAGTATTCAGTACCAGAGAGAAACAGTGTAATCTTACTGTTATTTTGAAAACTAAATACCCTTTACAGCCATCAATGAAAGCTTCATATTTACTTCTGTTTTTTCTGCAGCTAGCTGAAAAGGTATGTGTTCAATTGGCTATGATAAGATTATTTAAAATTTTTTCAGCATTTCCTTTACTGGATCAACATCAGAAAACATTTAGCTTATTTTGCGTTTTCTCTTCCTATGAATAAGGCACTATATACATGGACTCTTCTCCCCAGTTGCAAAGATAATATATTGGATGCTTATGTACCTAACAAGGGCTTCCCTTGTAGCTCAGCTGGTAAAGAATCCACTTGCAATGCAGGAGACCCTGCTTCAATTCCTGGGTCAGGCAGATCCACGGAGAAGGGATAGGCTACCCACTCCAGTATTCTTGGGCTTCCCTGGTGGCTCAGCTGGTAAAGAATCTGCTTGCAATGTGGGAGACCTGGGTTCGATCCCTGGGTTGGGAAGATCCTCTGGAGAAGGGAACAGCTATCCACTCCAGTATTCTGGCCTAGAGAATTCCATGGACTGTATATCCATGGGGCTGCAAAGGTCGGACAGACTGAGTGACTTTCACATGTACCTAACACCCAGAACCGATAAAATTAGACATTTTATTATATTTGCCTCAGTTTTTATATTAGAAAGCAGTATTGTGAAACTTGAAGCTTATCTAATATATTTTCCAACCCCATTCCCTTCTCTTTCAGCCTTGCCAGAGGTAACCATTATCATATATTAAAATGTATATAAATGGTATTATATTTTGTGTCTCATTCTGCATTGTTTCCCATTTATCATTGTAAGGTTGAAATATACCCATATAATAATATATTTTGGTGTGCTATTTACCATGCCAACTTGATGCTGAATATGTCTTGAGATGATAAATACATATTTTTAACTCCTAGGTGGTATTGCATCCTTTGAATGTATCACATTTTATTTTTCTTTTCCCTGTTGATGGACATTTAAGCTTTTTTCAGTTTTTACTATTACTAACAGGGCTGCTATGAATGTCTTTTCACTTTTGCACATGTGTTTCTTTAGGACAGTTATATCCTCAGAAGTGGAATTGCTGCATTAAAAATAGCTGGGTTTAAATTTTACTAGAACTGCAAAATTACTCTCCAAAGAGGCTAATTTGTATTCTCACCAGCAGCGGGTGAGGGTTCTTTTTTCCAAACCTTTTCGTCAGCCCTTGTCAGACTTTTTAATTTTTGAGAAATGTTATAACATCTCTCTGGGAACTAGTGGGCTTGATCACACTCTTCTGTTCACCTTTTCTTCCTATGTACTGAATCCAAAATATCTTTTCAAGGAATTACAGCTCACAAATATTCACTAATCTACATGAAAAAAATCTCTTGTCCTGTAGCGTGTACTTCCAATAGTGAACATAACACACAAACAGGGTAGTCAAGAGCCTGTTATTCTTTAAATATACACCCATAACAACATACATTGTTGTTTCAAATATATAGTCTTTGTGGCTTTATCACACTTGCAAAGTAAAATATCTGCTATTTGATACTTAATGTTAAAATACTCTTTTCTAGCTCCTCTCCTCTTTTCCATCTTTCCTTTCTCCCTGTAGATGAGCTCATGTAACCTTGTGCCTTTAAACACCATTGATTTCCAGATTTTTATCTTCAGGCCTGACTTGTAGGGTATAGCTGGCATCTCTACTCATTCTTAATGGATTGTCAAAACTAATATGCCCATCCAAGCATCTTGGCTAGCCTTACTTCATCTATATCCCCAACTTCTCCCTATGTTTCCCCCTGAGAATCCAAGACTTCATGTAGTTTCTTCTGCAGATGTTTCCACATGGGTTTCTAAAAGACAGAGAGTTCCATCCTTTATGTTCCTTGGTCTTTCAAGTCTCAAGTATGTTAATGTGATCATTTCATTTCCACTGTATTTTCTGTTTCTTTCTGATAGGAAAAGATTTTAGTCAAATGCTAGATTTCCTGGGCTGATCCTTTATAATTTTTTTTTTTTTTATCTTTCCTGTTTTCACTTTGGAAATGATAATAGTACCTTCCTCATAGGGTAGTTGTAAGGCTTAACTCAGTGCCTGGCCCTTGGTAATTGCTATACGTGTGGGTTCTAAATATAATTTTTGTTACCATCATCAATTTTGTCTTTGTGTTCTGCCTTCTGAACACACTTTCTAAATTTTTTCTATTTTTTGTTTCTTTTCTTGAATTTATCTGTCTTAATTTTAATTTTTGGAAAAGAATTCTATGATCTTTATTTTTTAAATATCATTTTATTATTTCATGAATGTAATATTTATTATTGATAGTCTTTTAAAATATACATTCTTTTTCATTATGGTTTACCCAGGACATTGAATATCTCTCCCTGTGCCATATGGTAGTAGGACTTTGTTTTCCATCCATTCTGTATGTAATAGTTTGCATCTACTAACCTTAACTCCTAGTCCATTTCTTCCCTACCTCCTTAATAGCTTAAAAAAAAACTTTTTTATGTTCCTTGCATTGTTTCTTAGAGCGCTTTCTCCCCACCACCCTTTTCTTGCTTATCTCTTTCCTTTTTTTATGAGAGAGGGAGGAAAGAGAGTGGAGAGGTTGGATTAAGTATGAGTTTCATAAGAAGCTTCTGCAGTCTTCTCAGGCAGGTAGCTTAAGCTACAAAGATAAAAATTATAATTCATGTAATAAATCCATTTCTTTTAGCCACTATTATATGCCAGATATTTTCAGGGCACCAGGCATAAAATAGTGAACTGTACAGACACAGTCATTGGCCTCTAGTTTTGGAGTAAAAAGCAAAAATAAATAAATTTAATAAAAAGAAACATACCTAATAAAATAATAAACTTAATAGGTAAATGGATATTTATAAATGCACATTGTAACGAGCACTAGGAGACTATAAAAGGGAAATGCACTCAAGGGTGGCTCCTTTCAGTCTCTGATGATATCTGAAGGATGAGTAATTAAGGGGAGGGCTTTTTCCAACCAGAGTGTCAGCGACCTGTGTGAAGGCCCTAGGGCCAAAAGACTATGTATTTGAACCCTGAAGGAAGTAATTCTGGGAGTTTGGGTACCTGGGTGCAAGGGGGAAGGATAAAAAGGATGAAAAGAATGAGCAGGGAGGTGAAGAAGACAGTTAGGACAGCTGTAAGGAGAGCAGGGCTTTTCAGATTCCAGTGTGGAGCCCCTGCAGATCAGCTGCAGTTGGGGTGCAGAAGCAGAGCTCTGAGGGAGAACTAGAGAGGCGTCCGGGTAGAGGAATGGGGACCCCGAGGCACAGGTGAAGTAGTTCAGACTGTGCTTAGCAAACAGCCCTTGATTCAGTGTGACACGAGCACTTGACAGGGTAGTGGGAGGTGAGGCTGGAAAGGTAATCTGCAGTCAGAGCTTGGAACGCTCAGCTGAGGGTGGTGACTTCATCTCCTAGACAGGAGAGAGCCTCATCGAGTACTGTGAGCACAGCTGCAGGTGCAGCCAGGCATGAGGCAGGGGGACCTGAGAGGGGATGGTCAAGGCCCAGCTGGGTTAGTCTGGTAGGATGAGTGGGAGAGAGGACATTGGAGAACTGCTCTGGATGCCAAGTAAGTGAACGTGGTGAAGGTAGAAATAAGCCTAAGGTGCTCCAAACCCTGAACCCAGCATGAGCACAGGGCATTTAAAGACTCTGGAAACCCAGAAGGAGGGAGAAGCAGGCCTAAGAGAGACAGAAGACTCTACTTGGGGCTGTCCAGACTGGCTCCATGGGGTCTCCCTGCTTCCCTAGCACCTCAGCACAGGAGGAATCCCCAGGGAGAGTTGTTGGGGGGGGTTATAGTTGGATGTTGTGGGTTGGCAAATTAAATACAACAGAGAAGGTAACTGATAATAGAACCCAAAACAGAGAGGGAAGGGGACGTCTACATTTTGGGAGTGAGAAAAGAGAAAACTAGAAATACTGTGACATGAGTTCCCATGTCCCCATCCTACCCTGAGCCTGTTACTGTTTGAAAAGCCACCATTTGATGAAGTCATTTCTTCTCCTTGAGATGTTTCTCTTTTCAAATGCAGATGTCCTTGGGAGGGGTGGTGTATTAAGTCCTGTCAGCTATTAATACATTGTCATGATTAGATGTTTTCCAAGTGTTACTTGCTGACAGCAGCTTCTTGCAGAACAAGACAGATGATGAGTATGTTTTGGTTGGGAGAGAAAGTTAAGAGAAGCTAAGAAGGTGGGGTGGGAAACAAAACTATCATATGGTCCAGAAATTCCACTTCTGGATAAGTAAGGATTGAAAGCAGGGACTCCAAACAGATATTTTTACATCCATGTTTATAGCAGCATTATGCATAACAGGCAAAAGGTAAGGACAATTCATTTGTCCACTGAAGGATAAATGGATAAACAAAACATGGTATATATAGTTCAATGGAATACTGTTCAGCCTTATAAAGGAAGGAGGTTTTGGGGACTTCCTTGGGTTTGATCTCTGGGTTGGGAAGACCCCGTGGAGAAGGGAAAGGCTATCCACTCCAGTATTCTGGCCTGGAGAATTCCATGGACTATATATATATATATATAACCTATGGCATCACAGAGAGTCAGACACAACAGAGCGACTTTCACTTCCACTGGTGGGCCAATAGTTAATACTCTTCCTTCCAATGCAAGGGGCGATGGTTCAATTCTTGTTCAGGAAACTAATATCTCACATGCTGCAGGGTGCAGCCAAATATTTAAAATATAAAAAAGAAGGAGGAAGTTCTGACACATTACAACTTTGGGTACTTGAAGGCATTATGCTAAGTGCAGTATGCTTGTCACCAAAGGCCAGATGGTATGTGATCCACTTCTGTGAGGTATGGAGAGTAGTCAGAATCATAGAGAAAGTGAATGGTGGTTGCCAAGAGGTGGAGGGAGAGGGGAATAGGGAGTTAAGAGTTTAATGGAGACAAAACTTTATAAATTCAAATTCTGTAGAGCTTCATCATTTTCATATGAAATATTTTTCCTTTGCACAAACAAAATGCAATATAAACAGAAAAAATTTAAAGGGTAAAAAACATCTCCCTCATGAATTGATTGTCTCCATTGTTTCATATTTGATTTTAGTCATTATTCATATGAATACTTATTTTACTCAGCTGTAAGTGTAGTGTGAGTGTCCATGGCTGGCATTAGGAGAGAGTGGCTGGAGGTAATCAGCCCTCTGGAATCTTAAGCCTTATCTATCCCTGTAGTGGGCTTCCCTGGTGACTCTGCTGGTAAAGAATCCTGCAATGTGGGAGACCTGGGTTCGATCCCTGGGTTGCGAAGATCCCCTGGAGAAGGGAAAGGCTACCCACTCTAGTATTCTGGCCTAGAGAATTCCATGGACTGTATGGTCCATGGGGTCAGAAAGAGTTGGACACTTTGTGACTTAACTTTGTGAAACGTCATTGTAAGACTCCGTATTTTCTTATAACTGTTCATTCTGCTTATAATGGCCATGTTTAAGGTGGCTTTTGTGAGTGTGTTGCTCCCTGGGGCCCTTGCTCTCAGAGAATTACATTTCACTATTGATGCCATTTTTAATATTTAATTTTTCTGATTGATTTAAATTTAGGTATAATTGCCACAAGAACCTGTGATAAGTGGAAACAACTTTGTAATTTTGTTGCTTTAATTATTGAAATCAGACTCAGAATATTTCCATTGGTCTTTGCATCTATGATTATGAAGCTAAATCTGTATTTAGCTGCTTTGTTTGCATATTTGGTTATTGTTATAATTTATAACAGAACTTGTATTTGTGTCTGTGTTTCATTTGTTCTCTAGCAGGCATGGTAACATAATGTTGCTTTGTTTTTATATACTGTTTTCTGAGGGTTTTTTTAAATTAGGCTTTTTGAGAGAATTGTAGATTTCACATACATGGAGTTGTAAGAAATAATACAGAGAGATTCTATGTATACCCTTTACCCATTTTCCCCCAATGGTAACATTTTGCAGAGTTAAAATAAGTATTACAACCAGGAGGTCGGCATTGATACAGTCAAGCTTTAGAATTCTTCCAGTTTCCATCTTTACAGGGATATCTCATGCTGCACATCTGTAACCACACCCACTTCCCTCCCACCCCCACCCCCTCTTTATATCTGGCAATCATTAATCTGGTTTTTTTTCCCCTAACTTTTTATTTTGTATTGGGGTATAGCAAGTTAACAAAAAATAGTTTCAGGTGAACAGCTAAGGGGCTCAGCCATACATATGCATGTATCCATTCTCCCCCAAACTCCCCTCCCATCCTGGCTACCACATTAATTTTATAACTTTATTATTTCAAAAATGTTATATAAATGGAATCAGCCCATATGTAAGTAACCTCTTAGGATTGGCTTTTTTTCTTTTTTATTGAAGTGTAATTGACATACACTATTATACTAGTTTCAGATGTACAGAATAGTGATTTGACATTTATATACTTTATAACTTGATCACCTCAGAAAATCTAATAACTGTTACCCTACAGAGTTATTGCATTATTACTGACTATAGTTCCCAGTGCTGTACATTACATTCCCATGACTTATTTTATATTAAATACTATACTTATTTTATATTAAATTACTAGAAGCTTCATGGGCACCTTGTCTTTGACAAAGGAGGCAAGAATATACAACAGAGAAAAGACAGCCTCTTTAGTATGTTGGTGCTGGGAAAACTGGACAGCTGCATGTAAAGGAATGAAACTAGAACACCTCCTAACACCATACACAAAAATAAATTCAAAATGGATTAAAGACTTAAATGTAAGGCCATAAACTATAAAGCTCTTAGAGGAAATCATAGGAGTACACTTCTTGACATAAATCACAGCAAGATCCTCTATGACCCACTTCCTAGAGTAACAGAAATAAAAACAAAAATAAACCAGTAGGACCTAATTAAACTTAAAAACTTTTGCACAGCAAAGGAAACAATAAACAAGGTGAAAAGACAGCCCTCAGAATAGGAGAAAGTAATAGCAAATGAAAAGTATTAATCTCCAAAATATACAAGCAGCTCATGCAGCTCAAAACCAGAAAAACAAACAACCCAATCAAAAAGTGGGCAGAAGATCTAAACAGACATTTCTCCAAAGAAGACATACAGATGGCTGATAAACACACCGAAAGATGCTCAACATTGCTCATTATTAGAGAAATACAAATCAAAACTACGGTGAGGTATCACCTCGCGCCAGTCAGAATAGCCATCATCGAAAGCACAAAGCACTCTAAGCATGAAGTGCTCATGTGTTTCACAAGCCCCTCTCCATGACTGTGACCCTTCTCAGTTTAAGTGTCAGCTAGCTTTTATAATACTAACTTTATGTTTTCTGTAGAATATTAACCTTTTTATTTTTGGAGATTCTTATTTTACTGTGAAATGTATACAGCTGAAAATTTTCTGTGCTCTGCCTATTCATCCCTCCCACCCTTAACTCCTGGCAATCACTGATCTTTTTACTGTTTCCATAATTTTCCCTTTTTTGAGAATGTCATATATACCTGGAATCATACTGTATGTAGCCTTTTAGATTTTCTTTTTTAAAAAAATATTTGTTTATTAATTTTTGGCTGTGCTAGGTCTCCATTGCTGCACATGGGCTTTGTCTCGTTGCCACTAGTGGGGGGTACTCTCTCATTGTAGTTAGTGCACAGGCTTCTCACTGCAGTGGCTTCTCTGGTTGTGGACTACAGGCTCTAGGGCACAGGGTTCAGTAGTTGTAGTGCATGGGCTTATTAGTTGCTCCATGGCATATGGAATCTTCCCAGACTAGAGATTGAACCCATGTCCCCTGCACTGGCAGGTGAATTTTTAACCACTGGACACCAGGGAATTCCTAGATTGACTTCTTTCACTTAGTAATATACATAAAAGGTTTCCTCCATGTTTTTTCAAGAAAGCTCATTTCTTTTTAGTGCTGATTAATATTCACTGTGTTGATGTCCCACACTCTGTAATCCATTATTGTTCACTTGCAAGCCACATCTTGGTTGATTCTGAGTTTTGGCAATTATGAATAAAGTTCTTGTAAACATTCATGTGCAAGCTTTTGTGTAGACATAAGTTTTAACTCCTTTGAGTAAATACCAAGGAGGTCTATTGTCAGATCATATGTTAAGAGTATATATTTAGTTTTGCAAGGAGCTGACAAACTGTCTTCTAAAGTGGCTGTACCATTTTGCATTCCCAGCAGCAATGATTGCGAGTTCCTGTTGCTCCACATCCTCACCAGCATTTGATATCAGTGTTTTGGGTTTTGTCCAGTCTAATGAGTGTGTGCTGGTACCTCATTGTTGTTTTAATTTGCATTTCCCTAATGACATAGGATGTTGAACGTCTTTTTATGTGAACTTTTTTTTGCCATCTGTATGTCTTCTCTGAGTTGCTTGTTTAGGTATCCTGGGTTGTTAATTTCCTTATTGATGATAAATATAGATACTTATATTAGATAATAAATATGACATAGATGATATTTATCATTGCTGGTAAATATGACACTTTAAGAGCTGTAAGAGTTCTTTGTATATGATAGACCAGAATCTTTTTCATCATAAATGTCTGATGAAAATCTTTTCTTCCAGCTTTTGGCTTGTTTTCTCATTCTCTTGTGGGGATAACTGTGTTTACTTATAAAATAATTTTTTTCTGACACGTACTTTTTTTCCTTGTATAACATAAAAAATTTTGGTCCTGTCTTTTATTTTTCTCATATCTTTTTGGTTTTGAGATTCCAGGGTTCATATACATTTATTTTGTCCTTTTAAAAATCCACTTCACCAGTCCTTGACTAGTTATCAAATTAAATATTGTTGGAATTAATTTTGTTTCTAAATTCAGCTTTGCTTATCTTTTCCCCAGTATATTCAGTCTTCCTTTTCTTATTTCTTTTAGCAATCAGTAATTCATACCTTTTTCAAAATGCAAATGTTTCAGTATTTTACTTAACACTTGTCACACCATGTTTTTCTGTTTCCATTTATTTTTGCTATTTCAAAAAAGTTTATTGAACACATGTCATGTTCAATCCCAGAGCCAATCCCTCTGGGATACGGACTCAGGATGCAAATTAGGATAAAACATCAGCCTGTGTAGACATCCAACTTTTATCATTCAAACAAAACTATGTGGAATTTGTTTTATTTTTACCTTTCTTCTCTTCCTCCCATCATTTACCTTTTTACAACAATCAGTAGTAACTTCAACACTTTAGAATTTGTCTTTTTTATGTCATTATAATGGCATAATTCATTCCTGTTTTAGCCATACAGATGCTTGATACTGCCTCTTCCCTTTTCACAGGAAATTAAGAGTGCAAGGGAAGAGAAGTATTCTCTGCAACTAGTGAACTTTTTGCTTCTGTAGAAGAATCACAAAATACTGTGTGTGTCGGATGGGTACTTCTCTGGTCATCCATTTCCTTGCCCTTGTTTTCCTTAGCTGCTACAGCTTCCTGGAGTCTGGATTCAGACAGCAGTAGATGGGTGGTGGTTCCCAGTGTAGCTGGGGGCCCTGTTTTGGCGAACAGATGAACACAAGGCATTTCTCAGAACATTTAAGTCTCATGAAATTTCAAAACAGGTTCGAAGGGTGGCCAACAAAGGTCCGTCTAGTCAAGGCTATGGTTTTTCCAGTAGTCGTGTATGGATGTGAGAGTTGGACTATAAAGAAAGCTGAGCACTGAAGAATTGAAGCTTTTGAACTGTGGTGTTGGAGAAAATTTTTGAGTGTCCCTTGGACTGCAACGAGATCCAACCAGTCCATCCTAAAGGAGATCAGTCCTGGGTGTTCACTGTAAGGACTGATGTTGAAGCTGAAACTCCAACTACTTTGGCCACCTAATGCGAAGAGCTGATTCATTTGAAGAGACCTGATGCTGGGAAAGATTGAGGGCAGGAGGAGAAGGGGACGACAGAGGATGAGATGGTTGGATGGCATCACTGACTCAATGGACATGAGTTTGCGTGAACGCTGGGAGTTGGTGATGAACAGGAGGCCTGGCGTGCTGCAGTTCATGGGGTCACAAAGAGTGAGACATGACTGAGCAACTGAACTCAACTGAACAACTCTATTTTGACCTATTAAAAACTTACGGGGGGAGAAATCATAATTTGTTACTACCATGATTTCTTTTAAAGAATATAGGGATTTCCCTGACGGTCCAGGGGTTAAGAATCCACCTTCCAGTGCAAGGGATGTCATTTTGATCCCTGGTTGGGGAACTGAGATCCCACACGCCTCAGGGCAACTAAGCCTGCATGCTGCACGAAAGATCTTATGTACTTCAACTAAGACTCCACACAGTCAAATAAATAAATATTGAAAAGGAGAATATATAGTATGTGTGTGATCTTGGACTATAGAGGAGTTTTTCTAACTGTAGCCACCTTACACTGACACACATTTTCTCTTATTTTCCTGTTGACCAGTGGCAGGTCCCTCCCAGAGCAGCCGCGATCTGTCAACTGGTGTGTGGGAAGCATTGCTTGCGTTGCCTAAAGCCTCTTTTCCAGTCTGGCCCTGGCAAGGCCTAGAGACATTCTTCTGTGTGTGACTTGTCCTGATGTCACAGTTGTTCCTAGCTAGCTTCGTTCCCTCAGGGTCAGACTCGGGCTTTCAGGTGTGTTGGTGTGCCTGAAGAATTTGTACCTATTGTGGCCAAAGTAGCACCCAGTTTAGCAAAGTCAGTGTTGGTCAGCCAGCACAGTCATGCAGTCTACAGCTACATAAATAGCTCTAGGAGCCCACCCACTCCCGCTGACTTTTATTAGAGTAGCTTGTGATTTGCTTGTCTGTCTTTATTCCATCCTGTGCCACATTGTGTTGAGCAATCCTGTCATCTTTGCCTTTCAGCGGTTTTGCGAGTGGCTGGTTCCCTGCAGAAGAGCACAGAGTGATGAAGGCCATGCAGAGTCTTGTGAAGATCCCGGAAATCCAGGCCACCATGCGGGAGCTGTCCAAAGAGATGATGAAGGTGACCTGGGGCTGACCCTGTGTCCTCTTCCAGAGCACTAGGAGTCAACCAGCGGCAGAGCCTGGGCCAGTGTGGACGGGAGCAGACAAGTCATTGTGGCCCGGCAGACATGATTTTGAGAATAGAAGTGATGGGTTTTTTTTGGTTCTTGGTTTTTAATTTTTTATTATTATTTTTAACACCAGGACAGAATACAAAACAAAAATTGGTGTATAGCCAATTAACAGTGTTGTGATAGTTTCAGGTAAAGTGAAGGGACTCAGCCATTCATATACATGTATCCATTCTATGCCAAACCCCCTTCCCATCCATGCTAGCACATAACATTGAGCAGAGTTCCATGTGCTATACAGTAGGTTTTTGTTTGTTATCCATTTTAAATATAGCAGTGTGTACATGACCTTACCCCCAACAACCATGAGTTCCTTTTCTCAGTCTGTTAGTCTCTTTCTGTTCTGTAAATAAGTTCATTTGGGTCATTTCCTTTTAGATTCCACATATAAGGGATGTCATATGATATTTCTTCTTCTCTGACTGATTCACTCAATATGACACTCTCTAGGTCCATCCATGTTGCTGCAAATAGCCTTATTTCATTCTTCTTAATGGCTGAGTAATATTCAATTGTATTTATATACCACATTGTCTTTATCCATTCCTCTGGAGGACAGAGGCTGTTAACACTGAAATCGTCTGAGCCGAGCATGGCAGAGGCTGGGTCAGATTGCCATTTTTCCTTAGAAGAAGCAAGGGTATATCTAGATCTCCAGGGGAGGTGGGTCACCCAGGAAGCAACTGTCTATAGAATTTGGGGAGCTCAGGATTATGGGCTCTGAGGTGAACAAGGAAACAGCAGAAAACCTAGGTTCCTCCGTTTGTACCAGAGGAATGTTAGCGAAGCAGGCAAGGCAGGTGGTTCAGGACCAGGGGTTGGCAAAGTTTTTGTAAAGGGCTGGATAGTAAATTTACTTTTTATTTCCTGGACCATAGGTCTTTGTTGTAACTACTCAACTCTACTTTGTAGTTTAAAAGTGGCTGTAGATAATATGTAAACAATGAGCATGACTGTGTTCTCATAAAACATTATTTGTAAAAGTCAACAGTGGATTGGGTTTGGCCTGTAGCTGGCTGACCCCTGTCTTAGACCAGAAAGTGAAAGTGTCTCAGTTGTGCTAGACTCTTTGTGACCCCATGGACTTAGCCCGCCAGGCTACTCTGTTCATGGGATTCTCCAGGCAAGAATACTAGAGTGGGTTGCCATTCTCTTCTCCAGGGGATCTTCCCAACCCAGGGATCAAACCTAGGTCTTCTGCATTGCAGGTGGATTCTTTACCATCTGAGCCACCAGGGAAGCCCAGATAAAGGAACTGAGAACCAAATAGAAGGCAGTAAACACCTGCTGCCCCAGGACCAGGGCCTGGCAGGGACCTGCACCAGTGGTCTTTGGATGGGGGACAGGGCTCAGGAAGGTGCTGTTACTGAGCCCCCAGCCGCCTGTGGTGCAGCACACATGCTCTCCTGGAGAGTTCTCCCAGCCACCTTGAGATGTTGGTATTTTTCCCCTATTTTACACAGGAGTAGGAAACTGAGTCTTCAAGTTGCCAGGTGACTTGCCTGAGAGGCCTTGGTAGGAGAGGACAGGTCTGAGGTTGGAGCACAAAGGCCTGAGCTGCGCCAGAGGACTTGGTGCTAGGCAGGCCCCACCAGTGTTGCCTCACAGCTGTGAGCGCGTGGCCTGAGAATTCTTGTGTGTGGCTATGCAAAGAAGCTGCCTCCCTTCCTCCCAGGGGATTTGATGTATGAACTTGAGTTGTAAACAGGGCTCCTGAGCCCAGGAGAGGGGAACAGGAGAAGAAAGTTGATAGAAAAGAAAGGCAGCATCAAAAGCCTAGAACCCAGGTCTTTGGAAGGAGAAATCCCTGAGCAGTGATCAGGATGGAACCAGGTTAGTGGGATGTATCCCTGACAGTAATACGTGGGTGTCTCACCCCACGTTGTGATGTTTGTCTATCTAGAGCTGGTTAACACAGTCCTTCTTGGAGTGACTTCATGCCTGCTCACTGACCCATAAGCCACTGAGATCTGAGGGTGGGATCTTGATTTTAGAATCTGGAATCTCTTCCACAAAAGTTTCTGAGCACTGAAAATAATATAGCTTTGGAGGAAGGCATGTATGTAGTAGATAATATTTCCTGAATTCATACAAGGATGCCTCTCCAGGTGCAAATGGAAGCCTCTGCTGGGGTCCCAGCACATCAAGGGCAAAGACACAGTCTTACTCATTCCATGAGTCTCCAGACCCAGGGCTATCTGTGGCAGAAAGCAGACCTTTGGTGAATGAATGGTTGCTAGCTGGATGAATGAATAAATGAATGGCCACTTACTCCTCCAGGATGTGGAAGGCTGTTAGAATCAGGTTCCCCTGGGCTCTTTTAACCGAGTTAGTATGTATTGATCCAGCAGTAAGATCCATTCTCCCAGGCCAGAGGGCTCCACTTGTAAGCTTGAATGTGAATTTGTTGGGTCATTTTGGTTGGAGGAAAAGGGTCTGAGCATGGGCAGAATACAGAACTAGCTAGATTACTACATTAAGAATCACCTGAGTGGTCTGACAGCAGGAGAGAGGGCTTGCTTTAAGTCTGATGCTGTCAGCACGGTCAGTGAGGGTCACGCCCCGCCTGAGTGCGGTGGAGCAAGGGCTGGAGCTGCCTCACACGATCTCATGCTCACATGACGCTGCTCAGCGAGGGGCGCCGTTGGCCGGTGTTAGAGAGCAGTTTTCTTGTGTCTGTAGTGGGGCTGTGCTCTTGAGAATGAAGTAGGCTGGTTGGCTGGCATCGGGCTGCTGGGATGGGGCTCACTGTGGGGAGTGTGGGCACTGCCTTGTTGGGTCCAAAAATGTTGACTTATCAGTTCTCTCAGGTTTTGGTGAATTGATTGGTCCTTACCAGACCCGTCAGACTGACTCCAGGCCAGCAGCTATCTTTGGACCTGCTGAAGTACAGGCCTTTCCTGGGTTCCATGGAGGCCCACCCTGCTCTTGGTATTTGTTATCATAGTGTCTTCTGTGACTCCAGCCTATTTTGATACTGTGTCTCAACTCCTGCACTCATAGATTTGCGACATCAGGGCAAATACTTCCTGAGACAGCACCCTCTCATCTCAGCAGGTTGTTCCCCACGTACTGCTTTATCATCTGAGTTACTCTGTGAAACTGCTGATAGAGGCCCCCCTCCAACCTTAGTACTAAATTTAGGGAGCAGTTTCCCTTAGGCTTTTTGCTTCCTCCAGAGAGGGCAGACAGCATGTGGTGTTTCCTGTGGCTTAGACCTGGGAAGGGTGGACTGGACTCACAGACACCAGAGCTCAGTCGGTGAGCTGGGCCCCCAGGGACATCTGTGAGGAATGGATTTAACAGCTGTGGGAAGTGACATGGTTTATTCTATATTTAGGCTGGGATCATAGAAGAGATATTAGAGGACACCTTTGAAAGCATGGATGATCAAGAAGAAATGGAAGAAGCAGCAGAAATGGAAATTGACAGGATTCTGTTTGAAATCACCGCAGGTATGACCCAAGATCCTTCCTCTTTCTCCTTTCCTTTTATGGCCAGCCTTCCTGCATTCATAAGATTAACCAGTAGCTTTTTCTTCAGACTCTGACTCCCTTCCACATTTCATGCTTTATTTTTTGAATTTTCACTTATGTTGTATCTATCTGTGCTTGGTTTTTGTCAATGCCCACAGGCTTTTCTCTGGTTGTGGCAAGCATGGGGACGCTCTAGTTGTGGTGTGTGGGCCTCTCATTGTGGTGGCCCCTCTTATTGTGGAGCATGGGCTCGAGGGCACACAGGCTTTAGTAGTTGTGGCGCACAGGCTTAGTTGCTCTTCAGCATGTGGGATCCTTCTAGACCTGCGTCTCCTTGATTGGCAGTCAGATTCTTTACCAGATTTCTTTACTGAGCCACCTGGGAAGCCTCCACATTTCTTACTTTAGATTATGCAAGTATTACTTGAAAAACAAGCATAATATCTAGAACCATATTTTATAAAATACAAAGATAAAGAATTTTTTGGTCCTATATTCTGCTGTCAGGAGCTTAAACTAGTATAGACTTTCTTGAAAGCAGTTTGGCAGTAGCAAAGCTCTTGAGCTCACAGATTGGCTTCTGGGAACTTATTCTAGTAATTTAAGATTTAGCTCTAGGATGTCTCTAGTATTATTGATAATATTGAAAAGTTTGAAACAAGCTAAGTGCCTAATAATAGAATATTGGTTAAATCCATTGTGTTACATCTACGGTAATGGAATATGTCATAGTTGTTACACAGAGATGTATTTATTGACATGGAAAAATGTTCACGTGAAGAGAGCACTGTTACTGAAGTACACTATTGTTTAAAAAAACACATCTATTGAAAAAGTCTAGCAGGGGGATAAATAAAAATAATAGTTATCTATGAGGGATGGTTCATGAGCTTTTAAACTGTATTTTCACTTCTAGACTTTCTGAGTTTTATGTTTAATAACAAAACTCACTAGATAATTTTTATTTGTTTTCAACTATTGAGGGGGGAAGAAGGCTCCAGGAAAATGTTTTGTAATGATTTAGAAACAATTTAGTTTTACTGAGAGAGAATATTTAACATCTTCATGAATCTTGAAAATTAAGTATTCACTAGTGTTTAGGGATTTGGATCAAGAGCTTCAGAATCAAGATTCTTAAGATCAGAATCTTCAGTTACTGTGACTTTCACATTAGAAGTTGGTGTGTGTGCACCTCTAGCATAGTAGCCCCACCAAACAGCCGTTTCATTGCCCCTTTTCTGTTCTTGTCAAATTGATCTGGGTATGAAGGACAGAGGAAATGAGGGGCCACTGCTTAAGCTGATGTTTTGTTGACCTGTGTATTGTTTCTTTACAGGGGCCTTAGGCAAAGCACCTAGTAAGGTGACGGACGCCCTCCCGGAGCCTGAACCTTCAGGAGCGATGGCTGCATCAGAAGATGAGGAGGAGGAGGAAGAGGCCTGGAGGCCATGCAGTCCCGTCTGGCCACACTCCGCAGCTAGGGCACCCTAGCCAGCCGCAGGCTTTCCTCTTGGCCCCATCACCGGGCGCACACTCCTTGAAGCCTCTGCCATTTCTGTGTCTCTTGCACTACACTTCTGGGTGAGACACCATGTTCTGGAGAAGGTTCTCTGCTATTCTCTCTTCTCTCTCTGCAGAGGCTTGGGATTCAGTGAGATTGTTCTTGAGCGATGGTGTAATAAATGCATCATTTTCAGGAGTATAAATAGAAGTTATCTTTTTAGGGGATGAGGGCAAAGAAGTCTTGTCTTCTCACAATGTACTTCAGAGAATAGAGTTGATTGCCTGAATGTTGAGGACTCTCTACTTTCTTTTTTTGGTCTGTAAAACACTATATAAATTGATTTTAATAAATTTCTGCTTTAACACTTGGTCTTATCATAGATTGTCAGGTGCAGTGAGCTTGCAAGGTGTCTCTTGTCCCAAATTATGTCCTATGTCAGCCATGGAAAGAGGAGGTGTTACAGCAGGGCATGTGGGACTCGGAAGCTCTGTGGAAGGCACTTCTGCTCAGTGGACGCTGCTCCTCAGCCTCCACAAGGTGCTGTGCCAGCTACTCTTCCTGTGTTTGTCAGCTTTGTATAAGCAAAAGGATGCCTGGGAATTGTGACCCCTTGTCTTGTGGGCTGAGTGGCTATATTATATTGGCCTGAGGCAGGTGTGTGTGTCTGCAGCTTTTTCCTTCCTATTGCAGATTGTGCCAGCAGTGGGGTTAGGCCTCTCTCACCCTCTGATTGCCTTCTCCTGTGTTAAGCTGGTTGTCTTGGATGTATGGGATATGAGCGTACATATCAGTGCTTTCTCAAAGCCAGGAGCTGACCAATGAGAAGGGCATGGTGCAGTCATGCAGTGTAAATGATTCACACATTTCTAAGTGACATTTTTAAATCATTCAGCAATAGCGACCTATATTTTTGTGGGCCTGACAGTTTACAAAGCTGTTGAACATATGTGATCATTCATCTTCACAAATTAGGAAAACACCTCAGCTTGCTGAAGTGACATACTCTAAATCATAAAATGGCAGAACTGGGGTTCAACCCAAACCCCTCTGGTCCATGTCTTATGTGCCCTACACAGGTAGGGAAAAAAACCCGGCCACTGTCCCCCAGGTTGGTTTCTGTAGGTTTATGGAGAAATGCGAATGTATTGCATGTGCTGCAGTGAGGACCTTTTCCTCTCATCCTGCAAAATGGGACTCTCCAATCCAAGGCACTGCCCTCTTACTCTTGATCTCATCTTCAGGATACAGTTCAGTTTTTAAGTAAACTTCTTTTGAAAGTAGTTTTAGGTTTAGAGCAAAATTGAGCAGAAAATAGAGTTCCCATAAATACCTCTTGCCCTGACACATGCGATCTCCCACTTAGAAGTATTGACACATCACATCCCAGAAGTAGGTTTATTCCTGGAATCCTATAGTATGTAGCCCTTTAAGGTTGCCTTCTCACATTTACTAATGTGCATGTAAGTTTCCTCCATGTTTTTTTCATGGCTTGATAGGTCCTTTTTAGTGCTGAATTGTATTTCATTGCTCACAGGCACTACACTATACATTCACCTATGGAAGGGCATTTTGGTTGCTCCACAGTTTTAGCAGCTGTGAATAAAGCCATACATGTCTGTGTACAGGTCTTTGTGTAGACATACATTTCAACTCATTTAGGTGAATAACAAGGAGCACAATTGCTAGATCATATGGTAAGAGTATGTCTGGTTCTGTAAAAAGCTGACAGTTCCAAAGTGGCAGTATTGTTTTGCATTCCCACCAATAACGATGAGAGTTCCTACTGCTCCATGTCCTCACCAGCATTTGATGTGTGTTTTGCATTTTCACTGTTCTAGTGTGAAACAGTATCTTGTTTAAGTTTGCATTTCCCTGAAGATATATGATGTTGAACATCTTTTTATACACTTTTTTGCCATATGTATACTTTGGTGAGATATTTGTTTAGAACTTTTGTGCATTTTTAATTGGGTTGTTCATTTCTTATTGCTGAGGTTTAAGAGTTCTTTGTATACTATGGATAATAGTCCTTTATCAGAAATATCCTTTGCAAATGCTTTCTCCCAGTTTGTGGCTTGTCTTCTAATTCTCTTCATGCTTTTCTCACAGAGCAGTTTTTAATATTAATGAAGTCCATCTTACCAGTTATTTCATGATAGTGCCTTTGATGTTGGATCTTAAAAGTCACTGCCATACCCAAGGTCACTTAGATTTTCTTTGTTATTAGTAGTCTTATAGTTTTGTATTTTTCATTTGGGGTTCATTGGTGAAGAATCTGCCTGCCAATGCAGGAAACACAGGTTTGAGCCCTGGGTTGGGCAGATCTCCTGAAGGAGGAAATGGCAACCCACTGCAGTATGCTTGCTGGGATAATCCCATGGATAAAGGAGCCTGGCAGGCTATAGTATATGGGGTCACAAAGAGTCGGACATGACTGAATGACTGAGCATGCGTGCACTGTGATCTGTGATTAATTCTTGTAAAGCATGTAAGGTCTCTGTCTAAATTTATTTCTTTGCATGTGGATGTCCAGTTATTCCAGCACCATTTATTGAAAAGATGGTCTTTGCTGCAGTGTACTACCCTCACTGCTTCATCAGAGATCCATTGACTGCATTTATGGGGGCCTATTTCAGGGCTCTCTGTTCTGTTCCATTGATGTATTTGCCTGTTCTTTTTCCAGTACCACACTGTCTTGATTACTGCTAAGTCTTGAGGTCAGGTAGCATCAGCCCTCCAACTTTGTTCTTCAGCGTTGTATTGTCTGATCTGGGTCTCTTGCCTCTTTAAACAAACTTTAGAATTCATGTATCAATATGCACAAAATAACTTGCTAGGATTTTGATTAGAATTGCTTTGAATCTACAAGTCCGGTCGAGAGGAACTAACACATTGGCAGGATAGAGTTTTATGACTGCATTTATCTGGCTGATTTATTCACGGAAAGATTTTGGAATTAAGGAATGCTCATAATCTCTGAGCACTTTTGTTCTTATGTGGATATCAGAGTTTATCCAGGTGCATGGATGGACAGAATAATGACAGCCACTCTTTCGGTGATTCAAATAAAATGATCTAAATATAGGGTTGGTTTGTTTTAATTGTTTGAGGGTTTTACTCCATCCCTATTTTCAGGCTAAGGAGAGAGCATTGTTGGCTCATTATTAGGCCACACATCCCATTTTCCCCCAGTACTTTGTTGGGTATCATTGGAAACAAGGTAAGTCAGATATTCTTCTGGCCCTTCAAAGTCAACACCTGCAATAAAAGTTTTCCTCTAAACCTTAAGCCCTTGACTTAGTTCCAGCACCAGCTCCTACTCGCCCCACCCTAACCACAGATGATTCTACTTGGTGCCCCCCCCCCCAAAAAAAAAATTTCAAGGGTACTCAGAATAGCATTCCGCACCACCAACTCATTTGTTTTCTTCTCAAACACAGCTTACTCTTTAAAAATCACTGTCCAGCTTGTGGTGATCACCCAGCAGTTCACCCCAGGCAGATTATAACTTGACTGTCTCTGTCCCTGCCCTTTCTCCCCATATTGTCTGTCGGAGATGACTTCCTGAGTCCTAGCCAGTTGTGCAGCTCACATGGCCTTAGGCCCTCTTTCTTGTCTGATATATTTACAGGTATGTCTTAGAACTCCTGGAGAGAAGGGGTCATGACTTCTATTTGTTCCAAAAGAGTATTAGTCTTGTCTGCCTGTGCACCTCTCCCCCAAATCCAGCCCCACAACTGTATTTATGGAAGCAGCTGTGAAAAATCAAAGCTTTAAAAAATTGGACCATTTTTCTTGTCCTACCCTGGTGACAAATGCCCTTCAAAAGCTATTCTGTATTACCAGTAAGAAAGATTCTTAAGTGAAAATAAACTTGGGAAATGCTTGGTTGAAATAAACATAAAGCAGGCTTAACTTTTCTTAGCCTTTCATATGCTTTTACCAAATTTATTTAACCAAGCACTTTTCTTTTGAGGTGCCAGAATGAACACTGTTTGGCCACTGAGTCATTTCAGAAATTCAATCTTAAACCACAGTAGGGAAATACCTTTTCTTAAGCTAGGGGAGTTCTCATTTACAAATAATTATATTTATGTGATATATGTACAAAATTATGTCAGCAAAATGGAGTAGATAGTTTCAAACCCCTATCCTTCCAAAGAAACATTGAAAAAGTCCCAGAAACAGTCAGAACTCAAAAACGAAGGTTTACAACAACCAAGAAAATACTATATTAAGAAAAAAGAAAGAACAGAAAGCTTTGTGGCCTTTTTATTTGCCCTTGCCAAACCTCTGTCACAGCTTGGCAGCATCTTGAAGACAGCAGCCCACGTTTTCAAATGTGAGACCCTAGTTCCAGAGAAAGAGGACCTTGTTCACAAATTACCGTGTTTGGCCCAATCTAAGGGCCATCCTGAAGGAATAACACAAGGTGCTGATCTCTGGTTTGCCTGTCTTGAAATTTATCCAGGGTGGAAGAGCATCAAGTATTGCTTGAAAACATGTTACAGATTTTTTTTCAATGTGCAGCCACCTGGGGCAAAATTTTTCAGCTGAAACATACAATTGACTGCTCAAAACCTGGGAGGAAAAGCCAGGGAGACTTTTTTTGTTGTTGTTGTTGTTTTTTTTTATATTAGTGCATTCAACAACAACTGGGTACACTGGAGAATTTAGAAAGCCGGGATAGGAATTATGCTCAAAAAAGACCTGAAAAGACCCCTAGGTCTAGGCTTGGTGCATTCAGAAAGTGAAGGTTGAGTTAAATCATAAATGGTCTGGCTAAGTGGTAAAGAGTATCCAAGCACACAGCCAATCCATAGAAGACCGGAAAAGGTATTTTTGTTTGTTTTTTAAGTTTCTGGCATTCAAGGAGATCTCTGTTAAAATACTGGCTGAACACAGCTAAGCCTTCAGAAACTCAGAACAGAAAATCCTGGGGAAGTGAAAGATTCTGATTTTGAGGATTATTCAGGAATATTTAAATGTCCAGTTTTGAACAATAAAATCACAATGCATACAAAGAAATTTGGAAATATGGCTCATCAAAGGAAAAAAATATTTAAATTTACAGAAACCATCCTCGAGGAAGCCCAGACATCACACTTACTAGACAAAGACTAAAAAACCAACTGTCTCAGGTATGCTCAAGCAGTAAAGAAAACCAGGAAAATAATATATGAACAAAATGAGAATATCAATAGAGAAATTATAAAAAGGAACCACACAGAAATTCTGGAGCTGAAAAGCACAATAACATGAAAAAAATAACACTAAAGGGGTTCAGCATATTTGAGGAAGAAGAAAAAATAAGTAAACTTGAATATAAAACTGAAATAATCCAGTCTGAGAAGGAGAACAAAAAGTGAAGCGCACACAGCCCAAGGGATTTGTGGGAGACCATCAACTCACCAACATGTGCATTATAGGAGAACCAGAAGGATAAGAGGGAGAGGAACAAAAAGAATATTTGAAGAAATGACTCAAAACCTCTCATATCTGAATTAATCTGCACATGTAAATATCTCAACAAATTCCAAGTAAGATAAAAATCAAAGGGATCCACACTAAAACACATTATAGTCCAGTTGTTGAACAATAGAGACAGAATCTTAAAAGCAGCAAAAGAGAGGCAACTCCTCACATACTAGGGATCTTCAATACGATTAATAGCTACTTTCTTATTGGATACCAGGGAAGCCAGAAACAGTGGAGTGAGATATTTAATGTGTGGAAAGCAAAAATTGTTAATGAAGAATCTCATAACCAGCAAACTTAAAAGAATGAAGGAGAAAATATGCCCTGCTTTAAAACAAAAAAAGCTAAAGGGGTTCATTACTAGTAGAACCTGCCCTACATGAAATGCTAAAGAAAGTCTTTCTGGCTGTAATAAGACACTAGATAGTAACTTAAAGCCATATGCAAAAAAATAAAGACCACTAAGTGAAGGTAACTACATTGGTAAAATAAAAGCCAGTACTGTACTTTTGGGTTTGTAACTCCTCTTTTTCTTATAAAGGTTAAAAGCAGATGCATACAAATATAATTAAAAAACCATGTTAGTGGATCACAATGTTATAGAGAGAATCTGTGTCAATATAAAGAAGGAGTGACTGAGATGTATAAGAGTATAGAGATTTTGTATACTATTGAAACAAAATTGATATTATCAAACTTGGTCATTGTAAAACTTCAAGATGTTAATTATAATCACTAAGGTAACTACTGAGATGAAAAGAAAAGGAAAGAAAATGGAAATCAAAATGGTATAGTACAAAATTTCAACTAAATGTGAAAAAAGGCAATAATGGAAAAACTAAACAAGAAATATATATAAAAACAAACAGGTAAACAGCTAAGTCCTTCCTTATTAGTAATATAAGTGGATTAAACACCAATTAAAAGGCAGAGATTAGCAGAACAAATAACATCCATCTATATGCTAATTAATTTTAGGTACTGTACAAAGATACAAAATATTGAAAGTAAAAAGGTGGGAAAAGATATTGCATAGGAATAGTAATTGAAAAAGAAGTAGGATGTCTATGTTTATCAGATGGGCTTCCCTTGTGGCTCAGCTGGTAAAGAATCTGCTCACAATATGGGAGACGTGGGTTGGGAAGATCCTCGGGAGAAAGGAAAGGCTACCTACTCCAGTATTCTGGCCTGGAGAATTCCATGGACTGTATAGTCCATGGAGTTGCAGAGTTGGCCATGACTGAGCAACTTTCATGTTTATCAGATAAAATAGATTTTAAGTTTAAAAAGATTACAAGATACAAAGGAGAACCTTAAATATTGACAAAAGGGTCAATCTGTCAAGAGGATATAACAACTACATGTGCACCTAATAACAGAGCCCCAAGATATATGAAGCAAATATTGCCAGAAATGAAGACAGCAATAGACAATTCTGCAATAGTAGAACTTTCAATAATGAACAGAACAGCCAAGCATAAAATCAATAAGGAAATGAATTGAAAACACTATGTACCAATTTGATATATACAGAATACTATACCCCAAAAGAGCAGAATACACACTGTTCTCAAATGGAATATTCTCCAGGAAAAACCATATGTAAGGCCACAAACAAGTCTCAAGAAATTTTAAAAGACTGAAATTATACTAAATATCTTTTCTGACAACAAAAGATGAAATCAGAAATCAGTAACAGGGGGAAACTAGAAAACTCACCAATAAGTGAAAATGAAAATCAAAAAATTAAAAGTAGTACTACTACTTGATCCAGTGCTTATATTTCTGGGTATTTATCTGAAGAAAAGGGAAACACTAGTGCAACAATATATGCACATCCAAGTTCATTGCAGCATTATTTACAATAATCAAGATACAGAAACCACCAAAAAAGAAAAAGAGGTCACAGAAAAGACAAGGATGCTTCCTTTTGCTATTTTTTTTTCAACATGGAACTAGAGGTTCTAGCCAGAGCAATTAGGCAAGAAAAAGAATTTAAAGGCACCCAGATTGAAAGGAAGATGTAAAATTGTCCCTATTCATAGATGACATGATCTTATATGTAGAAAACTCTGAAGATTACACACACACACCACACAAACACTGTTAGATACAAATCTGGCAAATCATAGTTTAGCCTTACCTACCTTGAATGTCCTCAGAACACATTAAACCAGAGTTGAGCAAAATCATCTAACCTAAGCCTATTTTATAAAAAAGTATTGAAGGCTGAACACTGAAGAATTAATGCTTTTGAACTGTGGTGCTGGAGAAGACTCTTGAGAGTCCACTGGACAGCAAGGAGATCAAACCAGTCAATCCTAAAGGAAATCAATCCTGAATATTCATTGGAAGGAGTGATGTTGAAGCTGAAGGCCCAATAGTTTGTTCACTTAATGTGACAGCCAACTCACTGGAAAAAGACCCTGATGCTAGGAAAAATTGAGGGCAATAGGAGAAGGGACAGCAGAGAATGAGATAGTTGGATGGCATCATTTGAGCAAACTCTGAGAGTGAAGGACAGGGAAGCCCGGCATGCTGCAGGCCATGGGGTTGCAAGGAGTAGGACACAACTGAACAACTGAACAACAATTGAGTATCTTACGTAACTTATTGAATACTGTACTGAAAGTGAAAGCAGAATGGCTGTATGGGTAACACTGTTAGTGCTCACAGCTGAAAGCACACTGGGTCTGAAGAATGTTCCAAGCACTAAACTAAAAATAATTGCTGGATGATGATGCTGTAGCTATAGGGTCATCAATCTTTCTCTTCTGATGAGGCTTGAGAACAGCTGGAAGAAGGAACTGGGGTATAGACCCTTGGTTTAGCAGATACAGTGTTCTTCAGGAAGATAACTAGCTTTGCAGTTTTTCTTCTCTATGGCAAGCAAGAGCTTCATGTACCTACCTGCCAGGTCTTGCCAATCTCTTATAATTAACAACCATTTCTAACATCTGTACACCACTGGTGATAGTAGCAAACACCTCTGCTGTTTCTTTGCTGCGAACTTTTTTGGTGTCTCAGAACTGCTTCTTCCTCACCTCAACTCCTTTCTTTCTCCAGTTCAATCAGTTCTTCATTGGAAGGCTCTTCAGCTTCAATGCCGATGGTACTGCAAGTTTTCTTATTATGGTGATAATAGGAAGTGTATTCTTGTTCAGATTTCTGAATGCCCTAGGGTTTCTTGAGTGGTACATTAGGAAAGACTTTAATTTGAACTCTGCAACATTTCCACCCGAAAACAGTGTTAAATAGTCTCTGAATGCCTTGAATACTGGCATTGTATTGAACTCCTGAACTGAATGTCCTAACATACAGTTCTAGAATAAGCTTGTTTCATCAATATTATCTTTTTCTTCTGGCAGTTTTTTAAAAAGCATTTACTTACTTGGCTGCATTGGGTCTCAGTTGCAGCACACGGGATGTTCATTGCATCATTCAGGATCTTTTGTTGCAGCACAAGGACTCTCTAGTTGCGGCCTGTGGACTTAGTTGCTCCGTGGGATGTGGGATAAGTTCCCCAACCAGGGATTGAATCTGCATCCCTGGCATTGCAATGTGGATTCCAAACAACTGGACCACCAGGGAAGTCTCTATGGTGAATATTTCTCACCCACAATTGTCCTATACAGCTCTTCCTTCAAATCACCAGCCCTTTTAGCATCAGGACTTGCTGCCTCACTGCTGAATTTCACACTATGAAAACCATGATGCCCTTTGAAGCTCTGAAACCTATCACAAGTTGCTATAAACTCTTAGGTATAAAGAGTGAATTGAAAAGCCTCCTTGCCTTAGCCTAGGGCATCAGTTGGCTAAGTGGATAGCACGTGGCAATTTCTCAGCACCACCATTAGACTTGCCCTTTTGTGATGACTGTGTTTAATTGACGCTATTCACCACGTCACTGATTTACTTCTTAACCTTTAAAGTGGTTGAGATCATCAGTGGAAATCCCTAACTCATGTGCAGAGACCATTACTGACTTGCTGCCTTTGTGCTGGGCAATTATCCTGAGTTTTATCTCAAGAGTAATTGCCTGCCTCTTCTTTTTCCCACTAGAAGCAGCAGATCCAGATGGGCATTTTGTAGACATCACAGGATGCGAAAACACAAACCTTACGGTACATTTTTTAAAATGCCAGCAACACAGTACACTGAAGAGTATTGGTTGTTTACCCTTGAGATCATATGGCTGACAGGAAGCTGTCAACATCCATTTCTAATTAAAGCTCTCAAAATGAATGCAGAGAGAATGTACCCGAATATATATAGTGTCACAGATTTATTATAAGGCCAGAGCTAACATAAAACATACAAAAAATATAAACCATAAAATCTGAAGTTTTAGATCTGTTGAAAAAATTGAATGTATAGTTAAAATCTTTCAACTGCATGTTTTCACTGATGAAATGCTTCTACTACCCATTTTAGAAATGTTACTATAAATACATTTAAATCTGTAAATTCCCATCTAAGCACTGTTGTAAACTGAATTCATTTTTGAAGGTTGTATTTTTATTATTGTTTCAACTATCTAATTTCTTTCTGATTTCTACTTGGTCATTGATTTACTTGGAAGTATGTTGCTTAATTTTTCAACATTTGAGGATTTTGTAGTTATTTCCATAGTCATCATAGAACATATTATTTTTTAATATTTAGTTGGCTGTGCCAGTCTTAGTTGCAAGATGCAGGATCTTCAGTTGCAGCCTGCAAACTCTTATTGTGGCCTGGGGGATCCAGGTACCTGACCAGGGATCAAACCCAGGTCCCCTGCCTTGGGAGTGCAGTCTTAACCACTGGACCACCAGGAAGTCTCTATCCTCCACTTTCTGAAAGTTTGCTTTACACTACTTCACATTTATGAAATACCTACGTTAGTACCTGTTTTTGCTAATGGAAAGAAATCTGAAGAGGATTTTTTGCTTTTATAAAAAAATTAAAAAGGCAAAATTTGAAAACAGCATTCAGCGTTTGTTTTGCAACAAGCTGTAACAGAGGCAGCACACACGCTGAGCCGTGAAAGTGGCATTGCCATGCTCCTTTACAGAAAACTACACTCAGCATCAGGGCGCCACAGCTATGAGCTGTGTCTGTGAGCACCTGTGCTTGGTGTCGACTTATTCTGTGTCCGTTAGCAAGATGTGTCCTAAGGTACCTGCTTCTACGCTTGTGAAAGGTTTCACAGGAAACCTCCCTTTTCAAATAGTGGGGGAAACCTGTACTTAGAAAAGGCCTACTTGTTCCTTCTACCTTTTTCATCAACTGAAAATAAGAATGTCGTTTTCTCATGCAACTCCAAAGGTTTTTTCCTACTTGGAGTTAATTTTTATTTTGGTTTAAAGATACATAAGACAAAATTGATGATTTTAATCATTTTTAAGTGTATAATTCACTGGTAGTAAGAACATTCACAATGTTGTACAACCATCACCACCATTCATCCCCAGAATTTTTTCATCATTCCAAACAGAAACTCTGTCCATTAAGCAGTAACTTCGACTTCCCCTTCCTCTCAGCCCCAGTACCCATCACTATTTCCTGCTCTATTCTAGGAATATGACTGTTCCTCATGTAAGTGGAATCATATAGTATCTCGTTCTGTGTCTGCCATATTTCACTTAGCATATTTTCAAGACTCATCCATGTTGTAGCAGGTGTCAGAATTTCTTTCAAGACTGAAAAATATTACACTGTTATAGATGCCACTTTGCTTATCTGTTCATCTGTTGGGTTGTTTCCACTTCTGGCTCTTGTGAATAATGCTGCTGTGAACATGAGTGTACAAGTATCTGCTTGAATCTTTCTTTTGAGTTTAAACATAAGAGTGGAGTTGCTGGATCATACGTTAATTCTGTTTAAGAGGAACTTTACCCAGATTTATGAAAATACTGTTAAAATTGCTTAAGGTTATCCAGGAATTTACAATTTCCCTTGTGCACCATTTTTTCTTGCATCATGATATGGGTTTTCTTTCCTGGCTTTTATCTGAAAATGTCAGTAATGAACAAGGAAAATAACTTTTAGATGTCTAGACTTAACTCATCCCTCACCAATCTCTTATTGTCAGACCTGTACTTTTCTGTGTCTGGCTTGTAAGTAAACATCTCTCTATAGTTCCCTGTTACTCAATGCTGAATTGTATCTTTTTACCAATCTTTTGGTTTGTAAAAGATCTTTTTTCTGCTCCTTAACTCATGTACTGAATTTCTAATTTTAATGTCTCATTTCTGTAAATTCTATTCAGCTTCTTTCCCAATCTGGTCATTTATGGCAATCTCATTCTTTTATCATATCCCCATACACCCATTTCTTCACGCATACTAAACGTTTCAGAAAATAAAGTACTGGATCATTCCACAATCTACAAACATTGCAGGTTTAATATAGCAGTTTGTGGGTTTGCATTCACTCTTGCTCATGGGAGTTTTCAATTTTTTTATTTGTGGGCCCAACGCATCTATTATAAGTTAATAAGTCCTTGGAACTATCTTTGGGATTCCTTTGAGGTCTGGCTTGATGGTGATTTCTTCGGTAGAGAATTCAACTTTTCATCTTATTTTGGCTATTGGAGATTTCTAATCAACAGTGCCAATTCTAGATCCAAAACTGTATAAAGGAGCTTCTGGTAAGACGTTCCCAAGGAAGATGTTTCCCACTAATAGATATTTCCATTTATTCTTTTCAGAAAACTTTATGTTTTTGAAAGTTCATCCATTAAGATTTTGCCTTGAGGTGGGTTGGCATTAGGTAAGCATCTTTGATTTACCACTCTGAGCTCATAGGTAAAAACCCGGGCTCCAGGCCTTGTCTATGTTACTTGATTTCAATTTAATTCATTTTAGTACAGCTAGAGCTGTCTAAGAGAATCAACAAGGTATAGCAAACTGGCTTCTCTATGAATTTCCTTTCTTCATAGAGATGATTATTTTCGATACTACAGTTTTAAAACTTCTAATAATTTCATTTTCTTTTGTAAACTCTTGGATTATAAAGGGTCAGAAGAGAGACAAAGTTTTTTGACCTAACTTTTTAGAATCATTTAGCTAGTCACCAGTTGGTTTTTCGGTTAATTCTCATTTCTAAAGGTAGTTAATCAGTGGTGTTTCTTTATAAAAATGTGACAGGAGTTTCCACTTGGCTGAGGAGGAACTTGTTTCCATGTGAGCACTGTAATACCCATTCAGAAATCACTACAGCATCGAATCTCTGTGCTTTTAAGATGACTTCCTGGCGTAAACTCTTACACGCGTTAACACTGATGAAATGTGTGTTGACTCTGCAACCAGAGAATAATGCCAATAAACTGAGTCAAAACATTATATGAATACTTTAATGCAAAATGCTTAACACTTAAAATTAGCAAAGCTTCAATTTAAATTAAAACTCCATTTAACTAAAGATGGTTAACCCCAAGAATTGTACAGTAGTTGACTTCTGCTATATAATGCCAATCCTCATGCAGCACAGTTAAGAACTGCATCGTTGGTCGTCGCTTCCTCCACTGTTCTTCTGAACCCTAAGGGCCGGGGGACAGGGTACTCAGACAGACACAACAAAACACAACCCAAATCAGCTGCATGGTGGCTCCTAAGAGTTATAATCCATTTAATTAAACTGTCCAACCACGCAGCTGGGGAGTAACTGCAGATGTTGTTCCAAAACTGAGAAGGGGTTCTGTTTTTACAGTTGAGTAGAAGCTCTGCACTAGGTGAGAAGTCACAGTTTTAAAGGATGCATGTCTGTAAATAGTTACTACATATACACATTTAGTGTCTGTAAACACTAGAAATATACATTAGACAGAGTACCCCCTTACCAGGTGGGTACAGTTTAAAAAAGAAGATGAGGTAACATGAGTCTCAAAGTCCACAGGAATCCTGCCTGAAGAGTTTGAACAGCTGCCAGTAATTCACTTCCAATGTGCAGGGGTAAGGTGCCTCTGGGACCCTCAGGGTTTGCCAAAACTGGACTCACTGGCTTTCAGCATAGCAACCGCATCTTTTACTGCATGGTAGATAACATTCTTCACCTGATCGAAATGAGAGAAAATATGGTCAGCTTAGCATTAAATCTAAAATCTGTCCACTGAGGATAAACTTTCCCCCTACCAATTTCATTACCATGCTCTCAGAACTTAAGACTCAAAATTCAATATGAAATGTTAATACTACTTGAAAGGCCCCTGGGATCCTTGAGGCTTTTATACACATTCTAAACCCATGCCTCCTTTGAAGAAATGAAAAGCTCATTCTCCCACTTCCATAGGTTTTGATCCTATGTGGCCCTGCCCTCACTGAGTGCAGAGAGAGGCAAGTCCAGGGTACAGCTCTCTTTTTCAGGGTTTATATATGTCCCTAGTTTTCTAAACGAAATCACATGTTTTAGACAATTCACTAATGCAAGCCTCTAAACCAAAGTGAGATTCTCTTCTGGTTTATTCCTCCTTTGCCTAAGTAGATAGTAGAACCAGCCAGTTCATCAAACTCACTGTTACCTAGTGTGATATGGCCAAGTTCATGCAATATTTTTTTTGACAGGAAACAAGGATTTATTGGTGGGCGTGAATAAGCAGGGGACAGCACCAAGGCTCTCCTGAGTGCAGGGCCCGCCATTTGTCCAGGGGCCCAAGATTAAGGATGTATTTGACTCCACAGTGATCTGGGATGAGCTGATTTTCTGCAACCATGTTTTCAAATTCATCCGCATTAAACTTAGTAAATCCCCATTTCTTGGAGATGTGAATGGATCTTCTGGTGGCCAGGAATTTGAACTTGGCCCTGAGGAGGGCTTCAATCATATGCTCCTTGTTCTACAGCTTGGTATGGATGGACATTCACTGATAAAGGGCCATGAAGCCAGAGTCAGAGAATGCCCGGGATCACAGCTATTTTTACCTGTAATTTATCTTCGTGGTTTGTATGAGTCTGTGACAAATAGCGGAATTCCTGAGTAAGCCAGAAGCAGTGCTTAACATGTTCTGGAGAAACAAAATCTTCAGCCACCTTGATACAGCTATATAAGTTATGAACCTGGAAAACAAGAAGCCACATCAGTAACACAAGCCACATCAGTAGTGTATGCAGAATAAAAAATACAATAATGGTTCTTGCCTGATGTGGCGCTCCTGCTGGGATAAATACCACATCTCCAAGAAACTGCACAATAGCCCAGCCTTGAACCCCATACTCTTGATGCAAACGCTTCCTCAGTGATCGGTCTAAATACCAGCTCTGATCATGAATGGGATCGTGGTCGGCAGGATTTTCTTGACCTTGCTCTTCTGACACCTAGAATACATTCCAAAGGTTACGAAACTTGAGTTACATGCTAGGGCTCCAGGAGGGCATTTGGCCCCCTGAACAATGTGGACGGTCAGTAACATCAGGCCTTCAACATAAGCCCTGGATGGCAGAAAGAGAAAATAGTACTCAAAGACAATAACTGAATGAACCAAGAGGAGACTGAAAGAAAATGTGGGTTCCTTTGTCATTTCCTATAAACCACGACTGGCAGTCTGCATTTTTGTAAATACTGTGTTTGGACAATGTTTTGGCCTAGACTTTTGAATGTAAATAGACTTTAGCTCCTTAAAAATAGATTTATTGCTCTGCAGTTGTTAAAAACCTCTAATTCACTAACAATTTGAGTTATGAAACAGTCCCAAAGATGGCTACAGATGAAACTTGTTTATTCTGGACCAGTATTGGGCTGCAAAGACTCAGGGTGACACTATCAAAGAAACAACATGGGACCAGAAGGTCCCCTGGGAGAACCAAGTTATCTTAGCAAAAGACATCTTGCTTGAGGCAAACACTGGTTAAGGATCTAACTTGGCACAAGGCTAGGACCATGCATATCCATTCCTCATGAACAAATGAAGAGTACCAGCCATAAATACCTGTGCTAAAACTAGCAGCCTCGGTGGCAAACAGGTTAAAAACTGAACATACCCATCTGTGCCTAGCACAAAGGATTCCAAGCAGAACCCTTGCTGAATAACCTAACTACTGGAATCTTGGGATCTTCAAAGTCCCTGTATACCTCTCCCGTGACCCTTCATAAGTTGATGGCCACCAGTAGGGTGTGAGGTCTCCCTGACCTACTACCACATGAGGGTGGACAAAACCAACAGACACCTGAGTAACTCACTTGGAACACAGCTATCAAGGCCAAAGAAGTGATACATGGATTTCTGAAGTGCTTAGGTTTTTAGGGCTGTAAAAATAGATACTATGTGATGATCAGAGGAACTACCATGAAGGTGAAGGCAGAGCACAAAACCCTCCAAATTCACTGGAACATAAAACACAGACATGAGAAACCAAACAAGTTCCCCCCCTTTCAAAGATGTGAGCCTAATCATCTATAAACCGATGATCCTTAGAAACCAGCTTTAGCCTACCCAATCTGAGATGCACAGGTTTAACATTTGAGGTTGTGATTATTCGTCAGTGACCCAGTCAGGTCTCGACATGTAGTCATTAATAACACTGCCGTTCTGCATGTTTCTCTCTTCACATGCCACAGGATAAGGAGCACACCTTTTTAAGAAATTCTCGTATCTTCTCTGTGTCCTTAGCAGCATATATGTGCCAGAGAGCTCCTGGCTTCTCTTTTCCTTCAATAAATCGCTTTATTGTGAGTTCATCAGAATCTCCATCTTGGATAGTTTTAAGGACTTCTGGAGCAAGAGAAGGCAAATATCAGATCACATATGTTCCAGCTCAGAGAGTAAGCCCCACTTTTTTTATGCTTAGGATCCTACCTTCTTCTTGGTCACACTGTCCTTTAGGAATTCCCACATGACCATGACATTAGCTGCATCAGATACATCTAGGTGAAGATTTGTTGTTCCATATTTCCGATCTTCTGGAGTAATTAATCCTGCAGGCAGAAAAGCCTGAAATTTACTGAAATAGCACAGGCTGCCACAGTCTTTCCCACTCCCTGGAATACTCGGCCACAAAATTTAAAATCTACTTTTCTAAGCATGGAAGAGTAACAGAACAATATTCAATATTATTTTATCCTTTCAACTTTGAATAAATATTAAACATTTACTTTTCTAAGAATAAAAAAACAAGTCCTAATACTAGTTTCTGGTGCTAGGCAAAATATCTGAAAATCTGGATGACATTTAAATAAAATATGGATTAAAAAAAAAAAGACAAAAGGGCTTTTAAAAAATGAGCCAATATGCTGGCAAGAAAAGAAAGTCAACACTAGAAAGGAGGACTTGGGAAGGTAAAGTGGACCACTGAGGCTGGGATTTGCCAAAAGGATGTGTGCTCAACCAGGCGAGCTCAAGCTTTCAAGCTTTGGTTGTCACAGCTGAGGACTCTGGGGTAAGACATAAGATGGGGATTCTAACAGAACACCTCCCTACCCCCGCCCCAGACACACACACAAAGCTAGGACCTCAAATGACTATGTACTCAGTCACACTTGGATCCCTCAACTATGGAAGAGGTTGAGCCAGGCAGAGGCTTCTTAGGTGGCACTATTAGTAAAGAACCCGCCTGCTGATGCTGGAGACAGAGTCACAGGTTTGATCCCTGGGTCAGGAAGATCCCCTAGAGGAGGACATGACAACCCACTCCAATATTCTTGCCTGGAGAATCCCATGGACAGAGGAGCCTGGCGGGCTATCGTCCATGGCATCACACATGTTGGATACGACTTAGCACGCACATGTGAGCCACAGCATGAAGTCCATGCTGGTGCTCATAACCTGAGACTCTAGTCTCCTCCCCGAGGAGGAAGCTTATTTGCTCAGCATTCACCTTGAGGCTCATCAAGCCTTGTGGTTACCTTGGATCCCCATCCGACATGAGGACACTGCTTCTTGACTGGGCACAGAGCCAAACATGGCTCAGGATGGGCAAGCCAAGGCTGTTTTCTAACCCGTCAGGCCCTGCAATTTAAGCCCTGTCTTGTTTGGAGGCCAAGGAATTTCTCTCTGGCTCGCAGGAGCCTGTGGTTTAGGAGCAGCCATACACACAGGAGCCAACACCTTATCATTTCAACCTGGGATCATGGCTCTAGGGCTCAGTTGCAGTTTCCCTTCCTTCCAGTGTGCTGAAACGCCAGCCCTAGGAGTAAAGCATTAGATATTGGACAAAATTGTAGGATATATGAGATTTTCTTTAAAAGAGTAAAGGAAAAAGTATGAGGAGGGGAAATGGCAAATAACTATGGAAAAAGTCTGAGAGCTGTTGTAACTGGGAAACGAGTAGTACATGGGAAGTCACTGTCCTAAATTCAGGTTTTCAGTGCATTTAATTTTCTATAGTAAAAAGCAAACAAGTATAATTTGAGAAGAAAAAAAGCAGTGTGATAGGCGGCAACTGAATTAAATTAATAGTTATTAATGACAACATGGAGGAATATCCCTAAGTCTGATTCCATTCATATAAAGTTCAAAAGTAGGTTAAATACTGAAAGAACATTCTGCAGTAATACAAATATATGGTAAAATTATAAATGTAAGGAAATGATAAGCACAAATGTCAGGATGTGGGCTAACACCGGGAGCAGAAGGAAGCAGATGGAGCTGGGAGGAGTGAGGCGAGGTGAACATGTCTCAGAATGACATCAGAAGCTGCCTGCTGGTTTGGCCAGTGGAACCAAAAACAATGGTCCCAGGGAAAGGATTCCCATAAAATAGAAAATCCTGAAACAAAATACGCCATGGACTTTCACGCAAAGAACATAAGCAGACACAGTAGGGGCTGCTAGGTGACAGACCACTGGGGCTGGAGATTGGTTCAAGCCTGGAAATCAGGAGACTTAAGACCTAGTCCCAGACCCATTACTAGACGCCCTTTGGGTCTCTTAGTCAAGTCAATTCCCCTCTATCATCCTCAAGTCCTGGTCCCTATTTGTAAAACTGCTGGTGGTGGTAGAGTTGGAAAGAGGCTGACTTGTGATCTTTCCAAAGCGCCTTTCACTCTACTTTGTCTCATGGAGGAGTCACCCAACTTTTGAAAAATGACTGCTCATTGGTGAGGTTTATCATGAAGTGGAAGATGTTTGAAAATGAACACGTTTTCATTATTTCCACCTCTAACTGGTTACTCTGAATGGGAACAATTTTGATATGAAAAGATATTATAGAGTGACACTACCATCTATCAATTGGATCTAGGAGGAAAAGACCTCTATCAAGCTATTTAAACCAGATAAATAGACTATTTATATTAAAAACATCTCAGGTAACCTCTTCTACCTTATACAGCTTTCTAACTTCTATTAGACCTGGATAATCATGATGTAACATTACACCATTTGCTTTAGTAGAAAAATGCTTCCATTCACGTAAATTTGTTGTAAATCCTCACTGTAAACAGAACACACCCTGCAATCCCAGCCATCCAGCTGCTTTGAAGGGCTCAGGGGAAGGTAGCACAGCTGCAGAACAGGCTGCTGCCCCACAACATAGGCAGACCTCTCGAAACTGAGACCTGAAGAGCAAGGGGAAATGGGCATGGGCAAGGGCCTATTGCCAGCTGTGTCCTCTCCCTGAGACCACCTCTCAGCCCATCCTGGCAGAACTATCTTGGGCACCTGGACTGTGGGAACTCCCCAAAATAAAGGCCTCTCTGGGAATGTTCCCTGACCTCACTCCAGGTGCTTCCCGGGCTAACTCCACTGTAAGAAAAGAATTGGGGTCTGAGGTCCAAAGCCTCACTCCTGCTACCTCAATGGTGTCTGGAGAACATGCCAAAGATGCCAAAGAGGGTCTGCCACCCTCGAGTCTGAGACACTGCAGTTGGGATTACGTGAGGAAGGAAAACCAATGAAATACAAATTCAAAGAGTATGTTTAATACTACCTTAAATAATGGAATACTACCCACCAGCACAGAACATGCATTTAAGTGCAGAGAAACATCAATAACTGCAGATATGCAGATGACACCATCCTTTTGGCAGAAAGTGAAGAGGAACTAAAGAGCCTCTTGATGAAAGTGAAAGAGGAGAGTGAAAAAGTTGGCTTAAAGCTCAACATTCAGAAAACGAAGATCATGGCATCCAGTCCCATCACTTCATGGGAAATAGATGGGGAAACAGTGGAAACAGTGACAGACTTTATTTTTCTGGGCTCCAAAATCACTGCAGATGGTGACTGCAGCCATGAAATTCAAAGACGCTTACTCCTTGGAAGAAAAGTTATGACCAACCTAGATAGCATATTCAAAAGCAGAGACATTACTTTGCCGACTAAGGTCCGTCTAGTCAAGGCTATGGTTTTTCCTGTGGGCATGTATGGATGTGAGAGTTGGACTGTGAAGAAGGCTGAGCGCCGAAGAATTGATGCTTTTGAACTGTGGTGTTGGAGAAGACTCTTGAGAGACCCTTGGACTGCAAGGAGATCCAACCAGTCCATTCTGAAGGAGATCAGCCTGGGATTTCTTTGGAAGGAATGATGCTGAAGCTGAAGCTCCAGTACTTTGGCCACCTCATGCGAAGAGTTGACTCATTGGAAAAGACTCTGATGCTGGGAGGAACTGGGGTCAGGAGGAGAAGGGGACGACAGAGGATGAGATGGCTGGATGGCGTCACTGACTCCATGGGCGTGGGTCTGGGTGAACTCTGGGAGTTGGTGATGGACAGGGAGACCTGGCGTGCTGCGATTCATGGGGTTGCCAAGAGTCAGACACGACTGAGCGACTGAACTGATGTTAAAACAGCTGAAATTCCAACAGACTGACCTAAACGTCCAGCAACATTAAAACAATGAATAAACTGACCTTCATTAAATGATACCATACAACCATCAAAAATGATATTAAAAACCACTGAGCAACATGTAAAACTTTTCTTGTATAATATTAAGTGTAAGAGAAAATTTTTATTAAAAAATGGCATATGCCCTACAACTGCAATTAAGAAGGGAAATATACATACACGTGGCCAAGGAATGAAAGGAAATATGCAATAATGAAGATCACTGCTATGTGAAGGGGTAGGATTATAGACATCTTCTCTCCCTCCCCCAAAACCAATGTTACAAATATTTTAATGTGTTTTACTTCTGTAATAATCTTTTCAAGTTAGCCATTTCTTTCTTACCATAAGCATTATACATCTTGGGACCCAGATCTGGCCTAACAAAGTAGTTTGGCAGCCGTGAGGCCAAGTTTAGTTTGCCATCTCTCCTTGTGTACTCAGGCAGTGGAATGTTGGCCATGAGATCATCAAACCTAGAAGAAGACAGTGAATTTGCAAAATAAGCTTGCATTTCTAATCACCTATATGTGGAATCTATATACGACACAAATGAACCTATCAGTGAAGCAGAGTCAGAGACACAGAGAGAGTGGTGGTTGCCAAGGCAGAGGTGGGCAGGAGAGAGTTGAATTGGGAGTTTGGGATTAGCTGATACAAACTGGTAAATATAAAACAGATAAATAACAAGGTCCTTCTGTATAGCACAGGGAACTATATTTAATATTCTATGATAAACCACAATGAAAAAGAATATGAAAAAGAATGGGTGTATATATATACACACATATAACTGAATCAGTTTTCTGTATAGTAGAATAACACAACATTGTAATTCAACTATACTTCAATATAAATGAAAAAAACATTTAAGGTTAGAATTGCAGTGCTTATGAACAAAGTATTCTTTCTCTCCTACAGCACACATATATATCAAAATAATCTAGAAAAAAAATAATCTAGAACACTGCAGACAAAAGATCTCAGCAAAAACTTCCTGATATGAAGTAACACTAAGGGATATATAATTCCTTAATTCTGAAACTCCAGTACTTTGGCCACCTCATGCGAAGAGTTGACTCATTGGAAAAGACTCTGATGCTGGGAGGGATTGGGGGCAGGAGGAGAAGGGGACAACAGAGGACGAGATGGCTGGATGGCATCACCGACTCGATGGATGTGAGTTGAGTGAACTCCGGGAGATGGTGATGGACAGGGAGGCCCTGCATGCTGCAATTCATGGGGTTGCAAAGAGTCAGACACGACTGAGCGACTGAACTGAGCTGAGGATTCAAGGTTCAAGCGCAAATCAGGAAAATGGATCGAGCAATTCCACTGTCTTGTCTAAAGCAATGTCACTCTATTCTACCCAACCCTAACATGCCTGATCTCACTCCTGCCTACAAATGAGTGCATGCATGCCTGAGTCAGCCTTTTCTCTGGCAGAGCACCACAGTGGAAACACAGAGGGTTTTCATTAGTGAACCAGATTTAAGTCAGTAATTTCTTCATCTCACCAGCATCATCTCTCCCCCTCCCCATAATTGTACCTGGAGGGCATCATATCTCTAAAATCTTCTCCTGGTGGCCAGTCCTTAAGTTTCAACACCATTGGCTCTTTTTCATTTTTCAAGCGGTCTGAAAGGTAACCAGAAATTACTGAATTGTTACTATTTGTAACTCGGAAATAGATAAAAATCAATGGCAAATTAGCACTTTATGCCTTAACAATGCAAATAAAATGTATCTGTCTCTGCAAAATCTTTATAACTTGACACATTTGGTTCAGTTCACTCGCTCAGTCATGTCCAACTCTTTGCGACCCCATGGACTGCAGCACTCCAGGTTCCCTGTCCATCACCAACTCCCACAGCTTGCTCAAACTCATGTCTATCGAGTTGGTGATGCCATCCACCATCTCATCCTCTGTCGACCCCTTCTCCTCCTGCCTTCAATCTTTCCCAGCATCAGGGTCTTTTCTAATGTAGTCGGCTCTTCACATCAGGTGGCTAAAAGTACTGGAGCTTCAGCATCAGTCTTCCAATGAATATTCAGGACTGATTTAAGATTGACTGGTTTGATCTCTTGTAGTCCAAGGGACTCTCAAGAGTCTTCTCTATCTGAACAGTTCAAAACCATCAATTCTGCAGCTCTTAGCCTTCTTTATGGTCCAATTCTCACATCCATACATGACTACTGGAAAAACCTAGCTTTGATTCTATGGACCTTTGTCAGCAAAGTATTATCTCTGCTTTTTAAGACGATGTCTAGGTTGGACATAGCTTTTCTTCCAAGGAGGAAGTGTCATAATTTCAAGGCTGCAGGCCCCATCTACAGTGATTCTGGAGCCCAAGAAAATAAAGTGTGTCACTCTTTCCATTGTATCATCTATTTGCCATGAAGTGATGGGACCAGATGCCATGATCTTAGTTTTTTGAATGTTGAGATTAAGCCAGTTTTTTCACTCTCCTCTTTCACCAAGGTCTTTTTCTTTTTTTTCCTCTTTTTCCCCCCTCCCATTTCATCAAGAGGTTCTTTAGTTCCTCTTTGCTTTCTACACTAAGAGTGGTGTCATCTGCATATCTGAGGTTATTGATTTTTCTCCCAGCAACCTTGATTCCAGCTTATGCTTCATCCAGTCCAGTGTTTCTCATGATGTACTCTGCATGTAAGTTAACTAAAAGCAGGGATGACAATATATAGCTTTAATGTACTCCTTTGCCAATTTGGAACCAGTCTGTTGTTCCATGTCCAGTTCTAACTGTTGCTTCCTCACCTGCATACAGATTTCTCAAGAGGCAGGTCAGGTGGTTTGATATTCCCATCTCTTTCAGAGCTTTAGCGTAGTCAATGAAGTAGATGTTTTTCTGTAATTCTCTTGCTTTTTCTATGATCCAACAGATGTTGGCAATTTCATCTCTGGTTCCTCTGCCTTTTATAAATCCAGCTTGAACATCCTGAAGTTCTCGGTTCACATACTGTTGAAGCCTGGCTTGGAGAATTTTGAGCATTACTTTGTTTGTGTCTGAGAGGGGTGCAATTGTGTGGTAGTTTGAGCATTCTTTGGCATTGCCTTTCTTTGGGTTTGGAATGAAAACTGACCTGTTTTCCAGCCCTGTGGCCACTGCTGAGTTTTCCAAATTTGCTAGCATATTGAGTGCAGCGCTTTCACAGCATCATCTTTTAGGATTTGAAATAGCTCAGCTGGAATTCCATCACCTCCATTAGTTTGTTCATAGTGATACTTCCTAAGGCTCACTTGACTTCGCACTCCAGGATGTCTGGTTCTTGGTGAGTGATCACTCCATTGTGGTTATCCGGGTCATTAAGATCTTTTTTGTAGAGTACTTCTGTGTATTCTTGCCACCTCTTCTAATATTTTCTGCTTCTGTTCCATTCTGTCGTTTTTTTTGCTCATTTTTGCATGAAATGTTTCCTTTGTATCTCTAATTTTCTTGAAGAGATCTCTAGTCTTTCCCATTCTATTATTTTCCTCTATTTCTTTGCACTGATCACTTAGGAAGGCTTTCTTATCTCTCCTTGCTAGTCTTTGGAACTGTACATTCAGATGAATATATCTTTCCTTTTCTCCTTTGCCTTTCGCCTCTCTTCTTTTGATATACAAATATTAACTTTAACATTCACAGCCTGCAAATTACCAACCATTTTATTTATTCAGTGTCAAGAAATCCATTATACCCAGCAAGGGGTGGTAACATAAAGATTACAGAGTAATTTGTCTTAGAGCCCTGTCTTCTCTGGATTCTCTTTGAGAGCCTTGTCTCAAACTGTTTCTTTGAGATTTTAGCTGCTCCCTTTTGTCCATGTTACATAGGTAGTGTTTTGATAGATCCGGTCTCCTCCTATACAGTATTCCAGAAGAAGCAAGCAGCTTCCCAAATAACAAATAGCATAGCACTTTAACAATCAAAGGTCACAGATGTCTAGAAACCCTAGCTTTCTGAGGCCAGCATGAAATAGAAATGACTTATTTTGCTCAGAGAGACTTAAACAACCTGATGTTTTGTCCAGAGACAGTGGGCCCACTCTCCTCACCCTCCAGCAACCCCCCGCCCCCCTTCTTCTGGATGATACATAGAGGGTTTAGTCAGACTATTTTCCTATAATAGACAATTAACCATTGCAGGTCATGTCAAGGAACCAAGAACCTCTAATTGAAAAAGATATGCTGGAATTACGATTTATAGCCATGACTCATTATGATTAACAGCAATAACTATTATTTCACACTCTTACTGTGTTCTAGTCTCTACTGAGTGTTTTAAATCCATTTAGTTCTTACAACTCAATCCATATCCCAGTGACTTCTGGCACTACATAATGTTCCTACTTTTGGATGAGGAAATTGACTGAGGTCAGTTGACTGAAAGATGACTGAGGTCATCCAGCTATTAAGCAGTAAAAACTGAAACTGGAACCCAGGTTTGACTTCAAACCCTATATTCTTGAGGACTAATGTCTGTATACAAGTGTTTGATGGTCAACCAAGTACTGTCCCATAATCTAACTTAAATAGGTGCACAACAAACACAGGAAAATACAGGGTACAGTGTTTGCTCAGAACATCAGTGACATCTCAGTGTGGGTAGTATGCTGGGGTCTGGCCAGAAGAATGATCAATATGGAAAAGGCAAGCTGCCATGGACTTTGGGCTGCCTTAACCATCTGCAGGCATGAGGAAGTGTGTGAGCCCTAGAAAAATGAAATAAGCAAGTTCACATACACAGCAAGCACGGGATCTGAACCCAGGCCTAACTGGAATGCACTGTGGTACGTGTGCCTCTATATCCCCTTTTGCCGACAAAGATCCCTCCAGTCAAAGCTATGGTTTCTCAAGTAGTCATACAGGAATGTGAGAGTTGGACCATAAAGAAAGCTGAGCACCAAAAACTTGATGCTTTTGAACTGTGGTGTTGGGAGAAGACTTTTGAGAGTCCCTTGGACTGCAAGATCAAACCAGTCCCTCCTGAAGGAAACCAACCTTGAATACTCACTGGAAAGACTGGTAATGAAGCTCCAATACTCTGGCCACCTGCTGGGAAGAGTCAGCTCACTGGAAAAGACCCTGATACTGGGAAAGACTGAGGGCAGGAGAAGGGGTCAACAGAGGATGCGATGGTTGGACAGCATCACTGACTCAATGGACATGAGTTTGAGAAAATTCAGAAAGGCAGCAGAGGACAGAGGGGCCTGGCATGCTGCAGTCCATGGGGTCACAAAAGTCGGACATGACTGAGCAACTGAATGACAAGTCCCCTTTGAAAGGACCTGCTGCCCTCACAGCTTTGTGGGTGGCCTCAGCTGCAGAGAGCTGCCCTGCCAGGTCTTGCCCTTCCCATGGCCCGAGGGAGGTGAGGGGACACAGGCCCTGACTCTTCCTCACTTCAGCCCGGTCTGAGACCACGAGGGGCAACACTTGCTCCAGAGCTCCCTGTCAGGTATGCCAAGGCTTCATTAACTCTACACTGCACCTGCCTCCTCTTTCATTTCATAGACTTTGATTCCCAGGTAAACATCTGACATCTGAAACTCCACCTTAACCTTCATGTGTGGAAACCTCCATTACACTCTACTTAAAGTCAGCTATACCTGGTTATAAAGTTTGTTCAAAGTGTGGGCCATAACCTGTAAATATGAGTAACAGACAAAAAGGAAGCAAGAAATTACAAGGTAAAGGTATGCCTTAAAAGAATGAGAAACGAGCAAACTTGAATTGAGAGTCTACAGAACGAACTGGCCAAACCCACTCGGGGGCGGGAGCCTGGCAACAGGTGCTGGGGCTCATAGAGCGCTTATAAACACGTTACTGACCGGCCAGTCACATAAAGCACCCAGCCTCAGCACCAGACACACAGCCCCCTGACCAAGTCGGGAGGCAGTAACCAGGCTCAGCTGTGTGAAAAGGATTCATTCTCTGTCACTTTCGGCTCAGCTTGTCTTGTTAAATATACTGACAATCTTCTTGTTAAATGGCAAAGCTACATAAAAACACCACCCTGGAGGCACAAGCCCTGGCTCTGTGTTCCCCGTCCCCCGCCATTGGGCACATGTCTGTCACAGGACAGACACGGAGTCACCTGAGGAAGAGGTGACTAAAATCTCACTCTCAAGGGAACTACCAAGGGAATCTGCCTCTGTTCAAATGCACAGAATTTGTAAAAAGAAAGGGAGGAAGAGGTAAGACAGGAATTTTAAACTCTAGACTCACAGAAAATGCTGTTGCTCCCACTGAAGGATAGCCAGCTCCTGCTGCTCCTGTGCCCCCCCACCCCCTCACACCCTCAGCCCCTTAAAGGGTCTGTAATACGTACTCGGAACATCTTCAAAGCCATCCCAGAAGTCTCCTACTGTGGCTCCTGTGATGATTTCATTGGTTCTGCAGTTAACGAGATCGACTTCCTGGTTTCCAAACTCCCTCCTGAAGGACTCTGGTTTCCAGAGTTCAGTGTTCAGCTTGTGGTGCACTCCTGACACCATCACTGGCTAGGAGAGGAGAATGAAGACTTCGGTTTGAACTCCCTCAGCCCTGTCCCCTCTCCCGAGGCTGCCCCTCCTCAAACAGCTGCTGATATTTTTCTCTGAGGCTGGTCCTTAGTCTCAGCTCCCAAAATGACATCACAGTCCTCTGTGTTCCCACAGCATTTTGTGTCTTCGCTTACCTGCTACACACACCCTTTGCTCTCAAATTAACTAGCAAGCTTTGAAAAGGAAGGATCACACCTTCTGACTCAGATCCCACGACTCACAGAACAGCAACACCACAGCTCAGGGCCAGGGAAATGCAGGAGAGACAAAGGCAGCGAGAGTGGCGGGTGTTGCCAGTGGCCTGCAGCCTCTTAGTAATCAGCCAGGAACATGACCCTGAGATCACCCAGTCTTTTGGTTACCCAAGATAGGCCAGAAGTCCTCATTTTCATGTAAAATAGCCTGACTAAAATTTTAGCAACAAGTTCAACTTTTAAAAACCATTATGTAAGCCTCAAAAAAACCAAACAAGACCTACTGTATGGTTCAAGGGAACTCTTTTCAATGCTCTGTGGTGACCTAAATGGGAAGGAAATCTAAAAAAGCGGGGATATATTTACATGGCTATCCCAATGGCTCAGTGGCAAAGGATCTGTCTGCAATGCAGGAGATCTGGGTTTGATCCCTGGGTAGGGAAGATCCCTTGGAAAAGGAAACAGCAACCCACTCCAGTATCCTTGCCTGACAAATCCTATGGACAGAGGAGGCTGGCAGGCTACAGTCCATGGGGTCACAAAGAGTTGAACATGATTAAGAGACTAAAACAGGAGCTTATGGCTGATTCACTCCATGTTAGTACAGCAGAAACTAACACAACAATGGAAAGCAACTAAACTCCAATAAAAATTACCTAAAACAAACAACAAAAAAAATCAAGCAAATCATTATGTAATCCAAACAAAACATGTCAGTGGACTGTATTCAGTCTGTCATTGTCATCATGACAGAATCGTGTTAGTAAACTGGACTGAAAAGAATTTTTTTGTTGTTAAATACATACATTTTTCTATTTGGCAATTCCCAAGTCCTGGCTTTGTCCAAGAGCAAACTATTCCTTTAGCGAGGATTCTGTTTGGTCCAGAAGACAGAGATCCAGAAAACATAAACCAAAACAAGAAAGCAAAGAAGCAGGTCCACAAAGCCAAGCATCATCGCCTAAACTATCAACCAAAAGTTAAGACGGAACATCACTGCCCTTTAAAGCAGGCCTGGGAGACTACACACCAGTTCCAGGCTGACACTACATGGCTCAGGGCCACCTAAAACTGTCTTCAGCATAAGCTTATAATTCATGGAAGAGGGATGCCTGATTTTTATCCTATTTTGTCTAATCCTCTAAACTTCATTAGTCTCAGTCATACACCCAATTCTCCAATTGACATTTATCACACAATAATCACTAAGCCCAGAGAGCACTCATCAAAAATCCAAAGATGGGGCTTCCCTAGTGGTCCAGTGGTTAAGAATCTGCTGTGCAATGCAGAGGACATGGGTTCGATCCCTGGTCTGGGAAGATCCCACATGCTGTGGAGCAGCAAAGCCTGTGTGCCACGACTACTGAGTCCGAGCACTACAATACTGAAGCCAGTGCTCTGCAACAACAGATGCCACTGCAATGAGAAGCCTGAACACAGCATCAGAGAGTAGCCTCCACCTCTACAATGAGAGAAAACCTGTGTGCAGCAATGAAGACCCATCACAGTCAAAAACAATAAAATAAAAAAATAAAAGACCCAATGATGACTGGTTGGAAGCAATCAAAACCAAAACCTCATCAGAGAATACAGCTCAGGAATGTTTGTGGTAAGAAATAAAACTCATAGCCACACTCTGAT
>SJXQ01007043.1:141127-182182 GCA_006408695.1 Aepyceros melampus
CACACTCTGATCGTATTCACCCTAAACAATAAAGTACAGAAAAAAAGAGATAAAGTATATAGCACTTAAAATCCAGGAAGGGGGGAGGGGAGGGGCTGTGGGGTGAGGTTGTCAGAAGTCTACCAAAGGCACTGGGAAGGGGATGTGATGGGGCTGGGCAAGAGGCCCCTTACCTGCCCTTGTTTCCAGCACTCCCTGAACACATTCCAATTGCTCTTGTTGTTGGGATCTTGCAGGCAAAGCAGACGGTTATCACACAGCCAGTAGTGGGGCGTGTCAAAGCCCATAATGCTGGGCTTGATGGTCAGTCCTTGGGGTCTCTTTGATAAATCAGAGCAGGTCTTATTTTGTACCAAAGAGGCAAAGATGTCATCAAGGATTTTTGGTGTATTCTTGAGTCCATTTTCTGTCTGAATTTGAAAAAGAACATGAGTTTTAAACATGTCATTCCCTACCAGCAATAAACCCTATATTCCTATAACAGTAGGATGAGTACATATTACACACCCAGGGAAGAACCCAGGCCAGAACTCTCACAGAGGTAAGTCTTCTTGCTCTACCTGATATCACAACTCTCAGATGTGGTACATGAAAAAGTGTACCCATCAGCCAAGAATCAGAATCAGCCCATCAGTGTACCCCAAAGCCCATCAGCCACAAATTAGAAGCTGTGAAGCCCATGTGCCAATGATACAGCCTTTGTATCTATGAAGGAAGAAAGCAATGGACTCACATCCTTCTTTCTACTTTCTATTTTAGTTTCTCTACTCTCTTCTACTCTGACTCTGTTCATCTTTACTGAGGGGGGCGGGGGCGGAGGAGAGTATAAACAATAAGACAAATACATACCTTCCCTGTAGAAGAATTCAAGAGATTTCGGAGGAAACCTGAATTGTTGTTGCTTACAGGTGTTAAAATTGTGCTGTTAAAGGTGTGGAGGACTGTGCTGGATTTGCTCAAGGCGGGGAGGGGCGGAAGGCATTTTATTTCATTTTTTAAAATCGGCATCGCTGGTTGCTTTTTAAAAAGGAAACCAAAAACATCCAGATGGAAAAGCATTCTGAAAGGCAGAGCCCTTACTAGTCTTCTATTAACAGAATTACTATGGAACCAAGAAACTTAAGAGGATAAATACTAATGATATTACTGATTTTGATAAGGATTTCCAACTGCTATTACATATATATTTATAGTATACATATATAAACATTCAATACCCAAAGTGATACTATGGTAAACTGTACTTTTTATTTGTTCCTGGTATGTAAAATACAATTGATTTTTGTAAATAACATTGTAACTATCAACCTTGATAGTATTTATAAATACAGATTCTCTTAGAATTTAACATGCGTAATTAGATTGTTCACAAATATCAACAGTTTTATCTCTCTCTTTCCAATCCTAACATCTTTTTGTTCACTTCACTGTAATATCCAGGACTTCCAGTACAATGTTTAACGAAAGACTGAAGACAGGAATCCTTGTCTCATGCCTGAACACAGAGGGAATAGCTTAAAATTATTCAACTGATTAAAAAATTCAGTAATAATTTGACATGTTTGCTGTCAACTGTATCGTACAAACTCATTACATTAAGGATATTCCCTTCTGTTCCTAAGTTCTTTGATTTAATTATAAGCAGGTTTTGAATTTTACTCTTTTTCTATATCTCCTCACATGACTTTTTCCCGCTTTTTAATGTTAAAACTGCAGCTGCACTTCTCAAGCCCTGCTGGGTCACCCTGTGTTAAGTCCTTATTTACTGTGCTGAATTCTATTCACTGAGATGTTTAATATCTCTGCGTGAAAGAAACTAATCTGCAATTTTTCTTTCTTGTAAAACAGCCAGAAAGCAGAATCACCTAAATTCCAAATACCTGATTTCCAAACCCATGCTCTTTATACTATAATCAAGCATCCTGAGACAACAGCATGGATGAGAAAAATAAAGCTGAAGACAGAGTGTTCCCATTCAGACAGAATAGGAAATATATACAGGGTAGAGACAGAAAGGCAAAAATTACTATTGAAACTAACAAGTTCAGCCCACCCTGCTCCTGCCAAACAGAAGCTCAACAATGACTTCTATCACCAGCAAAAGTTCTCCCTGGGCCTGCAACTATGTCAAGTCTCAGGTGACTACAGGGAACCCCTAAACCTGCACACTACTTCTCACCACACTGTTCTCCCAGTAACTGAGGTTGCCAAGTCCCTCTGGGAACAGACCAAAGTTCTGGAAGGCAGGAAACACTCACCCTTGTTCTCCTTGTTGACATTGCCACTGGTTAGGTCTGCCAGCCAGTTCAAAGGAGACGTGCTGGCCGGACAGGCGGGTTTCACACTGCTGGCTGGTTTGGAGGCGGCCTCCCCACCCACAGTCACTGGCTCCAACCCTGAGGGATTCTGCGGGAGCATGGTACCAAGAGTCGCTTTTTCTCCAGTTAAGGAAGTCTGTGTTGAGTATAAAAGGAGAAGTTGACACAGGCTGGAAAACTGCATTTTCTTATCTTCTCCCCTAACTGCTCACCAGTAGGAGAGAAACATCTGCAACAAAACCACCCAATAGCCCTGGAAATCATCACAGTTGCAGTAATCTTGCAATAACAGAACAGAACTGTGTAGAAGAGATTTAAATTTTTTAACTTTTAAGTATTACTAGATAAAGTGTAAGACGTGGAGGATGTAAGATACACCCCCACTATTGTAGCAGCATCTCATATTCATTCATATTCCTATTACTCCGTCTACCAGGTTTCTTTAAAATGCCCAGATTGTTCCCATCACCCCAATGTCATGGGTAAGCACTCAAGATCCAGTGACTGAACAAGTACATGAGGCAGTGTAGGAAATACAGCTGTGAATTCAGGAGGCGGTGGGAAAATGCAGAAAAAGGAAATGCTCTTTTGATTTAGTGTAGTATAGGAAGCTTTGAGAAGTGAAGAGCCCTAACAAGAACTCAAAACATGAACCGAACATGAACAACAACAAAAACGACAAACAAAAAACCGTACAGAGCGAGCACACCACTTATTCTACTGGCATCATCATTCCTCTGTCACTGCTAGGAAGCTAAAGCACATACACGTCAGTTCACTTGAGCCAGAGTTACGCAACTAGACAGCGGCAGAGAGAGAGCTCAAACTCAGTTCTGACTCCAACGATCAAAACTCTTCTCCCAATGCTGCCTTCCAACCACAGCTTCATAAAAATGTAAAATAGTTTCTGATTACTAAAAACAAGGAGTGAGGAAGAGTAAGAGGGGTAGATGTGATGACAGACGTGAAGGAAATAAAGAGGCCTGTGAGCACCAAGGAAATGTACACATTTTTACATTGAGTGAGAGATACAGAAAGAATCGTTTCTGTATTATTTTCTTCAATTCTTTATATATTTATTACAGATAAAATATATTTAGTAACTAAAAAATGTTAGGCTTATCTGAAAAATTTTAACTGTGTAAAACTATAGTAAGTTTAAAAACCTATACAAATTTGATAGCAATTTATTAAGTAGACTGTAACAGAAAAGGTTTTGCTTTTTCAAGGAATGAAAATTAAAATCCTACTAAAAAGAGACTACAAATAAAGTCCGCAAAAATAATGTAAAACTTGAGAATGGGTCTATAAAGTGCCACATGAAACTGATGAACCATTTCTTTCCACTGACAGCTCTCCCCATGTTCCTTTCTAATATACTATAGAAATCCTCAGGTTATTGAAAACAGACAGACAACAATTAACAAGGATGGTGAATCCAGCATAAACAGTAATACCTGTTTTATGTCTTCCTTTGAGGCTGGTTTTGAAAAGAGTTTGAACTGCCTGTTTGAACAGGGACAATTTGCTTTTATTCCCCATTTTGCTCTTACAGAATGAACAATGTCTCCAACATCATAGAGGGCTAAAAAAAGGGCACAGGCAAACATCTGAACAAGAATATTAGGTACTTTCAACCTCAACATTACAAAGCAGAAGCTGGTATTTCTAACAAGATAACTTGTTTTAGCATTTTAGAGTGGGCTTCCCAGGTGGTGCTAGTGCTAAAGAACCCGCATGCCAATGAAAGAGACAGAAGAGACGGGGGTTAATCCCTGGGTCAGGAAGATCCCCTGGAGGAGGGCATGTAACCCACTCCAGCATCCTTGCCTAGAGAACCCCACGGACAGAGGAGCCTGGCAGGCTATAGTCATGGGGTTGCAAAGAGTCAGATAGGACTGAAGTGACTTAGCATGCATTTTAGGGTGCTTACACTCCTTCCTTTTCATCCTAAGTATGCTATCCTCTAAATGCACCATTTTCTTTCCTTTTAAAGAACTATTTACAAAGCCATAATCAAAAACTTTGGGGGCATATTTAACACAATTCTGGACAACTTATGGTACACACTAAAATAAAGATAGCAAGTAATTATGTTACACAAAGTAAAACCAAACTACCAGCCCCTCTGAGCTAATCAAAACACAAGCAAAACAAAACCATTGCACCCCATGAAATACCTTTTCCAGGAATGATCTGTGTAGGCATGAGGTTCTCTGGTTCATGAATCTGACTCTTCACACATCTCAGCCAATTGAAAGTCTTATAGGCAGCACCTGCAAAGAACTGATTTGTAGTCACTGCTCTTTATGGACTCTGGCCCCACAAGTTTCAGAAATCCATCACCCGCACATCAGTGAGAGGCTTAATTTAAGAGTAGAAGGGGCTGGGAGAAGAATGAAGTCAGCTCTCACCTTGTTGGCAGTTTTTCCTCTTCATCCGATAGCAGTCCACACACACCCCGAACCCACACCTGGGACACACCCAGTGCAGGTTGAAGATAGTGGTGTCACACACATCACACATTTCCCGCACACCTTTGACGGCTCGCTTCCAAGCAACCTGTCCTACAAAAATCAATAAGCCACTTAGTCTTGGGGAGGAGAGGGACCCCGAAATAAAACATGAAGGGAGAGGGAGTTTGTGCCATTAACCCCTCTTACTGGAGCTCCCGGTAACTGTTTAGCCTCCAGAGCCCACCCCAAGCCCCCGTCCCAGGCATGAAGCTCTCCTGGACTCCTCCAGCATTCCCATCAGCTCGTATCTGCACTCCAGACTCGGGCCTCTCTGTAATGGCACACAGTCAAGGGCAATTTTGCTTCCCTTGAGGAGTGACAAAATTAAAAAACACTGTTCCTTAGAAGAAAAGCTATGACAAACCTAGATAGTGTATTTAAAAAAGAGACATCGTTTTGCCAAAAAAGGCCCATCTAGTCAAAGCTACGTTTTTTTGCAGTAGTCATGCATGAATGTGATAGTTGGACATAAAGAAGGCTGAGGGGCCGAAGAACTGATACTTTTGAACTGTGGTGATGCAGAAGACTCTTGCGATCCCTTGGACAACAAGGAGATCAAACTAATCAATCCCAAAGGAAATTAACTCTGAATATTCATTGGAAGCACTGATGCTGAAGCTCTACTATTTTGGCCACCTAATACGAAGAGCCGACTCATTGGAAAAGACTCTGAGGCTGGGAAAGAGTGAAGGGAAAATGAGAAGAGGATGGCAGAAGATGAAATGGTTAGATAGCATCACTGAGTCAACGGATATGAATCTGAACAAACTCCAGGAGACAGTGAAGGACAGGGAAGGCTGGTGTGCTGCAGTCCATAGAGTTACAAAGAGTAACATGACTCAGCAACAGAACAACGAGGAGACTAACTTCATGCAAGCAGAATTCCTGCTCAGATCTCCATCTCCACCCCACACTCCAACGAGTTCTGCACACTGCTGGTGCGTAGGAAGTCCCGCTGAGTAAGTCAATGAATAAAGCAGCACTGGTTATGCAAGTTGAGGTTTAGACACAGGTATCAGAGAGCAGTGGTTCTTCACCTTTTCGGTCATGAGACCCTCTGAGACTATAAAGGCAGCATGGACCATGCTTCCTCCAAAGAAAAAACATTTCACTCAAATCCACAAACCCAACCTTCAGTGCAGAGTGGCTGGTTATTCACAGATGCCCTGAAACCTCTCAGACGGCTTATTAAAAACCCTCCAGGTGCTTAGGGAACCTGGAGATAGCAGCCCATTAACTAACGAAGGCACAACAGTCCAAAGCTGGTTCTTTCACAGACCAGAGACAGAAACTCACTTTGCTAGAGCCAGGAGTGATGCAGGCCCCCCAGGACCGACTCACACTAACCAAATAGTCAACAGATGGAGCCATAACCTAGACTTCTACACAGTAGCATCTTCTGTTCCAGTGGCCAAGCTCTGAGAACTGGAGGGAGGGGCCTTCCTCACGACGGAGGAGTGCCAAATACAGCATCAGAAAGCTTCAAGAAGTAGGAGCAAAGGGAGGACATTTTCCTGGGTCACAGAAAAGCCCAATGTCTCGATCAGAAGATCATTGTCTCTCTCTCTCCTGAACAAGACAGGATCAATACTGTCACATTTGTGTTCTAAGGAGAACATACATCTTTTTCTAATCTAGTCAATGGTGACTTTTTTCTTCAGACTGACCACAAAACACATGACTAACTTCAGTTTGTGTCAAATTAATCCAGCTGCTGAGTGAACCTCTGTCATTTCATTACAATGTGAAAGTTCAGTACATAATACATAGACCTTGAAATGGCACCCCACTCCAGTACTCTTGCCTAGAAAATCCCATGGATGGAGGAGCCTGGTAGGCTACAGCCTATGAGGTCGCAAAGAGTCGGACACGACTGAGCAACTTCACTTCACTTCAAGCATTTTACAGACAAGACTTTATGAACTTCACCTTGGTCACTGGATTAGACTTTTATTAGAGAGTAGTCTTAGACCTCTTAGCCATCTATTCAGTGACTGTCATAGAAAAGACAGAATAACTGTATGAAGGCTGGGACCTGCTTCCTAACCTCAGGAGCAGAGGTACTGTCTCACTCCTCTCCAGGAACACCTGTGGTAGCATCCTTCAGGATCACTCACACAGAGTTCCTCTCTCCAACTGACCAGCCTGTCACAGAGGAAATGAAGAGGAACAGGACAACCAAGGAGGAAAGGCTAATCACATTGTCTTTAAGGACCAAGTTTCTTAATTATGCTCTTAAAAAGACAACTGTTTTTTTTGGAATGAAAAAATAAAAACCCACATTTTCAGACAACTTAACAATAGCTCTGCTGATTCAGGAGCTACTAACATATTTCAAAGAAGTGTTTTTACATTCCAATCACTTATACCACCTCTATATCAGTTACTTTAGAATTTTTTAAATCTTCTTTTACTTAAAAGTATGTAAGAAGAAAACTTTCGTATCTTTACTGAAAATCAAACACCAGAGTCACTTGTCCTAAATGTAAGATCACAGGAAAAAAACTTTAATATGATTCTTGACTTATCAGGGTCTCTATTGCCCAATAGGACAGAGTGATTCTAACACTGCTTTTCAATTCAGTAGGACTTCAGCCACCCATGGAGCTCACAATGCCACTCCCCATCTAGTGCTGAACTTCCACTCCTGGGAATGCCCCAGTTTCCATTCCCTGAACTCTGAGATACAAGAATAATCAAACTTCTCTAATACATTATTCTGGTGCTTAAACTAGCTTCAGTTAGCTCCTGGAACCAATTTTGCTTCCTACAATAGAAATTCTTAACATTGGTATGTATAGATGCTTATATTGAAACATATATCATTATACAAAGTCTGAAAAGATACCTACTAGAGGAATGAAAAGGCTTCACTTTTTACTTTCAACCATTTGTGAAAGATACAATGGTGAAAGAAAGTGTGAGACTGCCTCACCCCTTTAAGGTGAGCCCATACTGTTGGTAATGCTGTGCAAATTCCACCACCATCTCCCTTTAGCTTTCTTAACAAAAAAGGAGTTCCACTCCTTTAGTAAACAACCTAAACAACCTCCAAAGAGAGGTAACTGACTCTGATTAAATCAACAGGCAGAATCTGTCAGAAGGAAAAAAAAATGCAACCTCAGTATATCAAAGTCATCTAAACTTCTAGAAAATGAAACTTCTTGAAAATGAAACCCACACAATTTGGACTTAGGTGTCATTTAGGAATGAAAGTCAAGTTGGACTCAAAAATCCTACCCCCTAAGAGATGCTCTTACTGTGTGGCTCAATAGTTGACATAGCTTCCTTTTCAGAAATCACCATTTGACAGAAGTGGTCTCCAATGTTGGCCAGGATATATTTGCTGTGTCCAAATCAGTCCCCACAACATTTCTGGTTAAAGGCAACCACAAGCCAATTGCTTCACTGTCATACTTGTTTGGTGTTAAGAAGCCTTCTACCCGCAATACACCATGTTTGTTGAACTGTAACCTAGAAGAAGTGAAAGGAAGAAAGGAAAAAAAAAAACATGTTACATATATAAAATATTGATTTATACCTTGTTGGTATTATTTAAATATTTAAATCAACCCCAATTTCCTTCCAGCTGTCTATAATCTCCATGGCTAGTTACAGCCAATTTGCTATGTGGTAGCATCAGTATAGGGAGAAGGCAATGGCACCCTACTCCAGTACTCTTGCCTGGAAAATCCCATGGATGGAGAAGCCTAGTAGGCTCTAGTCCATGGGGTCGCGAAGAGTTGGACACGACTGAGTGACTTCACTTTGACTTTTCACTTTCATGCATTGGAGAAGGAAATGGCAACCCACTCCAGTATTCTTGCCTGGAGAATCCTAGGGATGGGGGAGCCTGGTGGGCTGCCGTCTATGGGGTCTCACGGAGTCGGACACGACTGAAGCGACTAAGCAGCAGCAGCAGCAGCAGCAGCATCAGTATAAAGATTTTCCCCCAAAAGACATGAAGGACTGGAGGGGAGAGGAGGTGTGCTTTACGCTCCAACCAGTTATCTAGTCCTGTCACCTCCAGGCATAGCTATTGAACCTGCCCGATGTAGAAGTTAATAGCAAGAACAATCACAAGATGTCACAGAAGTAAACTGACAACAAACAGAAGGTGATAAATACCCTGGTCAGATCTGAATATAACTACTGCTAAAAGACTAATGCTCAGCAGAGGAAGGCTAACCCCAGATATCACTGAAGCCATACTACATGAATTCATGAGGTATTCAGAATCCTTAGGAATTCTAGCTATAAATTACCATGCAAGTTTCTGGAATAAGAGGTAGTGTTAAGATGGGCCTTGGTACCTAGGAAGGTGGAGCCAAAAGCTGAGTATTTTCTCAACAATCTCTTTCTAAACATCTTTGATATCTATCATGTTTTTCCTAGGTTGTGTAGTAGTCTGGGATTCATTTAAACTCAACAATATATGTCAGCCTAGCTGGAGACATAAAAGCAGGATATGACAGGTTATCATAGCAAGCACAGAGTCTTATAGGAGTCAGAGGAAGACGCACTGACTCTAAGTTTGGTGGGGCTAATATTAAGAAGACTTCATGTTAAGAGACACTAATTAAGCTTGGCCTTGGAAGAACAGGTAGATATTATGTAACAGACAGCATGTCAAGGAAACGCTATTTCATATAAAGGCAAGAAAAATACAGGGACCGCAATTTCTTTGCTAGTCATTGGGCAGCTGCCAAAATTTTTTGAGCCCATGAGATGCACGAAATTGTGCCTTAGGAAAGTCATTTGTCCAGAACTGGAAGCACATGGGGAATTGCATTAACAGATGCAAACGTATTTCTAGGAGCCCATAGTTTTTAACTGACATTCCAAATGAGCGCTAGTCATAATTCTAAAAAATAAATTTGGAAGATATTTCAAATGGGGAGGAGACGGTAAACAGGATATGGCAACTGAACTTCAGCGAGACCCTCCCCTCCCCTATTTCATCTGCAGAACACAATGGGAAACAAATCTGATGGTACTTATGACAGTATCAATCACCACTGTAAACATCAGGGGGGAAAAGGCTCTATTTTTAAAATTATAACATTCTTTTTACCAAAGAAGTGAGTTTGTTCCACACTGGCTTCTCTTGACACTTATCACAGTTCTAATGCTACACACACTTTACTGTGGTGCTTTTGCAATTTACTCAGGAATGAATAAGACAAACTACCTACCATCTAAAATAACTCTTGTTCATTAAATAACCTTGAATCTGAAAGTTACCAGCACAGACAAAATGATCTAAAATGCTTGTGCATTTAATTCAGTTCATCAGCAATCTTGAATCTTGATAAAACTAAATGGGGAAAGACAGGAAGAAATTAAAGGCAACACTTCTGTTTATGATTACAGTTAGTTGACCCTGAATTCTACCTAGATTTCTGAGAAAATGTATCATATCTAAAAGCTCATCTATACCCAGAACAACACAGCTCACTTATATATCAAAAAGACCAGAAGGCTACCTTTCTCTTCACTCAGGATGGAAGAATTTGAAGAAAATTAAATTTGACTTTAAAATTAAAAAACCAATGCAAAAATGAAAGCTTTTGCCTATAAAAGTAGAAAGAATTTTTTTAAAAGATACACCTCCTTCCTGCTGGCATAGAGACAGGAATGCTCAAAAGCTGCCAGGGGGCATGGATGCAGGCGCAATATTCCTCCAGGGAAACCTGGCAGAATTCATATATCAAAGCCAAACACACCTTCTGACCCAGTAAGGACACTTCCAGTCTCATCCAAAGTAAATAATCAGAGAGATGGGCAACAGATGATCATCTCTGTATTTAGTGGCAAAAAATACACAATAATCTGAATATCAACAAGGGAATAGGTTAAGTCTATTTTCAAACATCATTATTATGGGTTCTTTCATAGTTATTCAAAAATATTTCCTGAAAAAAGTTAGTATGATCAGATTTCCCTGGTGGCACAGCGGATAAGAACCTGCCTGCCAACGCAAGGGACGCAGGTGTGATCTCTCATCTGGGAAGATTCCAGGTGCCTCGGAACAACTAAAGCCCATGAGTTACAACTGCCGAGCCCACATGCTGCAACTACTGAGTCTCAAGCCTTAGAGCCTGTGCTCTGCAACGAGAGGCCACCACAATGAGAAGCCCGTGCACCACAACAAAGAGTAGCTCCCGCTCGCTGTGACTAGAGAAAGCTCGCATGCAGCAATGAAGACCTAGTAGAACCAAAAATAAAAATAAATAATTTTTTTTAAAAGTCAACATGATCAAGTCATTCCTATTATGTACTGGGAAAGTACATATTGGGGAAAGTAAGATTCAAAGTATTTATACAATACAACAAGTGGGTATGCTTGAATATATTCTATAACCACATAAACACTAAGATGTGCTAAAAAGTTAACAGTAGTCATTTTGTGGTGCTTTTTTAGAACCTTCAGAATTTTTTTGTTATTTCAAAAATCAGAAGTTTGTATTTTTAAGCTTCTTGCTTAAAAAAAAAAACAAAACTGAAAAAGAGTGTGAGTAGGAAATATGTAAAAAGATCTAGACTCCTAAATCCACAGATCAGAAGTATCATCTCTAACTTTTCCCAGCTTTAGACTTACTGTTGACAGAAGAGGGAGAAAAGTACATTAAAGGGCTCAGAGTACCTGTTTTTCCCCACAGGCCTCACCTCCTGAAGTGAAAGAAGCGGCAGAACACAGGCGAGTCTTTCTGCTGCTCCTTGTCCTTGCGCAGGCTGTCCAGGCGGCACTCACGGCACTTGGGCAGCTGTGCCACGATGTTCACGCAGGAGTCGTCCTGGACAAAGGCCTCGCCACTCTGCTGCAGCTTCTTGAGTTTGGCTGGGTCTGTCAAGACTGACTTCCGAGATGGGGCTAGAAAAAAATGAAGGAAATGGCATGTCAGATTTTTTTAAAAATCACATCAATCTTTGACTGAATACTCAAAAGGTCAGATTTCCCAAAGGGAGAACTCCTCTTCTAAATTTACTGGTTCAACTGTAATTTCTGAAAATGGCTAAAGACAACTATCAGAACAATTAAAGTACAATTGGAAGTTTTATTCTCTTTAAAATGCTTCTCATTTGGTGAATCCATTTGGCAACGTAAAACCCCAGACTTAAAATTCCAAGGTAATGCATACTTGTATTCGCAAGTATTTATCGATAAGATAAACATTTTGGGGCTTTCTCTGGTAGTTCAGGGGTTAGGAATCCACCTTCCAACACAAGGGATGCAGGTTTGCTCCCTGCTTGGGGAACTAAAATCCCACATGCGCCAGGGCAGCTATGCGATGCGCTGCAAACTACAGCGTCCACACGCTCTGGAGCCCATGTGTGACAACTAAGACCCGAGGAAGCCAAAAATAAATAAAAGTACGTAAATTTAAAAAAAAACAAAAACCCCCAAACAGATAAACATTGCAGGCAGATTTTCCAAAGCAGATACTTAACTCAAACTCACTGCAAACTTAACAATACACAGGGATAGGTTTATCTCAATAGAGAACCATGTGGAAATCAATTCTGTCAGTTTTTACACTCAAAAAAGACTGGCTTAAGATGTGCTTTCTAAAGCATTCTGCCAAGTTAACCATTCCAAATATAACAAAACACAAATAACATAGGCCCCTCAGTCTATAAGTTATTTTCTAAGTGCTTCCAAGAGCACTGACCCCTGGCCCTTGAACAGTCTTAAATTTCCTTCACACATACTTTCCATTCAAGATTAAGAGCCTTGACTAAAGACAGAATTTCGATTCTAAGTAAATGCATGTTTAAGTTTTAACTTAGGAGCTGGGGAACTTGAATGGAAATGGTAACATAGTTTCTAAAGGGAGAAAAAAGTAGAGACCTAATTTTAAAGAGCAACCACTCTATTAGCAGAAATAACAGAAGAGAATCTATTTCTAAGTCAAGAGCCTTTGGCACGCAGTGAGCCCTCTGCATCTGTGAGTTCAACCAACAATGGATTGAAAATACTACACAGGGACTTCCCTGGTGGTCCAGTGGTTAAAACTCCACATTTTCAATGCAGGGAGCATGGGTCCAATCTACAACCAAAAATTTTTTTAAAAAATGAAAACACTACACAATCTGTGGCTGGTTGCATCTACAAATGCAGAACCCCAGTGTCAGATGGGGAAGGCTGACGGCAGGGGACTTGTGTATTTGCAGATTTTGGGTATCTGCAGGAGTCCTGGAACCAATCCCTCTTAGATACTGAAGGACAACTGTATTTCACATAAAACCAACAGAAAAGACCTTACCTTGGGGTCCAAGGGAGCTGAGAAAAGGAAAGTAGATTCTTAAGCAAACAAAAAACAAAAACACAACTTTGGGGGAACCAGTCGAGAGGTGGGTGGGAGACGCTGATAAGCAGTCTTAAAGGAAACTAGAAGAAAGACCTCAAACCAAAGGCGGCTTTAAATAAAATAAGCATCTCTTTAATAAACACCTTTGATGTGTCCTGATGTTATCTCTCTTTTAAAGCAGGACTAGAGCACACCTTAAAATGCTAAATGGATGCTGTCAGGCCTCAACTCCTTAAACATTCTTATTCAGTGAAAGAGAAGGTAAAGTAAGAAAGGAGAGAAAATAATCAGTAGTTTAAAATTCCATCCTGATACTGAAAACACATCACCCTTTGAATGGGACCAGGTTTTCCCAAGCTGAGTCCAGAGATTATCTTAACAACTGTTTTGCCTGGGCTTAAAAGAGGAAATATCTAGAAATAAGCAAGTTGAATTATCTAAAGCTAGCTCTGTATTGAAGAGTGCAGCAGTTGATCCCTCATCAATGATTCTCTTAACTCAGAACCGAACCAAGGGAAAAAAAGCAATACTGACTTCCGAGAAGCCATGCATCTACCAAATAGAAAAAAGGGTGGCTGTTCAACTCTGGCTTGTTTTTGTTTCCTAATCCCTAAGTAAGGTCACACAGTGGAGAAGCAATGTCCAGTGGAGTCTTTCCAAATCCACAAGCAATACTGGTGGAAAGAGTAGAGATCTCAGTAGGCTTCTAATCACACTGCCTTACACCTCAGCCAGAAGTCCCAGTAGACAGCACACATCAGGATGTGACAAGGCCTCTCATTTCCCTCAAAATCATTTTAGTTGGAACAGAGTTGCACAGCATATTAAGCAAGACAAAGGTGGACTCTGAAACTCACCTCTGTATCTATAATGTGTTTACTGGTCTAGAACTTTTACTGCTTCTTCTCATAATATTAAAATCATTTGCCTTAAAAACTAGCTGAATGTGAAGGTTGGTGACTCAAAAAGAATAAAGATATAGAACAGGGACATGGTCATGAATATTCACTTTCTTGGGGAGTTACATAACTTCTGAGGAACAGTATAATCTTATGCAATTAATTTTATGCAAATTACCAGCTATATCAACTTAAACCTCAAGAATGAAGAAGCTGGCTTAGAAGAATTACTCAGCAAAGAAAGTTCTTTTCCAACTCTTCCACTCTACTTCAGGAAGACCCCCAGTCAAATCCACCCATCCTGCCCTCAAGTTTCAGAGCCCTGCAGGAAGAGCTAGAGTGTGGATTATCCATTTGTTACTTATCCAAATGAACAGCGTTTTTATTAAATGTTTTCCAAGTTTTTTTATACCCAGTTGACATCTATCAAATCTATTTTTAAACTGAACCTTTTGACATACTGGAGCCATTCAGCTCTGCTAATTCTAGTAAGAGAGCTTCTAATAACTCCCATCACTGAAATGCATCCTCAAACTTAATAAGTATCGTGAAATACAATGTACCATTTTCTCTATAAGAAGAGCACTGAGTTCTAAATTGTGCATGCAAAGGGACTTCCTGGCAGTCCAGTGGTTGGGACTCTGCTTCCACTGCAAGGGGCACGGGTTCAATACCTTGTTGGGGAACTAAGATCCCACATGCTGTATGGTGTGGCCAAAAAATTTAAAAACAAACAAAAATAAGTCATGGGTGCAACAGGACCTTCCCTTAAGCAAAGAGGGGAGTCCTAAGTTAGCACTGTCCGCTAAATTCTTTAACTAAAAATCTCTTTGCTAGAGGCAGTGATGCAACTCCCTTTTTTAAAAAACTTCAAATCTGAACTATACTTGTGTGAGCATAAAACTTTAATCACTTCCCTCTCTCCAACATAGATGTTAAAGAAAAATCAGTTATAGGATGACGATAAAGCAATCAGATCACTTTATATTTTTTTTCAAAATTTTCTTACAACCAAAAACTGGGACCCACCTAAGTCATATGGTAAAGGCATATAAGGGTATCCTTGCAGCCTTTAAAATGCTGACAGACATCTACAACTAATGCACTGGGTAAAACTGTTGGTACGAACCCATGTGTCTCACAGCTCATCTGTGTTTCCATATACATAGAACCAATTCCACCAAAATATGAACAGTAATCATTTCTCAGAAGATTTAGGGGTTTTACTTTCTTCTTTGAACTTTTTCTACTGTCATTTTCTTGTTATTTTCTCATAAGGTAAGAAAAGATAATGTATGCACTGAAAACCATCTCTTACCTTTTACCAATAAACATATGCAGAAACACTCACCATTCTGGAATTTATTGTTGCTTCTTGTACAGCAGCTTTCAGGATCTACTTTTGCTGAAGATGCCTTTATATTCTGTGACTGGCAGCCTAAAGTTGAAGGTTCTCCCCTTTTTTCCAAACAACTATTAGGACTGTTACTATTGACAGCTGCTTTCTCTTCTGGCTTCTTTGAAAGGACATCAGATGTGGAAGGTGCATGTTCGAAATGCTTCTGCAGTTCAGGAGCGTTGGTGATTTCCAATTCTGCCACAGAAGCCGCCTTTATTGGTACGCACTCCTTAGGAGGATCAGTCGATGATGGAGGAAGAGATTCCACACTGCTTTCCTCATCAGTGCTGGTCTTCAGCTGCGAACAGCTTCCCTTTGGCTCACTCAGGGTTTGTAAGTCTCCAGTTCCAATCTGAGAGGACTTTGAAGAGAGCAACTCTACTTTGCAGGCAACATCTGGTTTTGTTCTCAGTATTTCAGGCTTTGTATTTAGACAGGAAGAAAGTTCTGGTAAAATCTGTTTATGACATCTGAAAAAGATTAATATGGAAAACTAGCATCTAGGCCTCTTTCATCTCTTCCCTACCGTCCAAAAATAATTGCTTGCTTCCCTAAAGTAGGCAGTATGAAAGAGAAAAGAAAACTGCTTATATCAGAGAATTCAGGATAGATTTCTGTGGGCCGGAGTTAAAAGTAATCAGTCAATGGCTGTGCAAAAATATCTTCAGACATTAAGAAAAACACAATCCTAAATTCTATCTGCGTGTTCTCATAGTTAACTACTTCATGTTAGTTCTATTTCTCATAGCAAAATGAACTTTAGCTTTCCCTCAAAACAGAGTATCACATGAAACCAAAATCACCAGTAGCATAAAACTCCGTCTATGAACATGTTACCAGCCTAGCACTGGACAATCTCATGCTTGTTTGGTCAGTGATTAGGACCCAAAGCAAAGAGAAGAGCCAGCGATGATGTGCTTGCTCACAGAACAATCTGGTACCCTCTCCACCCCTAATAGGGGTTTATCCTTAAAGAATTTTTGTTTCTCTGAAATTTGTCCTAAAGTTCTTTCCTCAGCAGAATGCAAAGTCCTTTTTCCCTCTTACACTAGTTTTCCTGCCTCTACCAAAGGATCTCATCCTGGAGAAGTTCTCACTGACACACTCAGGTTGTTGAGTAGCTCAGTTGTGTCTGATTCTTTGTGACCCTATGGACTGTAGCCCACCAGGCTCCTCTGTCCATGGGATTCTCCAGGCAGGAATACTGGACTGGGTTGCCATTCCCTTCTTCAGGGATTCTTCCCAACCCAGAGATCAAACCCAAGTCTCCTGTATTGGCAGGCAGATTCTTTACCACTGAGCCACCTGGGAACCACTCACACTAGACATCTTTGCTTGGGTACCACCAAACTTCTTACTGTTCCCTCTTTCTACTCTGAATAAACAACCTCCCACCACCCTGCCCTCTCTCTGACTGTTCCGTGGTTATCCTCTAAGCTCCCTCCCTGGCAGCCTGCTGTCCTCCCCATGAACTGGTGTGCTCATGCACTCTCCCATTTACTACAGTGGTCTTCCAAGCCCACCTTTCTACACCAGTTTCAGAGCCCTATCTTAGGTCTTTACTACTGTTTACACAGGCCACCATCCCTCCTAAAAAAGATGCTTCTCTTAAAACTCATCTCACCATTAATCTTGTGGCCACTTTAAATTTCTGATTAGATTTTACATTTCTTATTCCACTATCTTCTGTAAATAAGTTAACTGTAAGTCGTAACTATTGCTTCCTTGATTTTGTCTTACTATTTTCTCTACTGCAACATCTCTCAGCTATAGTTGAGGTCCAGGCTGAAGAAGCTCATTCACTGGAAACTAGGACCAACTGGAAACTAACTTCCCCTGACAACCTGAGATACACTGAACGGCAGGTTGTTACATCAAATTTTCACTGCACCAACACTCTAAACAGTGAATGTAGGGTCAATCATGCCACCAAGCAATGTCAGCTCAGACAGAAAGAATCGTGCGTGGCTAAAATAACCCTTCTATATCATGATTAAACATGAGAATGGGCTTCCCTGGTGGGACTAGTGGTAGAAGAATCTACCCGCCAATACAGCAGATATAAGAGATACAGGCTTGACCCCTGGGTTGAGAAGATTCCCTGGAGGAGGAAACGGCAACTTGTTCCAGTGGCTTGCAAGATTAACCATCTTTAACTTCTGACTCACCCTTGAGGGATTTTTGCTCCGAGGTTCGGTGGAGAGTTGGCGGCTTGGGGAGTGCTCTGCTGTCTCGGGTCCTTACTTGGTGGAGTAGCTGCAGTACAGCCAAGCAGTATCTCCTTAAAAACTGTTGTGGGAACAGACTGTACAGGACCCACACTGGGAGAGGCCTAAAAGATATCAAAGCAAGCAGATGTTAACAGGGAAGCCCCTAGTGGCAGAATTACAAAATGCTTGCAAGATTCAAATTTATTTGCTTGGTTTAGTAGCCAACAAGCACAATACCACCACCAAATAAAAAGAACAGAACAGGAGAACAATGAATAAATCACAAATTAAGGACTTATACCTGAGTGCTATCAAATAAGTCACTCCAGCTTTTCACAAAACTTGAGTCTTCCTAGAAAAGACCACAAGTTGATCTTTTACAGACCTTTGAATACCAGGAAAACACAGCCATGTGGCAATTATTTGACTAGTGCAATGCACAGAAGTGAGCTTTTTATCAATTGTCTTCAAATGGTGGCAGCTTCACATGCATTCAATTCAGCATTACTGAGTGCCTACCACGCACTTACTGCGAGGACTGGCAGGAGACCAGACCACATAGGGCTCTTGCAGGCAGTGGAGCCTACTTGGTACCAACATAAGCCTTTACAATGCAATAAAGGTTGAGGACATGGTTCTTGCTTGTAAGTGGCTCATCAAGTCACAAAGGTCATCCCAAACTGCAAAAAATATCAAGTCATGACAGGCCTGTGGGACAAAGTTAAGACACTTGTCCCCTTCCTTTTTGTGTACTTTTACCTTTACAAAAATATGAGTGACAGACCAACTTCTTCCCAGTTTATACTATCCCAAAAAATAAAACTTTCCATCATGGAAAGAGAAGAAAGAGATTAAACTCAGCTTCAGACAACTCAACATTCTATAGCTAAACCAGGTGAAATCCACAGACCATTTTCACCAGCCTCTTCACGTGTGTGTAAATTTAAAGTCACTTGTCCTTTTCACTCATTATCTCTTTCAATGACCTTTACATTCACCTTACCACCAGATCTAAACTCGTAGAATCTTTTAAGTGTCTTCATCTTCCAGTTACTAACTCCTAAAATACGATGTAGAACTTCTCTTAGTAAGACTTTTTAAAACCAGTTTTTAAAACCTCACGATTCTGAATGTAAACCATGTAGCCTACATGTGAATCTTCTTTGCAGACATTTACTTTGATGGCCTTGAAAATACTGTCTAGTATATGTTACATAAAAACATCTGAAAAATAAGAATTTACTTAATCAAAATTAAAGCTCTGGCACAGCTTTCTGCTGTTTCAAGGTGCTAACTTATCTATCATGTATTACACCATGTGAGCTCAGTTTTGGTTAAATATTAGCTTAGTATTTCCCAGAAGGATCTTTGGGGGGAGGCTTTGGCTAGTCTAAGGACATCCCTGGGATAGCCAAACTTTCCTTCTTTGGGCCTCAGTTTCCTCATTTTTAAAATGAATTAAGGAAACAAGATATTTTTATTTTGTTATGATATCCACTGAACTGCTAGAGCCAGAAAACCCTCCATCTCATTTCCCATAGCAATCAACCAGAAAATGCTGCCTCTATTTCCAAAATGTTTATGGCATCTATCAACTTCTTTCCAAGCCACCCCTACCACCATCTTTCCCCTGGACTATTACATGTATACTAACTGGCCTGACTTCCTTCCATTTTTGCCTGAACCTTTTGCCTCTTCTCTGAAGTTAAAATTCTACCACAGAGCAATCTTTATAAAACATAAATCAGTCAATCCACTGCCGACAGAATTCTGCACAGTCTGGTCTTCGCCAACCCCCTCGCCTCATATCACTCCATTTGTTAAAGGTGCTCCAACTAAACTGGTTTCCTTTCTGGTCTCCAAATGTTCTAAGCTCATTCTTGCCTGCACCTTTGTACTTGCTATTCTTCTCTGGGTCTGGACATTTTCATGTGGCTGGCCCCATCCTTCAGCTTCAAATCTGCTCAGCTGTCACCTCAGAATCTCTGATCACTCTTTCCAAAGCAGTGTCCCAAAGCATAACTGCCTTACACTTTATATTACCATGTTTCTATCTTCCATTGTACTAACACACTGTGCAAATACCTTGTTACTTTTTTTTTTTTTTCACTGTCAGTCTCTTCACAATGAAACATAAGCTTCTATGGATAGAGACCCCTGCTCTTACATCATTGTTAAATCTTTTAAAGCCAGGCACAGAGCAGATGCTCAATAAAGAAGACTGGTGGAGTGCATGAATGGATAAATGCTCTTAAAGGCACTTCTTATTTGAAAATAGTAATAGCTGTATTCTGAGTTAACTCAAGAGCCAAGCAGTAATGCTCACAAATGTCTAGCACATATTAAATGTTTCCAGTTAAGCATTAACTGGAAATAGGGTTGGAGAACCAGAGGGAAGGAAGGAGGACTCTCCTGTTTTTACAGTGGTGCCTCACCATACCAGGCAAAAGTTCTGGAGAGGAATGGCAACAGCAGCACAGTGGCCAAGAGTGCTGGGCTTTGGTGTTAGACCCAGTTGGAATCCAGTCTCTGACACCTGCTAGCACATTATTTAAGCTCTCTGAGCTTCGGTTTCCTCAGTCGTAACGAGGAGTAATACAGGAGAGCAATGAGAAAAAAGGTGAGTAATGAAGCATACTGTACACGGCAGTGCTTTACCACAGTGCCTGGCACATTGATTAGCTATCTCAAAGCAGAAACACATCACGCAGAACTCCACAGTTCAGTCACCACGTGTTAGAATGATCATGACCTGGATCATTTCCTTTAAGAGATTGAAGTAAGTAATCATTCTAACTTGCCTAAGGTTTAGCTTAGCACGCACAACACTCTGATTCCAAACCCATCTCCATGTGCACACCACTGCACTGGCCTCTGACTTGACAAGGGTCAAAGTTTCTTCTTACCTGAAGAGTTTTCCCTGAAGGTCTTCTATACCAGTCATGGCAATAGTTCCTCCCTGCCAGCAGACGGAGATAATATAATTGAGTGTATAATGATATTCCAAAAAGGATACTGCTGGCTCATACTATTCAGCAGACTGTCTCAATTAACCAGGCAACATCCTAACTCTGAGGAATAGTCTGCTAGGCAGAGAAGACCTTCAAGGAGCCAGATGCTACTGGCAAACAGGTTTACCTTATCCAGAAGTATTCATCAAGGCAATAAAGAGTCTCATCTACCTAATTCTAAACTCCTGTCACCCGAAGACTACCAACTCTGCACACATCCAACATATCTGCAAAGTGGAAACGCAGGGAGACATGCACCAAGTGTGTTACTGTACTCACCTTTCACTCACACATTTAAATGAACTCTTTCTCTCTCCACGTCTTTCTTTACCCCTCCATCTCCCTGAAATTTAGGCTAGGCCAGTGTTTCCAAAAATTTGTCTTGATTACAAGGATGACCCATGACAAAGAAGAATATTTACTGATATGGAAAAACATTCATAATATACTGTGGAATCATCGAGGCTGCACAAGAGTATGGCTTTTAGTTTTTTTTTTTTTTTTAAAGCCTCTATGACTATACAGGGAAAAGAAAAAGACAAAAACAGGAGGAGGATAGGTATTCCAAAATGTGAATAGTGAGTCTCTGAAAAGTGTGATTATGAGTGATCTTTTCTTTCCCATGCTTTTCCAGATTACCAAAATATTTTTAAATGAGAGTAACTTTTTAATAAAAAGTAAGAATATTCTGAAAATAAGTGCAATAGAAAGGAAAATAACTTTTTATAATTTAAAATATAGTAATAATTTCTAAAACATCAATACCCAGATAAAAATTTACCATCTCCAACTTCCTTAGAATGAGAAGATAACTAGGATAGGTCTTTGTTTGTTGAGGCAAGGAATATGGCTTTACTTGGAAAGCCAGCTGACTGAGAAGATGGCAGACTAAAGTCTCAAAATAACCATCTTCTAGGATAGGTCTTATGAGCTGAAACAGACATGCTTTTCTACATCAAATTTATTTTCACATTTTTAGATGTAAAAGTTAAGGCTCAAATGGGTTGAAGGACTTATCTCCCAGGCAAAGTTCAGGCCTTTTTGAAAACAGATTCTACTGTTCCCAGTAATCAGTTCACACAAACCTACTGAGCTGGATAGGATGCTGACAGACAGCAGAGAGACATGCTCCCTGCCCTTCAAGAGTGAGAGTCAGTAAAGATTGTCATACTGAGTGAAATAAGTCAGAGAAAGAAGGAAAAATATTGTATGACACCCCTTATATGTGAAATCTAAAAAGAAATGATACCAATTAACTTACAAAACAGAGACTCACAGACAGAATGAATTTATGGCTGCCTGTACACACTGCTATATTTAAAATGGATAACCAACAAAGACCTACTCTACAGCACATGGAACTCTGCTCAGCGTAATGTGGCAGTCTGGATGGGAGGCAGTTTGGGGGAGAATGGAGACGTGTATGTATGGCTGAGTCCCTCTGCTGTTCACCTGAAACTATCACAACATTGTTAATTGGGTATACCCCAATACAAAATAAAAAGTTTTTTTAAGATGATTTTTAATACATAATATTAAGCATAAAAGTCTAATTTTACTGATCTATATATCAGCTTCTAATCTATGAATATGATATGTATTTCATTAATTTGTGGCTTCATTCAATAGTTTCATGATTGTCTCCATTAAAAAAAAAGTGTGAGTCAGGAAGAGAGCATCACTTACTTGTGTTACTATATTTTACAGGCACTACCTTTGCCTTCAAGGTCATAAATTTACTTGCTCAGTTGCCTATCACTTCACTGATAAACTTGATACTTTGAAGAACGCTGGCACCTTTCCCAACAGGACATCCCCATGACCCCAGTCCCAATTGTACCCCAGGCTGATTTTTCCATGATCCATTAGGATGCCATTTCCTGAGTCATGGTCCTCACCTCAACAGAACATAACGTTGCTCTCCTTTTCATCTGACTATTTATACTGATGCCTTCTCTATGACAGACAACACTCAAATAACTTCTCCAAATCACCCTTTATTATCTCTATCCAAGACTGCTAACAATTTATCCAATGCCAAAACCTGACAGATTACTATTCTACGGTTTCTCTTTCAGCTTCTAATACCCTGAATCACTTGACAATATCCCATGAGCTTACCTCTAAGAAGCAGTAATCACTTGCCTGACATCCTCAATTCACAATCCTTACTATACTATTTCAATCTGGTAAACGTTAAGGCAAAATGAAAAGGGAGTAATATTAATTTCTGAAATGACCTCTCCATTCTTTCCTGAATTACCTGAAGTCAAGCCTTCACATATGGAAGACAGACAGAGGTACTAGATACCTTGGTTTACAAAGTTTCTGCTCAAGTATCAAAGCTCCTGTGGCCTGTATATAGGCTTAAGGTTCAGGAAAGTCGATCATCCTAGCCACCCAGATTTCTTTAGTATTTGTGTGGTATGTGCTTGCTTTGGTTCTAGTTGATGTTGTAGTCCAGTCTGCCCTGGTTCAGGATCTCAGATTCATTCAATGACTCTGACCACTCTCATGCCATCTCTCCTTGCCCTCTTCCTCCAGACACCTAAATTTCCCTCCAAAATACTGCCAACAATCTCAACTTGGTCAGTTTTAAAATTCGAAACTCCAGCCTGGAGCAGATCATCATAAAGGCATTTTTCATAATTATAACACAGTAACAAATCCATGTAACTTAAGTACATTTGGATACCTAAGTTGTGAGAAAGTTATCTGTACTGTAATAAGACCTAAGGATTCAACTCACTTAAAGAGTCTATAGTATTTTTTACCCAGATTTCAAATTTTGACCCTGGTATTTATACTCCCTTAAGAAGTTTATCCCAGTCCTCCATCCCCTATTAGGCTAATCTGTCTAGCCCAATCTTTTGGGAATTCTGACTAAAACCTTCCCCAGTGTGTACACTGTGATGTTCTAAAGACATGTACTAGTAATCACAAAGCATAATAAAACAGAGAATTTGACCTACTCTGCGATATAGGTTAAAAGAATGGTAGAGATGTTAGGTGAGGCTTCCCCAAGGAAGCAATATCACATTAGAAAGATGCATGGAAGTTAATTAGAATGAAGACACCATTAGAAGAGAAAGGGGAACAGCAAGTCCTGAGGTTGGAGAGAACATCAGGTACCTGAAAAGCTAAAGATTACCAGCTTCTCCATAGCACGGAAGAGAGGGAAAAGCTGACAGCCTTAAGTTTCTTGACTCAAATCCTAACTACTTCAAGAGGATAGAAGTAAATCCAGTACTTGAACTCAACAGTGCCACTCATAGAAGCCTGTACTTTTCTCGGCAGAAATTAGTAATAGCAAACCAACTGCTTCCTTCAAAAAGCAAGTATGTTGGTTCACCCAATCATGAATGACCAATTATCCAGGTGGGAGTCCTATTTCAACACCAATCGACTCAGAATTCTAAGGTTCCTCCCCTCTTCTCATGGATGGCATTCTTTTGATTTGATACACATAACTCAATTTATCTTTAAAAATACCTCCATGTGGTGGAATTGTCAAACCCACTGAGGATTTTCAGCAAACATCAAAAATAGTGAACCAGAAACTTATATTATCTCCATCTGCTTGAGCATAGAAATTATGGCCAAGATCTGGGACCAGCAAAGAGCAGACACAACAGCACGGACGAGCAGAGAAGACAGCCTTATTAACACTCAACATACTGGCCATGCACTGCAAGAATTAAAGAGAGCTTCACACAAGTGACAGAAAAAAAGCAAGGCTACCTCAGAGCATGATTTTGCCTGTTTGGAAACCAGGTTTCCATTATTCTCCGAAGACTTGCGTTTCACAGCTCCCATTCTTGTAGAATTACCTAAAATGATTAAAAACAGGTAAGTCAGCCTCCTGTTTCTCTTAAGGTGAAAAGGATGAAGGGGAAAGGAGAACAAAAGTTTTAATCAAACAGTATTTTACCACATGTCACGAAGTTATCATGTACAACTTCAACATGAATCAGTGATGGATCCACAATTTTCAGGGCTGGAATCTTAAGAACAAACAAAACAAAGATACCAGGAAACTTAAAAAATGCTCAGGAATATACCAGAAATTACCTCTACCACTCAGTCATGTCCTGACTATTTGTGACCCCATGGACCACAGCCCACCAGGCTCCTCTATCCATGAGATTTTCCAAGCAAGAATACTGGAGTAGCCTGCCAACTCCTTCTCCAGAGGATCTTCCTGACCCAGGTATCATCGAACTTTGGTCTCCTGCATTGCAGGCAGGTTCTTACCAGTCTGAGCCACTAGAGAAACTAGTTAACAATAGGGGTTTCTTACATACAATTTCCTTTTAAAAAATAACTGATTTTTTTTCTACTCTGATATTTTAATATAAAATAACAAAGGTATTTAGCTCCTATGTGAAAGTACAAGTGTTAGTTACTCAGCTGTGTCTGACTTTTTACAACCCCATGGACCGTAGCCCACCAGGCTCTTCTGTCCATGGAATTTCTCCAGGCAAGAATACTGGAGTGGGTTGCCAATCCCTTCTCCAGGGGATCTTCCTGATCCAAGGATCGAACCCAGATCTCCTACATTACAAGCAAGAGATTCTTTACTGTCTGAGCCACCAGAGAATCCCCATTTAGCTCTTATAAGATATTGTAATTCCTTTTTATAATTATCTTCCCCTGTCAATTTATCATAATTTTTACCTCCTCACAGTTGACTTGAAGAGTTTTTGACATTGGGTTTCCATTTACAATGGTTGCAGAAAACCACTGAGTTGATGGGTCCAAGCTGTAAATTTTTACTTCCGAACCAACTAAATTTTTGTCACCTTAAAAAATAATTAAAAAAAAAAAAATCCTTAGAACAATTTGCATTATTCTGAACAGGACCAGTTACCCAGCATAATTTTTTCCAAGTCTTTTAAAAAACATGCAATACACAAAAAGAAAAAACTAAAAGATATTGCTATAAACTTAAGACAGACATTTCAGCAAAGGTAGGAGAAAATGTAAACTTTCCATTTTAAAGCTTCAATTTCCTATTGCGTTATCTTAGACTTGGCAGTATATTCATCCTAGCATCTGTATCTGATCAGGTAGTATCAGATAACTCATTGAGACCTAACTCACTCTCCTATGCAGTTTTAGAGGATCCAAATTCAGGAACCTCGTCAGAACTTCTAAGTCTCCTAAAACATTCACAATTATAAAACTGACCAAGAAAATTAATAACAGTAATTGGCAAGATCAAGATCACCAAATTAATGTTTTACTCATTTTATAAGACTGAAATTCCAAACATATCGAATTTCATGTCAAAATATAGCTGAGCTTGTTCAGTATCTAGTTCACTTTTATGTTGTTCACATGATCCTCGGGCTTTCCAAATTTCAGAGACTTTAGAATAATTATAGAATATAGTCCTCCACTCATCAAGCTGCATGGGAAATGCATCTAAAGAATTACTAAAAAATGAGACATTTTAATGAGCAAATGAGTGAGAAGGGCTAAAACACAGCTTCTTACAAACTAATCACTGGTCAACTCATGAGCTATCACCAACAGACAATCCACATACCTTGTAAAAGATGGCTTTCATCTAAATGTTTCACAATCAAAGCTTGAAATTCTTTACTGACACTCTGATTATCCATCAGTGAAAGACGGAGATTGTTTACATCCTGAAAAATTGAAAATCATTACATTTCAAGGTAACAAATAAGAACAGTTGTTTACATTCCAGTGGATATTTCAATTCATTTAATCACAGGGATTAATAGAGTGTCAATTAGCCATTTGATGGCAGCAAACCATTGCAACTCCAATGAACTAGACAGGTCAAACAGCAGGAAACCATCAAATGATCACAAATATAATGCAGACAGAAGTGAAGCAACTTGAAGCTAAGAGTGAGACAGATACTAAGAGTGGCTCAAGCATAATTTTAAATATGACAAAACTTAGGCTAGGGGACATATAATAAGCAAAGTAGCTAGTCATGCCAAAAATACTCTGTATCCCCAACTCTAGGGATTAGGGAAGTCACAGATCCAAATGCAAGGGGCAGAAGACACATACATAAGAAAATACTTAGATCTGTAGTGTCATTTCATTGAAATTGGTGTTTTTAACAAACATCATTTCACATAGATTCATTTACCCTAATCAGAATTCCAAATGCATTCTTCTTTACAAATAGTAAAGGTGGGGGTGAGGAAGGACAAAAGCTGAATGAACAGCCTAGGTCTTCAGCTAGCCAGTTCTGAAACATTCAATTTTTGGCAGCTCTATTTCTGGCACTATTCCACAGTGTTCTGGCTTTGTGTGTATACTCAGTTATGATAAATGTATACAGATTGTCAATAGGAATAACCTGTCAGACCCGAGAAACCATACAGCACAGAAGCCCTTCCAATACTAGGCTTTCATGCTTTTCTGATTGTGAAATGGGTACACAGTGGCTAAAAATAGTTCATCCATTTCTCTCACTGGGAAGAAGACTCTTTTAGAGAGGCCATCCTGAAAATATTTCTTAAGTAACATTAAACTAGGGGCTTCATAAGAGTGCAACATTAATTACCAGAATGAGCCATGTTTTTGTTTTTTTCCCCTCATGCTACTGCAATTTCAAAAAATTTAAATGTGTTCACCAATTCCTACTACAAGGTAAAAGAGCATTAATGGGGAGAGTCATTAACATTAAACGGCTCTTAAATAAGGTAGAATAATTGGATTCTGCCTAGAAGAGTTTCGATGGCTCATCAAAGGTGCCAGGTAACTGAGCTGGACACTTAGTCGTTTTTCTTATCCACCTATAACTGAGATGAATTCAATCCAAAAGACAGACATTAGGTTTCAATTCCAACTTCTGCATACCCCAAATAATTTTCAGATTTTCTATTCATTATTTAGGACAAGCCTCCTCCTGTGGTAACCACATCAGCCAACATAGAAGCTCACATCATCACCTGCCTCTACAAGAGAATGCCCTGAAGCACTTAACTTTGGAAATCATCATCAGTAGAAGTCAAGAACACATGCAGTCTCCCTCAATCAGTATTACATTAATAACACTCACACTGACAGCACAGAGTGCACCTCATTGAGAATAAAAACTTACTAATCTTTTCAATCTCAAGAAACAAAACTGAGTTCTACTTTAACTGAAAAGATGAGACACATTAAAGATGAAAAATAGAACTGTCCTGAAAACAATGTTAAGAAGTAAAAACTACTCTCTGCTCAGTAGTAGTCTTCCACAGCCCCTCCTATATGTTCCTTGGTCCTTAAAAGCAAGTATTCTGCATTTTAATGCAAGAAAAATATCAAGATAACCTTCCTAGCATGCATGCACGTGTGACCAGTCTCTTCAGTCATCGTCTGACTCTTTGTGATCCCATGAACTGTAGCCTGCCAGGCTCCTCCATCCATGGAATTCTCCCTGCAAGAATACTGGAATGGGTTGCCATGCCCTCCTCCAGGGGATCTTCCCGACCCAGGGATCAAACCTGTGTCTCCTGTGGCTCCTGCACTGCAAGCAGATTCCTTACCTCTGAGGCACCAGGGAAGCCCCATCCATCTGATATATGAAGATAACTTGTGCCCACAACTAAGTAAAAGCATCTTCCTCTATTCCATTCACCTAAACATTATAAAATAATGTTCAGAGTATGAATCTTGTTTTCACTCACTTCCAGGATATGGAAATAAAAGTGAGACTTGAGCACAGAAAAGCCAGTGCTTTGGGTTTTCCAATACAGACCCAGCAATGGCAATGACCCTCGGTCCTAAACTGTCTTGTAGCTTGTAAACTGGTTTAATGGTTCTACAGGCCACAGAAACAAGTCAGGTCACAAAACCAAAGAGGGTGAAGAGGATAACTGAACTTCACAAATGACATCTAAAACAACAAATGTTAATTTTAAAACCAACATTACTCCCAAGGTAGTGATCTGTGGAAGTAATGTGCATGTTCTTCCCTCCCTCCCAACATTTTTATAATAAAGAAAAAAAAAAAAAAATGAACAAGACCCAAGAGCCTAAATGTTGTCAAGAAAAAGGTAGTTCTACAAGCTAACTGGAAAGAATAGGAACACACAGAAACACTTGATTCATACTGTTTGCTATAGTTAGGTCACCACAAACACTAAATTAGTGAATACTGAACCATTTCTAGGGGAAAGATGGAGTTAGGTTTCTTGAAGCCCCTGGTCACAAGAGACATCAACCAATCAATATATAATCTTGGTTTTATGTGTTTCTGTTGGAAAAAAACCCACTTCACAGTTTTTAATATATATAACTGCATTTATTTGCATGCAAAGTCGCTTTAGTCATGTCCAACTTTGTGCGACCCTACAGACTGCAGCCCATCAGGCTCCTCTGCCCCCCATTCTCCAGGCAAGAATACTGGAGTGGGTTGCCATGCACTCCTCCAGGGGATCTTCCTGACCCAGGGATCGAACCCAAGTTTCCTGAGGCTCTTGCATTGCAGATGGAATCTTTACCCCTGAGCCAGCGGGGAAGCTGTATTACTGCATTACTAACTTTGAACTGACAGCTACCATACCTCATGGCTGAATGAAGCTTAGCTAACACATGTTCTAAGACTCACTTAGGAACAATACAGACCACTTCAGCACTATCCTGGAGGGCTATTTTAAACATTGAATTAACCAACAACACAGTACTAAACAGACTTTGAAAAGGACACTTGTTTACAGTAGAAGAGATCAAACAAGAAGGCAGAATGGCACCTTATTCAAACTTCAGCTGGGAACAGGTGTCAGACAACTCAAAATTTTCACCACTCTGCACATATCTGTGAATGACCATAAAAGCACCAAAATACTAATTGCTGCTGCTGCTAAGTCACTTCAGTCGTGTCCAACTCTGTGTGACCCCATAGATGGCAGCCCACCAGGCTCCCCCGTCCCTGGTATTCTCCAGGCAAGAACACTGGAGTGGGTTGCCATTTCCTTCTCCAATGCATGAAAGTGAAAGTGAAAGGGAAGTCGCTCAGTTGTGTCTGACTCTTCGTGACCCCATGGACTGCAGCAGCCTACCAAGCTCCTCTGTCCATGGGATTTTCCAGGCAAGAGTACTGGAGTGGGGTGCCATCGCCTTATCCGAAAATACTGATTGGGGGTTACAAATATATTTCAGCAAGTAAGCAGGTTCCCAAATATAGAATCCTTAAATAATGAGGACTGATATATATGCATACAGATATATGTATATATGAATAACAGTTAATCTTTAAAAAATTATTTTCATATCACCTATTTTAAAAATTATTTCATATTATACACAAAAGCCATCAACAGTAGTACCTTTGTCCTTCCAACCCCAATAAACAGTACCAACCCAATGGCTAACATTGAGCACTAATGTCTAACATCTGCTCATAAGATAGGTCTTTTTTTCTGCTAGATATCTGATCTGGAACAATCAACGTAAATACGTTAGTTCTCACATTAAAGGAGTTTATACTTCTATTTTAGGGCTTAATATTGGTTCTAATGTTTTACCTGTATAGGCTTTAAAAGGTCTTTAGAAAGAAATACTCTTTGTTGATCTCCTAAAAAGCGAATAGATGTTATGGATCCCAAACCAGCTTTGTCCAGCAAAGATTTGTACATCTGAAACAAAAGAAATGTTTTGGCATCATAACTGCTATTAGTATCACTGTGAAAATGGGGACTGGCAATGTTCCACACAGAGATTAAACCATTCATTTGTTTATTTACTACCAATCTCAATAATAATTATTTATGCAACCAGAACAAGAGCACACAATTTTTATCCAGAATCAATCATATAAACCAGATACACATTTGAGAGTCATGTTAACATATAGGTCTGGGTTTACAGATGTATGGCGTGCCCCAAATTTATGCAGAATACTGTTTTAAGTTTATTTTTCTGGGGAAATGGGCCATGTTTTTAGCAAATTCTTGATAGGGGAAAAAATACAAAAAGCAAAATAACAACTTTAAACAAAACCCTACATCACTCAAAACCTTCAGGGGCTCGTCTCATCCATGGGCAAAATCTCAATTTGGTTCACACAGCATGCAGGCCCTTCATAAGCTGGCCAACCTTTTAATCGTCCTCTTGGCCTTTCAACTACCCAAATCTGTCCCAGCTCACCTCTCCAACAGCATTAAATGTCCTCTCCAGATACAGGGCTCACTCTTTGCCTTTAACTGCACCAAACTTCTGGTACAGAAATGGCACAATCATATACTGACTGCTGGAGTCTTTAGAGTCAAAGAAATATGAGCTGGGGGAACCTTAAAGATCATAATACCAAAAGTGGAAACCCTGACAGGAGCCAAGCGACATCTACTATTCAGCTTCAGCCTACTGTTGCTAAAGGAACTGCTACAGGCTTTAGTGTGGCCATATCTTACTGTTCTTTCAGTAAGAACTGGGAATCTAGATTTTTAAGAATATTCTCTACATTTTTTTAAGGTAGACAGCTAATTTACATTTTTTAAAACACTGTAAGGAGCAAACCAAAAAGATCTGTATGTTGGTATTTATCTGCTGGTTTCCAATCCTTGACCTAGAAGTTCCCCATATTACCCTCACCCCCTACTCTTCAAGTGAGGAAACTGAGACCCACAAAAATCAAGGGTCCAGAATTGCAGGCCTCCTAGCAGGGCTGACAGGAGATCCTGAGGCTTTTTCTGAATCTTCTGCAACATCATACCTCTGTACTATTATTTTCCAAAAGGCCAACTATAGATATTACATATAGATTTTCCCTGTTTCGTTCATAACGGATGAAAGAACTTCTCAGAGGTTCAATAAGCCCGAGTTTTACTTACTATTGCAGGCCACTGAACAATTCGCTCAGAAATTTCAGGAGATTTTCGTTCAGCCAAAACCAAGTTATGTTCCACTAAGAAGGCTCTCCTTAGGAGGCTGTAGACGTCTATCCATCTTCTCTTCCTCCAAGATTCTCCATCAAACTCCACACACACCTAGACAAACAGAATTGAAGGAAAGCAGACTTGATTAGCAAGAACATGAAAAAGCCTAAGATGAAATTAGACCCTGATCAATCTATTCAGATCTGTATCTGTGAATACGCTGCTCCCACTCCTGCTCTCTTACTTCCCTTCTTAATCCACAATAAAATAACCAGATATGAAGCTTCCCTGGTAGTCCAGAGGTTAAGAATCCACCTGGTGATGCACAGGCGATGCACAATAAAATAACCAGATATGAAGCTTCCCTGGTAGTCCAGAGGTTAAGAATCCGCCTGGCGATGCACAGGAGTTCGACCCCAGCCTGGGAAGATTCCACATGCCGCAGAGCAACTAAGCCCACGTGCCATAACTACCAAACCTATGCTCTGGAGCCTGCAAGCCACAACTGCTGAGCTCACGTGCTCCAACTACTAAGGCCACATGCCTAGAGCATGTGCTCCACAACAAGAGAAGTCAGCACAGTGAGAAACCTGTGCACCACAACTAAAGAGCAGCCTCCGCTCTCCACAACTAGAGAAAGCTACGCATAGCCATAAAGACGCAGCACAGTCAAAAACAAATATTAAAAAAAAAAAGATATGTTAGTCTAGTCTAAATATCAAACTTTGGCTTCCAGGCCACTTTGGGAAGCAGAAGTCAAAGGATATGGGGGCCAATCTGTCCTCAAGTAATCTCTGGGAAGACCTAACAGAAAAGAAACCCCATGTAGAAGGTTTTTACATGTTAATTAGACATCAGAGCTTGGAGAATTGAAAGACAGAAATCTGAAACCCTAAGATGTACCTGTCACAGGGCATTGTAATTCTGTGTTGACATGGTCAGTAAGCTGATGATGACCCCCAACAACACAATCCGCCACTGGCTTTTACATTCTCTGGTAGCAGCAGGATTCAGCAAGAGGCACTTTTAATGCTTTGAGTTGAATAAACTGGGAAATTTACCTCAGAGTTTGAACTCCAAGAAAACTGTGCTAAATACAGAAGTAATTAATAAATGACACCAGAATTTTCCTAAACTACCTGTGTAACTTTTTATATGAAAATTAAACTACTTTTAAAATACTATTTCCAAGTAACTATGAGACTTCCCTGGTGGCTCAGACGGTGAAGTGTCTGTCTACGATGCGGGAGACTGGGGTTCGATCCCTGGGTTGGGAAGATCCCTTGGAGAAGGAAATGGCAATCCATTCCAGCACTACTGCCTGGAAAATCCCATGGACAGAGGAACCTGGTAGGCTACAGTCCATGGGGTCGCAAAGAGTCGGACATGACTGAGCGACTTCACGTTCACATTCGTGAGATTTCCTGCTTCTGATTTATAAAATACCTTTTAGCCTTAAAGTTATAACCCTTGATCTAGAAGTCTGCCACATTACCCTCTTAAAACCACATATATATGGAATTTAGAAAGATGGTAATGATAAACCTGTATGCAAGACAGCAAAAGAGACACAGATGTATAGAACAGCCTTTTGGACTCTGTGGAAGAGGGAGAGGGTGGGATGATTTGGGAGAGTGGCAGTGTAACATGTATGATATCATAAGTGAAACGAATCGCCGGTCTAGGTTTGATGCAGGATGCAGGATGCTTGGGACTGATGCAGGGGGATAATCCAGAGAGAAGGTGTGGGGCGAGGGGCGAGGTGGGGGTCGAGATTGGGAGTTCATGTACACTCGTGGCTGATTCATGTCAATGTATAGCAAAATTAATACAGTATTGTAAAGCAAAACAAACTAAAAAATAAAAATTAATTAAAAAAATAAATAAATGGACTAATATATTCTTTTCCCTTCTTTCACACTTAATAAAAAAAATCACATATATATGGAATTTAGAAAGATGGTAATGATAAACCTGTATGCAAGACAGCAAAAGAGACACAGATGTATAGAACAGCCTTTTGGACTCTGTGGAAGAGGGAGAGGGTGGGATGATTTGGGAGAGTGGCAGTGTAACATGTATGATATCATAAGTGAAACGAATCGCCGGTCTAGGTTTGATGCAGGATGCAGGATGCTTGGGACTGATGCAGGGGGATAATCCAGAGAGATGGTGTGGGGCGGGAGGGGGGAAGGGGGTGTCGGGATTGGGAGTTCATGTACACTCGTGGCTGATTCATGTCAATGTATAGCAAAATGAATACAGTATTGTAAAGCAAAACAAACTAAAAAATAAACATTAAAAAAAAAACTGTATAGATATTTTAAGATATAAAGGTAGAATTCAGTCCAAAAGTGGGTCTCTGACAGTAATGCAGTAGTAATCAGTCACAAAACCTTAAAATTCATGTAAATGTACCAGAACACCTTAGCTCCCTTAACCCATTAAGAATATGCTACCCGTTTTCATTGTTGTTCAGTTGCTGAGTCATGTCTGACCCTTTGTAACCCCAAAGCACATCAGGTTCTTCCTTCCCCATCTCCCAGAGTTTGCTCAAATCCATGTCCATTGAGCCAGTGATGCTAACTAACCATCTAATCCTCTGTCACCCCCTTCTCCTTTTGTCTTCAATCTTTCTCAGCATCAGAGTCTTTTCCAATGAGTCAGCTCTTGGCATCAGGTGGTCAAAGTACTGGAGCTTCAGCATCAGTCCTTCCAAGAAATACTCATTGGGTGATTTCCTTTAGGATTTCCTTTAATTTATTCTAAGTCTTTTAAAATGTTTTTTATGTTTTAACTGAGATACGATATAATCCCTCGATAGTCAGTGTAAAAATCACTATTTTTGAGTTAAAAGCCCTCATTTTTGCCTTCAAATGATTAGTAAATCCATCAACACTTCATAATTTCATAGACAATTCTATCTCCCTTTTCAGCCTTTAGAAAAAAAGTTTACTTATTTTCCATTCACGCATCAGAATCCAATTCAAAAATCCTTTCCTCAAAGACATTGTCCCTTACCAAAGAGCCCCTCTCTTCCCCAAGAGAAGTCCCTTGCTAACTGTACTCAAAACTCTGTCCTTTTCCTTCCTACACTTACCCACATTTTGAATTATTTATTTGTGGTTAACTGACTGATATATTAAAAACTCGAATAGGTCAAAGTCTGTGTTGGCTTTTACTTACCATTGTATTTCACGGGTCTCCATGCTTGTTGAGTGAATAAATTTCTCTCTGAACTGGACTCTTACCTTCTGTTTCTCTCATCCACTTGGAAGGCAGGAAGTTCCCAAGGGATATACCACTAGCCTCAATCCCAAACTTTTCCAGGTTTATGGCTATATAATATCAATCTTTAAAATCAATTAAATTTAAGACCAATCCTATCCTCCTCTCCCAATCACAAAATGTACACCCCTAATTTCTCAGCAACTTCCCCTGAGAAGCGCATATCTTCCTGGTATGGCAGGCTTTTATTCTTGCAGTCATTAGAAAGTGCAAATGTGTAAGCACCAATTATGTGACAAGGCCCCATGTTCTATGATTCCACTGGTTCTATATTCCATCCATCTCCATAACCAACCAATGGTCCTTCAAGACAGAGGTGTCCAGAGACAGTATACTCCTTTCTGTTTCTAGCCACAGAATCCGTGTCTTCTGATATCTTCCCAGTCCTTCTGCCCCACATCACATCAACTTCAAACTCAACCTAGCTTTGGACAACAGAGCTTTCCCATCAATGTAGTGTGCCAGGCATGTACATCTACAAACTTCAGAGCCACAGAGATCTAGGTTTGAATGCCAGCTTTGCTGAAGCTTTCTCAGAATGGTTTTACATGCATAAAATAAAATGCGTAGAATTACAAAGGCAACCAATTAACTGTACCCAAGTCAAGAATGCTTGCCAAAATCTAAGCTCTCTGAATTTAGTGTTCTAGTGGCTTCAGAATGCAAGTGCTAATACTTACCCTTCACGGAATTGTTAGGTAGATTTTAAAGGAAACGTACATTAAGTATCTGGTAAGCAGACTAGGCAGCTTTAAGACCTTCGTGAAAATTCAAATCTTAATTTATCAGAGTATCACTTCAGTTAGGAATAAGGGAGAGAAAGACTTAATATGACCACTTAACATCAATTCAGAAAAAAAAGAAGTAATCTAAGATCTTAAGTGGTTTCTCAAAACTTAAGCAATATCATAATTCTTTATCATATCACTATCTACAAAGCTTATAATCAACCCTAAACCAAAATTTAGACAAGGTTCCTCTTTATATCTCAGTTTTTCAGTGATTTGAAAACTAAGTTTAGCTCTTTAAAAATAAGTTTATGACTCTGAAGTATTAGATCACATTAATCAAAAATTCATATTTAAAAAGATGGCTTTTAAAACACATATAATGAAACCAACAAGTTGTGAGCTTTCTTAAACATGCTTTCAAAAGTTTCCTATCTATCATAACCACACATCTTTCTTTTGTGTGTTGAGGTTTGATGTGCTATATATAATGACATCTCCCCTGCCACTCTCCCCAAAAGTCTCTTCTGCAGAAATTTCTATAAAAATGTACCAGTAAGAATTTAAATTCAGGGGGAACTAACATGATTTGACCAAGCTCCTACAAGCTGACAGATGCAGCTATTTCTCATTGTAAAGAGTGTTCTTCCCTCCACAATCCCTTGGTCCAGAAAGGAGATGTTATTTATGCCATATGACTCCAAAGGTCAGAAAGAGGCCTATTTAATCATGATTCACTACCTGTAATTCCCAAAGTTCCAGATTTTTAACAGGGCATCTTGTAAATGTGTGCCTATTAGCCTATCAAATTCATTGACCAGATGTTGGATATTTCAAGTTAATTATTTCAAGCTAGTTTTCCCCAAAAGAAAATCTCTTTAAGACACATGAGTTAATATTATCTAATCAAACTAATTTCAAAACCTCCCACTTAGTATACACTAATCTTACCTAAGTATATGATTATGAAAACTATCAGAATGGCCAAGTAAAATGTTTCCAGGTTTAAAAATTAGCACTTCCACAATGGCATGTTTTTTAATCCCAAAGTTTTTGATGACATTATCTACTCTATGTCCAGCACAACGATGCAGAAGGCCACTATTTCACTACTTCACAAACAGAAATCATCTCATTATGCTTCTGTTTATGTCTTCTTCCACCCAGACTTTTATCTCAAATCCTAGAATCAAGCATTCAATTGTAGGGGTAAAGTTATTACACTGTGCTAAAAGTTTCTCATTTTACATGGCTTGACAGGCAACAGAATCCACCTGCATTCATTCAAGTTTCAACTGTATGCAAGGATGAAAGACCAGGCAGACAGTAGTCAAGACGTTCAGCTGCTCATGAATGAGAAAAGCTATGACAAATCTAGACAGTGTATTAAAAAACAGAGACACTACTTTGCTGACAAAGGTCCATATAGTCAAAGCTATGGTTTTTCCAATAGTTGTGTATGGATGTGAGCATTGGACAATAAAGAAGACTGAGCGCCGAAGAGTTGATGCTTTTGAACTGTGGTGCTGGAGAATAGACTTGAGAATCCCTTGGACTGCAAGATCAAACCAGTCAATCCTAAAGGAAATTAATCCTGAATATTCACTGGAAGGACTGATGCTGAAGCTCCAATACTTGGACCACCTGAAGTGAAGAGACAACTCATTGGAAAAGACCCTGATGCTGGGAAAGATTGAGAACGAGAGAAGGGAGGGACAGAGGATGAGATGGTTGGATGGCATAACCAACTCAGTGCACTTGAGTTTGAGCAAACTCAGGGAGATAGCGAAGCAAAGGGAAGCCCAGCATTCTGTAGTCCATGGGGTCGCAAAAAGTCAGACCCGTCTTAGTGACTGAACCACAAAAGCAAGGAAGGGAAAGACCTAGATAAACAAAGTAGAGGAGGAGGACACTCTCAGCATCCATAATGAACAAAGCCAGTTAGAAAGCAACCTGCCTCACAATCAAATAAGAATGGGATAAAAATAAGGTTAAAGAAGTTGTTCTAATCACACCTAATTAAGATCTGTTGTCATTCCAGATAAAAATACCACTGTTCCATTGCAAGATTATTTCCAAACTGTTTTTCTATATATAAGTAATAACTATTTGCTTTCTTCATGTATCTGTTCAAATATTTTAGAAAAACTACATGCCAAGCAATGTTCTTAGTTCTGGGGATATTAAAGCTAGCAGAGTAAGAGTTGTGCTAATTTCATTCTACCTGAATATTAAAACTCAGTGTTTAAGGTTTGGAGACAAAAACAGGCAAGTTATAAGCCTCAGTTTCTAACACTAAAAAGTGTGGTTTACTCTCTAGGATTTTTGTGAGAATTAAATAAAAGCATTTACTGCTTCAGTTGTTCAGTCATGTCTCTTTGTGACCCCATAGACTGTAGCCCACAAGCTCCTCTGCCCATGGGTTCTCCAGGCAACATTCCTTGGGTGGGTTGCCATTTCATATTCCAAGGGATCTTCCTGACCCAAGGATCAAACCCCTGTCTTCTTTAGTCTCCTGCATTGCAAGTGGATTCTTTACTGCTTGAGTGACCTGGGAAAAGGTATTTGTTAATTCTGTCTTCACCACTAAACATAATGTAACTAACTAAGTGGCTTTGTTACAAAGTTTTTCTCTAAATGAACGAAAGTTAACAAGCCCTGGCCTTATTAACTCTTCAACCAAGGAAGCAAATCACAGTCTAGGCAGACTTGGACCTCTACCAGTGCTAAAACAGGTGCACACTACTTGAATTTTATTCCTTCTTATTCATTACTGCCCCCAGTCCCAACCCAAACCCCCCTAAATCTTACAGCAGGGTCCTACTCAGTTTCTGCCTGTATCTTGCCAAACACAATTGGTTACAAAGTTTCCAAAACTGCTTTTGGTAATACATGTCCCTACACTTATGCCAATTACTTCATCTGCTACTCCACTAAGGACTGCAGCAATAAATCATGATTAGAAAAGAGAAGTTGAGTAGATTTCTTACATGAGGGCTGAGTTGTGAAGAATGTAGATAAAGCAAAAAATCCACTATAACTGAAATTGTTCTTGAATTAAACCGCCCTTGCCTCCAGGTTAGGCACCTTAGCCCACTGGAAGACAAACAGCCAAACCTAGATTCAAGTGCTCTCTCTGTCCCTTAATAGCTAACTATGCAAGTCGGATAAGACTTCCTCTTTAAAATCTATTTCTTCTTTCTGAAAATGAAGCTATCACCACCACTTCAAAGGCTGGGGGTGAGGAAGATGCAGGGAAGACGACACATAAAGGGCCTCCTAGACTGCCTTCTTAACCCAACAGGTCCTTGATCTCTGATGGGGAAGGGAACATCTAGTGTCTCATTAGTTGCTAAAGAACTAAAAACTGTGAAGCTTAATCTCTTTTCCATTCAAATCAAATAAAAGCAAAGGCAATAGAGAAAATTTTACTTGCTGTGAAATAAACCATAACAACTATGATTAACATCTACTCCCCAAAGCCCATTTTTATGGAGAAAGTTTATTAGCCTAAACCAAACAGGGTGGCCATCCCTGCACCACACTAATTCTTTCTGTAAACCTCAAGACCCAGTTTTCAATGAGTGAAACCAACTTCACACTGTATGACAGGAATCCTTCGGTGGCACAGCCTTTGATTAGTGAGCATGATGATTAAGAAAGTGGGCTCAAGGGTCAAAACTTTCTGGTGAGAACAATTCCAACTGTGACCTTAGAGAGGACAATCTCTCCCAGCCCCAGTATTTTTGTCTGTAAAGCGGGGAATATTAGTACCTACCCTCAAAGAACTGCTGTAAGGATTAAATATCAACACAGCCATCAACTCTTCAGCATGATGCCTAACACATGGTTAAGCACACAATGGTCACTCCTTTTTCCACATGAAGACAAAGTAGACTACGGAAGCTTTGAAAATACATTACCACATATCCTTTCCTATAACCTTTTGCAGACTAATTACTAGTTGGGGCATGCACTGTCACCTTGAAAGTGTCCTCCTTGAACAGTGTTTCAGAAATCAACAACATGTATTCAACTGCCAGTGCGAAAGCTTGCTTCCCTTATCTGAGCAGTTTGCAAGAAAAAGCCAAGAGAATGACCAAGTGAATCCATTACCCAGGATGGAAAGCGCTTCTGTTCTGACAAGCTTCTTTCAAGTTATCACCACTTCAGAGTTTTTGTTGGGGCCTCTCTTCAGTTACTTTTTTTTTTTGCACAAAGGAGAGTTTATTGGTACAATGGCTTCCCTCACTGGTTGTTTCCAGCACCCTTTCACACCCATACTTCTATCAGGGAGTAAGAGCAGAATTCATCTCTTTTTGAAAAGATCTAACTGGAAAAGATTCTGCGTGTCATTCCGATTCAAAATCACCTGCCGCAATTGTTCCCATTTCTCTCCCTCCCTTCCAACACTCCAATGGAGTGTTTGAAGTCATTCCTCCGGCACATCACATCGTATAAGGGGCAGCTCCACCCCAGCCCTCCATATATGGTCATATCCTACACCCACTTACAGACTCCTCAAAGACAACCAGGAACTCACTCCTGCCCTGACCCACCATATACGGGCAAACACCCACCCTAACACGCTGAAAAGAGGACTACGCTCCTCCCTCTACACACACTTTTTTTCTCACAAGTCTGAAAGTTTAAGAAGATGGGGGTAAGAAATTCAGAGGAACGAACCAAGAAACCCAACTAAAAGCACTTGCATCCGCTATTCTCAAGGCTCGATTCTCAAACATTCCAAATGTCACCCACCTGCCCAAGATAGTATTAACACTTCAACCCCTTTCCTAGAAGGAGCCGCACTGTCCTGAGGAAGCACTGGAGAAGGAAATGGCAACCCACTCCAATATTCCTGCCTGGAGAATCCCCACGAACAGAGGAGCCTGGCAGGCTACAGTCCAAGGGGTTGAAAGAGTCAGATAAGACAGCAACTGAGCAAGGAGGCACAGCGCGGGCAACAACTAAGCATGTCTGAGCAACCTCTAAGCCCATTATTAAAAACAGGCAACTCCAGGCCAAACACACCTCGCTCTACACACCATTTCAAAGACTTTGAAGGTCTAGTTTTCTGCACCTTCAGATCAGATGCCAACTTTCTGGTCGCCTTTTCAGAAAAAGGGAGGGGGGGAATAGGGGTGTGCTGGCTGTCTCGTTACCACGGTAACTAGGAAACGTCCGACTGCCGAGGCTCGGGAGCCGGTATACCTTCAGATCCTTCTTGGTAACGTCGGTGTGGGAGACGGCTCGAATGGTCCCGGAGAGCCAGGGCCACTCGGCGACGCGCTCCACGTCCCAGCTGTCGTGGCCGCCGTCGCCGCCGTCGGCTGCAGACAGACTGAGGAATCGCTTCCCCACCAGTACTGGCCAACTTTCTCCGAGCGTGAGCACCATGGTTTCCACGCTGCAGGAAGGGCTCCTCCCTGCAAAAACACAAAAACAAAATGCAACGGAGGCGGCTGGCAGGAGGGGGCCGGGAAGAGAGGCCGGTGGGGGCGAGGGCGGGGGGAGATGA
>SJXQ01007043.1:183656-241951 GCA_006408695.1 Aepyceros melampus
AAACACGGGCCCCAAGCGCCGCGTGACCCTCGCTCTCCCAAGTTTCGCTTTTCCAGAACCTTAGACCTCACCGCAGACTGAGTGAGGAGAGAATTATTTGCTTAAGAGGATCTGAAAGTGTTCGCCCCTCACCCCGGAAAAGAAAAGGCCCCGAAGCAGAGGGCCCGTCCCAGGCGGCCGGGTCCCCGCCCCGGGCGGCCCCGCGGGAGGGGCGAGCCCGCGGTTCCGCACTTGCCCCGCCGCCCCGCCCCGACACCCTTCTTCCCGGCCGCGGAACCCCCGGCCGGCGCCCCGGCGCGGGGATGGCGGGGCCGCGGGCTTGGCGCCTTCACCTTTCTTCCTCCGCTCCCCTCAGCCGAGGCCGCGGCGCTTTTACCCCGCCTCCCGCCTCCCTGAGTCACCGGCGGCAGCCGCCGTTTCCAGCCGCCCAGCCGACTCTAGCTCTGACTTGGTTCAAGAGCTCTCACAAGACACGCACAGCCTCCCGGGTCCGCCCCCTCGGAGCCGCTTCCACCGGTCATTGGCTGAGTCCGAGGAGCTGGGCGAGACTAGTAGGGAAAAAACCCATCACCATTGGTCGTCCGAGCGAGGGCGGGGCGAGAGAAAAAAACAATTCCTTGGCTGTCTCCTCCCTCTCCCCTCCCCCTTCCGACTCCCGGACGACCCCCATTAGGTTAAAGTACACCGAGCGTAAGCGAGGGATTCCTCCGCCAGGGCCATTCTTTCTATTTGTTGCCTCACGGATGCAAAAAAGTCCCGCGAAATCGGTTATCAACTTTAGGACCCAGAGGAAAATTACTGTGGTGCACAGATAAGACTAGATGGCGAACCCTAGGACTGTAAGTGCCTAGTGGATTGCTTGTCAACTGCGTAGGCTGTCGACCGAAGATAGGCTTTCCACTTGGCGGAAGAATCTCACAGGAAAGGGGTGAGGGCGGTGCAGAGTCAGCGGGGGAGGGAAGGGACTGGAACGTGCGGTTTGAAGCGTACTCAGCTAGAGGGAGGAGCAACAGTGCTCGAGAGCTGGTGCGCAGGCGCTTCGCGGAGCAGAGGCTGGAGCTTGGGCTGCTGGACGAAATGGCCGCGGGAGGCGCAGGCGCACGTGGTGATGATCATGGAACGTCTGAAGTCCGCCATTTTGAAGGAAAAATGAAGAAAGGCATGGAGTCACTGGGAAATGATATTAATTATATCTAAAGCAAAGGAGGCCATTCTTACAATACAAGAATGAGCTGTTTTCTTTGTGTTTTTTTAATGTAAAGGGAGAATGAGAAGATATTCTGAGTCTTACAAAGAAAATGAAAGACTAGATCAAGGTCATAATGATGTAAGATATGAAGAGGAAGTGACTTTGAAGGACAAAGGAGTTAAAAGGTGATTGTGTCTGTTCCACCTGAAAATTTTTGGTTGAATGAAGAAAAAAATGCAATGAAGGAATTGAAGATCTGTTACTTTTAAAGGCTGGTGCTTGATGTGGTATCACATTTAATATTTAAGATTAAATAAGTGGAGAATTCAAGCTAACATTTTACAAGTGTGAAAACTGAGAATCGGAAAAAAGTTCATAAACATATTCAAGGAATTATAGATTCAAGTTAACTCTGGATGTTGATTTTAAACATGTATGTTCTGAATACATGACATTAAATAAAAATTTTTTAAGAATAAACACAAGAATTAGTTTGATTGATTTACAATTTGCAGACCATTAAAGAGGGGGGGAATGGAACAAAGACAACATATCCAGTCCAGCATAAGTCAGCATGGGAACAAGGGAGGGGAAAAAAAAGAACAATTAGACAGAAATATGCTAAATTGATTTTTAAGATTAAAGGAGTAAGTATAAATATCAGTATTTACAATAAATATAAGTGGGTTAATTTTAATCAGACTTTAAAAAGATTCACTGGATTAAAAACAACCTATAAATTGACCTTGAGCAAACTGCAACAGCAGCACAAAGCATGAGAATATGTCCCTTAAAGAGTCTCTAATTTAGTGGTAATCAGTGCACAGCAATAGAGTGATGTTAATAAAGTTGAAACAAAGGTATAAAGAATGGTTTTATAATAATGAAGGATAAAGTCCACAAAGACAGCATAACATACACTAGAACTGTTGTGACTGTGGAAACATATTCTAACCTTCGCTAAGGTTAAGCATGAAATTTTTTTTGATAATTTGTAGTAGAGTGTACTGAAGATATACATACATCTGTCCCAGGAATAGGCATCTCAGATTTTTAAAATTAGGTATAGAGGATTTAGATTACATAATTATTAATTTGAAAAGCAATAGCTAGGAATAATTATATAAAACTCAAATAACGTATAATTCCTAGGTTACATTATGGTTCCAGAACTTAGGAAAGATGGAAAGATATTCAATGTTTTATCCAATTTTATAAAACTCGTGAACCCCTATTATCAAATCTGAATCAGTAGAGTACAAGAAAGGAAAGCTATATAGGTCAACCACACTTGTAAACAAAGACCAAAAATTCTTAAATATTAGCAAGTCCAGCAGTATATTTTTAAAATAATCACCATGATTAGTTAGGATTATCATTTGAATATGAGGTATTTCAGGTTTAGAAATTTTCTATAATTCACCATAACAGGTGAAAAGAGAAAAATCAGGTTTACTTTAGTAGAGACTGAAAAGAATACTCACAATGAACTCCAAACTACCTAGAAAACTGAGAATATTAAGAACACACACATACTTAATGCTTATTCATGATTAAAAAATTTTAAATATCCTACAAACCTAGGAATATGACACCCACCCTAGAAAGACACCCATGCTAGAAAAACACCCACAAATATGAACTAGGAGACATCAACAAGGTTGTTCATTTCAACATTATTTGTGGCTGTGAAAAGTTAGAAATAATCTAAATGTTCTTCAACTGGGTCATAAGTAAATAAAATATGATACATATATTGAAAAGTGAGTAGAGCATTTGAAAGGGAGTGAAATATATTAATATTTAGATTTGCCAATAAGGATAGATTAGCAAAGCACATTTTGAATGAAAAAAAGTTGCATTTGGCAATATTTGAAATACACACACAAAAATTACAGTATATATATTCTAGGAAATATATATATATTAAAATTTATAACAATGGCTACTAATATTGGAGAGTGCACTCTAGTAATGGGGGGTGTAGGTCAAAGATGATTTAGCATTGTAATCCTCTCACTTTTATAAGACAAAAGTATTCATGTTACTTTTGAAATTTAAAGCTATATTTATAATCCTATATATGTGATCTACTACACTGACACTCAAAAATATTCATGACAAATTATTAGCACTAATACCAGAGTCAAGAAGGTGGTAGAATAAAAGATCAGCAACAACAAAAAGATCAAAGGAATTCCTATTCCTGAACAAGTATTAATTAGAACAGAAAACAGAAGAAAAAGAAACCACTTATGATCATGAAAACTATAGAACACAGGAAAAACTACAGAAAAAAAAAATGTGAAATGAACAAAGCCTATAAGAAAACTGTAGGACTTTGCAAATGGAAAGATAGCCATAAAATGAATACATAAAAGAAGATTTGAAAAATTCCATTTCCTTTTATTACTTGATAAAGATGTCATTTCTCCTCATATTAAACTAATTTCAGATTAAATTTCTTTCAGTGAATGAAAGAATCAAAATACAGTATGTAAGTAATTAAGAGAATACAGAAACAGACCCATGGATATATAAACAATGAGCTTATGATTAACACAGCATTTCAAATGAATGTAAATAATAAACTATTCAATATATGCTTGGGGTTTGTTATTTATTAGGAAGAGGAGGGCATAGCAACCCACTCCAATATTCTTTCCTGGAGAATCCCCATGGACAGAGGAGCCTGGCGAGCTACAGTCCATGGGGTCACAAACAGTCTGATATGACTGAACAACTAAGCACCTCCTTCATTAGGAAAAAATAGCAAAGTCAGATCCCTACATCAGTGTCAGGAAAATAAGTTACAGGTGGATCAAAGAGCTCGATATTTAAAAAATCTAGTTAAATAAGGATTCTCCACCCATTGCCTTCCTCTGTCCCTTTCTCTTCCCTTCCTGAACATTTCAGTCCTAAAGATATCAGAGTGCAGAGTAAGGCAGGTTTTCATAAGAGGCTGCCCGGCATGGAAATTTGAGCTAATTAGGAGTTAGTCCTGGTGGGGAGAGTCAGAGCCCAAGTGAGATGACAATAGCAGACATACAGAAGATTAACCCAGCATGAGATACCTACAGCCCAAGCGAGGTGAGGTGGGCATGCATGAATGGGGATCACCTGGTTGTGGTGCATTAGAGTCCAAACAAGGGGAAGAGAGTGTTCTCATTAGGGGAGAGCCTGACACTTGGTATTAGAGCCTGCGGAAAGTAATGAGAGAATTCACTCAGGGATCAGCAAAAGACACTGAAAAGACTAAAAGAAATCTTAGAAGTAGCAGGAGAACCAGGACAGAGGCATATCCTAGAAACAAGACAGAAGGGACTTTCAATATGGAGAACCATTCAGAGAAGTCAAAGACAAATAGAAAAGTGAGAAACAGGATGTTGACACTTCCAACAAGTATATTTTAGCCTGGATGTATTGCCATAAATCTCTTCTGTCGGTTCATAAAAACTATCATCCAAGTTCCAACACATAATTACAGTAAAAATCCTGCCACCGAATTGACTTACCCCAAGGGACATCAGAAGTTTCCAAAATCGCTTAAGAAATTTAGCAATTGGAACTTCCCTGGTGGCACAGTGGTTGAGAATCTACCTGCCAATGCAAGGGACATGGGTTTGGTTCCTGGTCCAGGAATATCCTACATGCCAAGGAGTAACTAAATCTTTGTATCCCAACCACTGAGCCCTCGCTCTAGAACCCGTGAGCTGCAGTTACTGAGCTCTTGCACCTAGAACCTGTGTTCCAGAACAAGAAAAGCCATCCCAATGAGAAGCCTCTGCTTGCCAAAGCTAGAGAAAAGTCTATGAACGGCAATGAAGATCCAGTGCTGCTGCTGCTGCTGCTGCTAAGTTGCGTCAGTCACGTCTGACTCTGTGTGACCCCATAGACGGCAGCCCACCAGGCTCCCCCGTCCTGGGATTCTCCAGGCAAGAACACTGGAGTGGGTTGCCATTTCCTTCTCCAATGCATGAAAGTGAAAAGTCAAAGTGAAGTCGCTCAGTCGGTCCCACTCTTCATGACCCCATGGACTGCAGCCTACCAGGCTCCTCCATCCATGGGATTTTCCAGGCAAGAGTACTGCAGTAGGTTGCCATTGCCTTCTCCAAGATCCAGTGCAGCCAAAATTAAATAAATAAAAGAAAGTTCAGTTCAGTCGCTCAGTCATGTCCAACTCTTTGCGACCCCATGAATTGCAGTACGCCAGGCCTCCCTGTCCATCACCAACTCCCAGAGTTCACTCAGACTCATGCCCATTGAGTCCGTGATGCCATCCAGCCATCTCATCCTCAGTCGTCCCCTTCTTCTCCTGCCCCCAATCCCCTCCCAGCATCAGGGTCTTTTCCAATGAGTCAACTCTTCGCATAAGGTGGCCAAAGTACTGGAGCTTCAGTTTTAGCATTAGCAACTAGGAATTTCGTGTTTGTTTGGACCTTGATTCCTCACCTGCAGAACAATTAAAATACAATTTTCTGTCTGAATCTGCTTTGTGTGAAAATGTAAATGTCTTATGTTATTTCTGTTAATGTTTTGGTAATAAAGCAAAACATCAGTACTAAGTTCCTTGTCTCTTTCTTTTTTAAGAAGTTTTTCTTTTGAGAAATTGTTTATTTCCAGAGAAATGGACAGATCTTAAATGACCAGTTTCTTCAGTTATACAAATGCAAACATCTGTATAACTCACATCCCCATCAAGATGTATTAATAGAAAAAGGGTCAGCCAACTGCAGGCTACAGGCCAAATCTGGTACACAGCCTAGTTTTCTACAGCCTGGCAACTGTCCTGATAGTCCAGTGGTTAAGACTCAGTGCTTTCACTGTTGAGACTTGGGGTCAGTCCCTGCTCAGGAAACTAAGATCCTGCAAGTCATACAGTGCAGCCCAAAACAATAATAATAAAACCAGAAGTGTAAAAGCATTTTATGACCATGCAAATCTACAGAATTCAAATTTCAGTGTCTATAATAAAATTAGAACAAGCCTCTAAACAGAGGGACCTCATAACTTATTTTCTTCTGTAATTGCCTTAATGTCTTCATAATGTGGTCCCTAAAGATCCCTAAACTTCCTGAAAAGGCTCATATTCCCTCCAGCCCCCACATGAAAAAAAATATCTTTCTTAAAATCATATATTTCAGTTTCTGAATTCTCAGCATCTGGCTGAATGACTCTGAAAGTGACATAACATTGTTTCAAAGTTTTGTTGAACTTGTCTTTTAGTTAGTTGACTTATGACCGAATATATTGCTATTTCTCCAGCTGTTTTCTGTTCTACCACCCCCACATCTACCGTCTATACAGTGAATGGAAAAGGGGAAAATGGAAAATTTCACATGAGACTGTTCTTAAATGCCATCTCTTGTTTGTTTTTCTTCCCAATACTTTATTATGAAGGATTTTAAATATTACCTAATGACAACCATCTAAGTTCAACAATTAACATTTTGCCATGATTGATTTATTTATGTAATTTCATTTGTATGTATATAGATGGGCTTCCCAGGTGACACTAGTGGTAAAGAACTTGTCTGCCAATGCAGGAAACGTAACAGACATGGTTTCGAACCCTGGGTCAGGAAGGTCCCCCAGAGGAGGACGTAGTAATCTGCTCCAGTGTTCTTGCCTGGGAAATTACATGGACAGAGGAGCCTGGCAGGCTACAGTCCATTGACTACCAAAGAGTTGGGGAAGACTGAAGCAACTTAGCACACATATATATAGACATAATATTTTTTCCGAACCAGGCAAATTTGTAAACATCATTTAAATACACCAGTGTGCATCTCCTAAAAAACAGTTTTTTCTTTAATTTTTATTTTGAGTATAATTGCTTTACAATGTGTTGGTTTCTGCTGCACAACAACGTGAATCAGCTGTAAGTATACACATGCCCCCTCCCTCTGGAGCCTTCCTCCCCATCACCACCCCCATCCCAACCCTCTAGGTCATCACAGACACAAGTTAAGCTCCCTGTGCTATACAGCAGCTTCCCACTAGCTAGATATTTTACACATGGTAATGTATACAGTGCTACAGGAGATCCCAACATCTCCTTCCCCACTGTGTCCACAAGTTTGTTCTCTATATCTCCATCTCTATTTCTGCCCTGCAAATAGGTTCATCAGTGCCATTTTTCTAAATTCCATATATACGCATTAACATACAATAAAAAATAATCTTTCCTTACAAAACTATAATATTGTTATCTAGTATAATTTAAAGTCCTGTCCATTTTCAACTTTCTCCAATTATTTTGAGTTTAGTTTGAAGAATAACATTCTTGGATCTCAAATATTCCCTGAAAGAAAGAGGTGATGAATAATTCATAACTAAGAAGTTTGAGGAATTCCCTGGAGATCTGGGGGCTCCCTAGGTGGCAGTAGTTGTAAAGAACCCACCTGCCAATGCAGGAGACACAAGAGATGCAGGTTCGATCCCTGGGCCAGGAAGATCCCCTGGAGCAGGACATGGCAACCCACTCCAGCATTCTTGCCTGGCGAATCCCATGGATAGAGGAGCCTGGCAGGCTACAGTCCATAGGGTTGCAAAGAGTCAGACATGACTGAGCAGTTTATCACACCAGTGGTTTGGACTCTACACTTTCACTGCCAATGACCCAAGATGAATCCTTGGTTGAGGAACTAAGATTCCACAAGCCATGTGGTGCAGCTCCCCATCCAAAAAAAAAGGTTGAGTCTTTTCCCTGTCTCTAAAATAAAGTGAGGACTAAAGGGATTCACCTTCCATAAAAGTTGAACAGATAGCTAATTTTTGCAAATCTTTCTGTCTCTCCCCTAAGAAAGCGCAGGGTAATAATCATTCCTGAGAAGTTTTCTAAATAAAAGATTGTACATATTTGGATTCTTAATATTTATCCCTCTCCCCAACAAGTGATTAACTGATTTTATATCCTGATGATGATAATTTCTGGCTTTTCATAATTAAATGATTTGAGTTGCTTAACAAAAATTTAGAACACAGCACTCCCATTTGTTTGTTTTATCTATGACTAATTTTATGATACAACACAGACTGTATGACCCCCCCCAAACCTAAAATATTTGCTCTTTACCTCCTTACAGAAAGTTTGCCAAACTCTGATAGAGAACATTTCATGACTCTTGAATGTTCCTAAGTGTTACATTCTAGTCAATACCCCTGCCCAGAGTAGCCTTTGTTCCAATTTCTATTACTAGAAATCGATTTTGCCTGTTTTTGAATTTAATTTAAATGGCATATTATGTATGTATTCTTTTGTTTCTAGCTTTCTTTACTCAGCATGTCTTTGAGATTCATCCATATGATTACATTTGCAAGATGCTTATTTCCTTTCATTGCTAGGTATTATTCCATTGTCTAAATATGCCATATTTTGTATGTCCATGCTCTGTTAAATATATGAACTATTTTCAGTTCTTAGTATAATTATGAATATGTTTGGGTTTAAGTCTACTATTTTAGTGTTTGACTTCTGTTTGTATCATCTGTCCTACCTTTATACTTTCCAATATTTTAACTGTTATTGTTCATTCATTCTTGTAAAATCAGTTTTTATTTCATATAATTTTCTTCCAGCCTAATGAACTTTAAAAAAATGGATTAACAATGTATTCAGTCATTTAGATGGCATGTTGTTCAGTCACCAGTTCATGTCTGACTCTTTGCAACCTCATAGACTGCAGCACTCCAGAGGACCAATAAAAGGAATTATCTGACAATTGTTTACTGTGTAATTCTATTGATAATACTAAGCCAAGGATCTGTTATATATTCCACTCAGTTGTATTACGATTTTCTATGTGTGTGATTTGAACAACAACAACAAAAATTATGTACATGATATAATGCTGCTTTTCTTTTTTAGTTTTAAGAGTAGCCCAATGATTTGGGGAGTGTTAGTACAGCATAGCACATACATAAGAAGAAAAGTACAAAATGATATTTAGCATTTTGCACAGCACATACATAAGAAGAAAGGTACAAAATGATATTTAGCATTCTACCTGGAAAGAATTCATAAGAAGGATAATTGGAAGGTAATACTTCTTCATTTTCAAATGAGTGATTTTAATTTTTCTCTATGAAGAAAAAGTTTAATTAAATCTATCAAAAAACTGACTCATTGGAAAAGACCTTGATACTGGTAAAGACTGAAAGCAGGAGGACAAGGGGATGACAGAGAATGAGATGGTTGTATGGCATCACCAACTCAATGGATAAGAGTTTGAGCAAACTCCAGGAGATGGAGAAGGACAGGAAGCCTGGCATGCTGCAGCTGATGGGGTCGCAAAGAGACAGATATGACTTAGCCACTGAACAACAACAAATTTATTATAAATTTACCTAAACCATTAATTTTTGCAGCTCAGGTAGAGCTCAGCACTTTCACACTGATGAACTAATTTTAGTAGATCTTATAGTGTACAGATGTGCTGGAGATAAATACTTTCAGCTTTTGTCTGTTTAAAAAGCCATAATTTTAGGAAATTTCCTGGTGGTACAGTGGTTAGGACTCAGCATTCTCACTGCTGGGACCTGGGTTCAGTCCCTGGTCAGGGAATGAAGATCCTGAAAAGTTTGTGGCAAAGAAAAAAAAGGTCATAATTTTACCTTCATTTCAAAGGATATTTTTGCTAGATACAGAATTCTAGATTGACAAAAAATTTTCCCCCTTTTAACTTTAAAGATGCCAAATACATTATCTTTTGGTCTCTATTATTCCTGATAAGAAGTAGGAATGATATTTTTCTTATCATTGTTCCCCTGTATGTAATGTATCTTTTAGTCTTTGCTGTCAAAATTTTCTCTTTACCTTTGGTTTTTAGCATTTTGACTCTGCTGTGCCTAGGTGTGGTTTTCTTTGTATTTAAACTACTGTAGATTTACTGAGCTTCTTATTCCATGTTAATATCTTTAATTTTAGTAAAATTCTTAGCCAATATCTCCTTAAATGTTTTCATCTCTCCCCTTGTAGGAATTCATTCACATATATATTAAACTGTTCAATATTGTTTTATGCACTCAGTATTTTGTTTTCACTCTTTTCTTTGTATTTTGGTTTGGGTATTTCTAATGACTTGTCTTGAAGTTAACTGATGTCTGTATCTAAACTTCTCTTTTAAAAAATTCTTTATTTCTTATATTACTTTTTTTGTACCTAGCACTTACACTTGGCCCTTTATTATAGTTTTCCTCTCTCCATAAAAAGTCCCCATCAGTTAACAGTGTTGTCCACTTTTCTCACTAAATCTTTTATTTATATCTCATGATTATTTTTAATATGAATTTTTATTTTGTCAACATATGGGACAGCTCTGTGTCATTCTACTGACAGTTTTCTCTCCTGATAATGGATTTAATTTGAAAAGAATGAAACAATGTCATTTGCAGCAACATGAATACAACTAGAGATTATCAGACTAAGAGAAGTAAGTTAGAAAGAAAAAGAAAAATACCATATGATATTATATGTGGAATCTAAACTATGACCCAAATGAACCTATCTATGAAGTAGAAGGAGATTCATAGACATAGAGAACAGACTGGTGGTTGCCAAGGAGGGAGGAGGTCGGGGAAGGATGGAGTGGCAGAGTCGGGTTAGCAGATGTAAGTTTTTACATATAGACTGGATAAAAAAAAACAGTGTCCTATTGTATAGCACAGTGAAATATATTTAATATCTTATGATAAACCATAATGGAAATAATATTTTTAAAAAGAATGATATATATGTATAACTGAATCACTGCTGTAATTACAGCATAATTAAGACAATGTTGTAAATCAACTATACTTCAATTAAAAGAGCAAAAATAACAGAGACACTAAAACGGACCAATGAAATGCTGGTGACCTGTGTAATAAACAGAAGTCCTACTCAATGGCTCTGCCTTAGGCATAGGCTGTACTAGTAGGGTCTGGGCAGGTGTTTCAGAGTCTACACAGTTTTCTTGACAAAATATCTACAACCAATCAACTGTGCTTCTGAGTCTCCTCTCTAGAGTCTCTATTTTTGTCATCAGGTACATATCCAACAGAATCCTTAAGTTCTGCACTTTTACCGCCAAAGGTCCCAGGTTCAATCCCTGATTGGGGAACTAGGATCCTGCAAGCTGTGTGCTGCAGCCAAAAGAAAAAAAAAACTGGAGGGGAGGGCCATTTCTTGAGGTGTTATTAACAGTGTTGCTGGAGGTTCTTAATTGCACCATAGAAAAACAGACACAGTAGAGGCACTGGTACAGTGGCAAGAGCAAGGGCTTTGACTCATGAGCCCAGATTTGTGCCCTGACTCCATCACTTACTGGATGATTGAGCATGATATCTAATCTCTATGGAGCTCAGCATCCTCTCAGATAAAAATGCCCCAGTAATATCTACCACACTGGGTTATTCATGAGGACAAGATAAAAATAACATATATGTAATCTTATCTTTATAAAAGATGAAATGATTAGTTATGCATATTTTAAAATTATTTATTTATTTATTTGGTTTGCTAGGTCTTAGTTGCAGTATGTGGGATCTAGTTCCCTGACCAGGGATCAAACCTGGGCACTCTGCGTTTGGGTCATGGAGTCTTAGCCACTGGACCACCAGGAAAGTTTCTAGTTATGCATACTTTAATGCATACATATTCAACTACAATATAAAATCAATTTTAAAATTGTACTGTTTTGAAGAATGAGGAAAATTTTCCTCCTAATATATCAAAGAAGACACAGTTTGCATTGTGGACTATGAAACACATATATAAGTCCTACATTTTTTAATGATCCAGGGGCTCATGGTTGAACTGGTAAGATCAAGGGTTAAAAAAAATTGAGAAGGAGTGAGAGGTTTTCACTGTTTCACTAATTTTCACAAAATTTCACTAATTTTAGACTCTGATAGTCTTTCAGAATTCCATCTCCTTTGCCTACAATTAAAGAAGTAGCCACTTCATTTCTTATTACAAGGCTCTGCTAAATTAAAACTGGCTTTATCCATTCTATATTTGGAGAGACATGAGTTTCATCCTTGAAGTTCCTGGTTTAACAACATCCTTGAAGTTCCTGGTTTAGCTGCATGGAGTAATATTAGGTTGGTACAAAAGTAATTGTGGTTTCAATCTGAATTTTGAATCATTATAACTAGGCTTAAGCATATCTTTATTAATTACAATAGGAACCATTACAATCAACACATTTTCACCAACAAGAAATAAGTTTGTTTATTCCCATAGCATAAAAGTTTATGCTTTGGGATTTGATAAACTCTTGGAAAGCATTTTCTGCATCCTGCTGGTTGTGGAAGTGTTTTGTGTGCAAAAAGTTATTGAGAACATGACAAATGAGGCAAAACTTCGTAGCTCAATTTGTTCAACTTTTGAAGCCTCGGTCGTGTGACAAGCAGTCGGACGTTGTTGTGGAGAAGAATTGGACCCTTTCTGTTGAACAATGCTGGCTGCAGTCATTGCAATTTTCAGTGCATCTCATCAATTTGCTGAGCATACTTCTCAGATGTAATGCTTTCGCTGGGATTCAGAAAGCTGTAATGATGGATCTGACCAGCAGCAGATTACCAAACAATGACCATGACCATTTTTTGGTGTAAGTTTGGCTATGGGAAGTGCTTTGGAGCTTCTACTTGGCTGAACCACTGACCTGGTCATCGCCAGTTGTCCTATAGAGTCCACTTTTCATTGTATGTCACAATCTGATCAAGAAATGGTCCATTGTTTTTGTGCAGAATAAGAGAAGACAACACTTCAAAACAATGATTTTTTTTTTATTTTCAGTCAGCTCATGAGACACCCACTTAATGAACTTTTTCACCTTTCCAATTTGCTTCAAATGCTGAACAATCACAGAATGGTTGCTGTTGAGTTCTTCAGCAACTTCTCCTGTAGTTGTAAGAGGATCTGCTTCGACGATGGCTCTCAACTGGTCGTTGTCACCTTCCAGTGACTGAACACTATGCTCCTCATCTTCAAGGCTCTTGTCTCCTTTGCAAAACTCCTTGAACCACCACTGCACTGTATGTTCATTGGCAGCTCCTGGGCCAAATGTGTTGTTGATGTTTCAAGTTACCTCTACTGCTTTACGACTCATTTGAACTCAAATAAGAAAATTGCTTGAATTTGATTTTTGTCTAACATCATTTCCCTAGTCTAAAATAAATATCAAATTAACAGCAAGTAATCTCATTAGCAGAAAAACATAAAGCCAGAAAGGTGTATTAAAATGATATATAATGTAACCACATTTGCTTAAAAATGTATTCCCATATCAAACAGCAAATTTCAACAATGTAAAAACAGCAGTTACTTTCACAACAATCCAATACCTAACCTTGGAAATTTGAGAATGTATCATGAAAAATAAATAAACCCACTCATTTTTAGGTCCATTCCTTCATTTCAAAATAGACCTTAACTCTATTTTCCAATGGAGGAATTATTATGAACATATCCCCTCCAAAACACAAGCATATTGTTGGCTTGATTATTTGACTCAACAGTGACTTTGTTTGGTAGAACCAATAACAAGGCTGGTTTGAGGATATTGTTGCCATGATCTGGCTCTAGAAAAGTGAAATCCCCTCTGGTCCACTTACTTGCCACAGTGGCATCCTTGAAATCATGTTTCATACTACTGCACACCTATCAGAATGACCGAAATTGAAATCAACAACACCACAAAATGCTGATACAAAGATGCAGAACCATTGTTGATGGGAATGCAAAATGATACAGTTACTTCGGAAGACAGTTTGGCAATTTCTTACAAAACTAAACACACCCTTGCCATGGGATCTAGCAGTTATGCTCCTTGGTATTTCCCAAAGGAGTTGAAAACTATGTCTACATAAAAACCTGCAAATAGATGTTTGCACAAAATTTATTCCTAATTGCCAAAACTTGACAGCAACTTAAGATATCTTTCAGCAGGTGAATGGATAAATGGCTCTATCCAGACAGTAGAATAATATTCAGTGCTTAAAAACCATCAAGCCATGAAAAGACTTGGAGGGGACCTTACCTGGTGGTCCAGTGGTTAGCAATCTGCCTACCAATGCAGGAGACACAGGTTCAGTCCCTGGTCTGGGAACTAGGATCCAACATGCAGTAGGGCACTAAGCCCATGCGCCATGACTACTGAGTCCCATTTAGGGCTCCCCAGGTGGCACTAGTGACCAAGAATTCACCTCCAATGCCCGAGATGCAAGAGACAGAGGTTTAATCCCTGGGTCAGGAAGATCCTCTGGAGAAGGAGATGGAAACCCATTCCAGTATTATTTCCTGGAAAACCCCATGGACAGAGAAGCCTGGCAGGCTACAGTCCATAGGGTCACAAAGAGTTGAACACAACTGAAGCGACTTAGCAGGCAGGCAAGCATAGCTGATTTACAGTGTTGTATTAGTTTCTACTGTATAGCAAAGTGAATCAGTGATATATATATATACACATATATCCACTCTTCTTAAGATTCTATTCCCATATAAGTCATTACAGAGTATTGAGTAGAGTTTCCTGTACTATATAATATGTCTTTATTCATTATTTATTTTATATATAGTAGTGTATATGTGTTAGTGAGCTTTCCTGTTGGCTCAGACAGTAAAAAAAATTGCAGGTCTGCTGGAGAAGGCAATGGCAACCCATTCCAGTACTCTTGCCTGGAAAATCCCATGGATGGAGGAGCCTGGTAGGCTGCAGTCGATGGGTTCGCTAGGAGTTGGATACGACTGATTGACTTCACTTTCACTTTTTCACTTTCATGCATTGGAGAAGGAAATGGCAACCCACTCCAGTGTTCTTGCCTGGAGAATCCCAGGGATGGAGGAGCCTAGTGGGCTGCCGTCTATGGGATCGCACAGAGTCGGACACTACTGACGCAACTTAGCAGCAGCAGCTGCTGCAATTCAGGAGACCCAGGTTTGATCTCTAGATCAGGAAGATCCCCTGGAGAAGGAAATATCCACTCCACTGTTCTAGCCTGGAGAATTCCATGGACAGTGGAACCTGGCAGGCTACAGTCCATGAGGTCACAAAGAGTCGGCCACGACTCAGTGACTAACACTTTCACTTTCCCTTGTCATATGTTAATCCTAATCTCTTAATTCATCACTCTCCAATCACACCAGAAGTTTGATTCCAGGTCTGTGAGTCTATTTCTGTTTTGTAAATAGGTTGATTTGTACCACTGCATTTTAGATTCCACATGTAAATGATATTATATTATATTGAATATTTTTCTCTGTGTGACTTGCAACAATCTCTAGTTTCATTCCTGTTGCTGAAAATAACATTTTAATTCTTTTTTATGGCTGATTAATATTCCACTGTGTGTGTGTATATATATGTGTGTGTGTGTGTATATATATATATATATATATATTCCACTTAATATTTTAGGTATCAGCTACAGTGGAGTCATTCAAAATTTAACAAAAATTTACTGAGCATCTACTATGTGCCAGACTATGTTCTAGGCATTGAAGATAGAGTAATAAATAAAACAGAAAAAAAAGTCTTGCCTCTCCGGGGCTTTTGTGTTAATGGGGAGATGGAAGGAAAATTAGTTTACTGTATAGAATAAGAGAAGACAATAAGTTCTAGGAAGGAAAAAAAGTAGGATAAGGTCTTAAGTGAGACCTGTGGCAGAGACCTGAGGATGTAGAGGAACAAGTCATGAGCTGCATTTTCAAAATATTTTGACCACATTGCCATTTAAAATAAATATCAAAATTGAGGATATTCTGGGACTTCCCCGGTGGTCCACTGGCTAAGACTCTACGATCCCAATCTAGGAGGCTCAGGTTCCATACCTAGTTAGGGAACTAGATCCCATTTGCTGCAACTAAGGGTTTACATGCCTCAATTAAAAGAGCTCAAATGCCTCAACTAAAGATCCTGCATGCTGCAACTAAGACCTGCATGGTCAAATAAGCAAATATTAAAAAATAAGAACTGACAATTACTGTAAGCACCATGGATTTTCATCTTAATGAAATGGGAAGCCACTGGAAGGTTTTCAGATGAAGAGAGAAATGACTTAATATATGTTTGCCCAGGATGCTCCTTGGATTGAGAATGGAAGTTAGGGGTCCGGGTATGAGGCTGTTGCTGTGGTCCAGGTGGGAGATGGGCTAGCAGTGGAGGTGGCAAGAGGCAGTAGATGATAGGTATATTTTGAAGGCTCTGCTGACTGATTGAATGTGAGGGCTGAGAGAAGGGCAGAGTCAGGATCTCGTTCCCTGTTCACACAGTGGCCTCACTCACATTTACACTTCCTGAGTGGCATTCCCTCAGTGACTGTGCTGACTCCTGTGGTTCACCACAAAGTCTATTTCCATGAAAATTTGAGCTTGACAGTATCAATTGTGGTGTCTTTATCTTCACCACAGAATGATTGATCCATGTCCTGTATCCTCTGAGCATGGTCCTCAAGAAGCATGTGCTTTCTGTTCTTATGTGCTGCATAATGTTTGGACATACTTAATTCTTTGATTCTCCCTGTATGTTCCCCCTTTCTCTTTCCTCTTCGAAAACTCTCACTCCCACCCTGTTGAACTCAGGAGTGATATTTGCTGGCAAACGTGAAGTGGATCACTTTGAAGCTGAAGCTTTAAGAACTAGACCATACACTTCCCTGGTGGTTCAATGGTTAAGAATCCATCTGCTAATGTATGAGACATGGGTTTGATCACTGGTCCAGAAAGATCCCACAAGTCTTAGAACAACTAAGCACGTGTGCCACTACTACTGAGCCCACGCTCTAGAGCTCGGGCTTCACAATGAAGAGTAGCCCCCACTCACCACAACTAGAGAAATCCCTCATAGCAATGACGGCCCAGTGCAGCCAAAAGTAAATAAATAGAATTAGACCCTGCTTCTCCACATTTCCTCCCCCTCAGCCACAATGACTGACAATATTTCATACAGATGCTGCTCCATCAACACGGGTCCTGAAGTGAAAACAACATGGAATAGAGACATAGCTTACTCCTCAATGAATATGTAGCCCAAGGGAGGAAAATAAAAACAAACCTTAGCTGCTGTAAATAGAGATTTGGGGATCATTTGTTCCCACAGCATCATTTAGCCTATCCCAACTGATAAACTCACCTAAGGACATGTCACAATAAGCAGGATTGCTGGGATTTTTCTGGGGCTCAAACCTAGACAGTCTCGCTGCATTGCTGACAAGTCACCGAATATATAATAACACTGTCTCTTTATACAAACCCAAAAGTTGCAGCTCACAGCAGCTTAGGGAAGCAACAAGTACTAACTTTTTCAATAATGCCACCTCATTTTTATTTCAAGCTTCTTTTCCATCAAGATGCTATAAAGCCTCGGTGCAGGGTTAGGTCTATAACACTGTACCATGGATATACTTTTAACTTAGTAGATACAGAGTTACGGAATGATCTTAATTCCCATCATTCCCCTGTTTAGACTTATCTAATGACTTCCTTCACATTCAAAATAAAACCCAAACCCTTACCATGGCATGGACATCGTCCAGCTGTGTCCCTGACCCGCTCTGGTCTCCCCTCTGACCTCTTGACACTGCACGAGTCTTCAGCCACTTCCTAGACTCTCTAGGCAGGTCCCCACCTAGGACCATGTCATTTGTGCTCAAATCTGGAACTCTCTTCTCCCAGATGTTCTTAAGACTCATGCAAGTTTCAACTCAGCATTTATTCCTTTTAAAAGGCCTTCCCTGGCAAGCCCCTCTCTGCACTACCTTCCCTCTCCCCACCCCTATCCACCACTAACACAATTATTCTACTTTTGAAACTCAGAATACCTGAAATTATCCTGTTGATTTATTTAACTGTTAATTATCCATTGTCACCCTCTTTCACACACCAGAAAGAGAAGAACTGTTGTGTATCTTGTTGACTGAAATTCTGGCCAAAAACTGCAGGAAGAGAGCTTGTGTGCTCAGTTGCTAATTCGTGTCTGACTCCTTGCAACCTCATGGACTATAGCCCACAACAATCCTCTGTCCATAGGATTCTCCAAGCAAGAGTACTGGAGTGAGCTTTCATTTCCTTCTCCAGGGGATCTTCCTGACCCAGGGATCAAACCCATGTCTCTTATGTGTCCTGCTTTAGCAGGCATTCCTTACCATTGGGAAGCCCGGAAAAGAGTTTAGCACATGGAAATGCCCAATTGTGGAAATATCAGTAACATTATAAACAGTCTTGAATATATTGTCAAAATGCTTTCCAAAAAAACTGGACAACTTACATCTTTCCTGCATCCTTAATAGAATTGAAGATTTACAAGTTCTGTTTTTGTTAATTTTCTAGTAACCAAATTTAAGTCTGGTTTCCCAAATCTACTTTTATTTGATTATTAGTAAGGTTGAACATCTCTTTTTTCTAAAAATTGTTTATTTATATTATTTGTCCATTGATAAGTTAGAGAGTTAGTGCTTCTACTATAGATCTACATGTCTTCTTTACAAAGACAGGTAGAATTTCAAAGATCAGTAACTTACTGGGAGCTTGAAATCTATTTTAAAATATCTCACTACAAGCCCAGGATAAACCATGCTCACATGGTTTGTTTTGTTTTGTTTGTCTTTATTGGAGGGGAGAGTGCCTACTTAGCTAATAGTAATGTCAAGAGGATGACTGCAGGCATAAACAAAATACTTTTCACAATACTGTAAAAAAAAAAAAAAAAAGAAGAAGAAATCCTACTGAAAACAGACAGGAAAAGTGAGTCTGGTAGGTAAGTGGAAGTCCTAGTCCCAGGCTTCAAAATAAGATTCAAGGTGAATTTCAAAGGGAATTGTAAAATCAATGTCTCCATTTGAGACAAAGATTAGATAAAGCTACATTTAGTAATATTAAGGGTAGGGACTTCCCTGGTGGTCCAGTGATTGAGAATCCATCTGCAATGTAGGGCACATGGGTTTTATTCCTGCTCTGGGAAGATCCCACATGCCAAGGGGCAACTAAGCCTGAGAGCAGCAATTATTGAGCACTCACACCACAACTACTGAAGCCCATGCACTCTAGAGCTTGTGCTCCACAACAAGAGAAGTCACCCAAATGAGAAGCCTGCTCATGGCAATGAAAAAGAAGCCCCCGCTTGTACAACTAGATAAAGCTCACATGCAGCAGTGAAGACCCAGCATAACCAAAAAAAAAAAAAAAGAATCTGCCTTCCAATGCAGGGGACGAGAGTTCAATCCCTGGTCTGGAAACTAAGATCCCACAGCTGTTGAAACAACTAAGCCTATGCACCACAACTACTGGGCCTGAGTGCTCTGGAGCAGAGCCTGTGTGCCTCAACTAAGACCTGATACAGCCAATAGTAAGTAAATAATAAATAGTAATACTGGTTCAGTTCAGCCGCTCAGTTGTGTCTGACTCTTTGCGACCCCATGAACTGCAGCAGGCCAGGCTTCCCTGTCCATCACCAACTCCCAGAGCTTACTCAGATTCACGTCCACTGAATTGGTGATGCCATCCAACCATCTCATCCTCTGTTGTCCCCTTCTCCTCTGGCCTTCAGTCTTTCCCAGCATCGGTATCTTTTCCAATGAGTCAGTTCTTCACATCAGGTGGCCAAAGTATTGGAGTTTCAGCTTCAGTATCAGTCCTTCCAATGAATATTCAGGACTGATTTCCTTTTGTAATACTAAGGCTAATTTGAAAGGTAAAAATAGGCTTTCCTGTTGGCTCAGACAGTAAAGAATCTACCTGTAATGCAGAAGACCCAGGTTTAATCAGTGGGTTGGGAAGATCCCCTGGAGAAAGAAATGGCAACTCACTCCAGTATTCTTGCCTGGAGAATCCCATGGACAGAGGAGCCTGGTGGGCTACAGTCCATAGGGTCACAAAGAGTTGGACATGACTGATTCTTTACCATCTGAGCCACCAGAGAAGCACCCTACTTACATCATATCCCTGTAATGAAATACATCACTCTTTACCACATATTTGGGCAGAGACAGCTAGTTATCTCTGCATATCCATTTTATGTCTCTTTCAGGGAAAAATACCCAAGTTTTAGTTGACTCATAGTCATCCAAGTCAAGATTACATTTCTCAGCCTGCTCTATAACTAGATGTGGCCATATGACTAAGTGCTGGTGAATGTGATATCAACAGAAACAGTAAGGTGGACTTCCAGGTCATGCCTTTAAAGGGAAGGTAGAACCTCCAAGCCTCCCCTCCGCATCCTGCTGGATGGAGTATTAAGGGATGACCCATGGTCCTGGTTCGTATAGATTCCTAGTTGCAGAGCATTCTGAGCTAAAACTGGGGAAGCCTCAGGCAAACTGGGACAAGCTGGTCACTCTAAGTGTGGGTGTGATGGTAGAGACTGGAGCAGCCATTTTGGAAGCTGTTAATGACAGAGAAGAAATTGGGTTCCTGACCCCATGACTCTTACATAAGTGAAAAACAAACTCTTTTCAAGCTATTGTTATTTTGGCTTCTTACAAGAGACACAGATTCAGTCCCTGGGCCCTGGGTTGGGAAGATCCCCTGGAGAAGGGCATGGCTACCCACTCCAGTATTCTTGCCTGGAGAATCCCATGGATAGAGGAGCCTGGCAGGCTACTGCCAGGGGTCCATGGGTTCGCAAAGAGTTGGACACAACTGAAGTGACTTAGCATACACATACATATGGCAAAGGGACTTTGTAGATATGAGTAAATTAAGGATTTTGAGATGAGGAGATTACCCTGGTTTATCCAAGTAGGCTTGATATAATCCACAATAGTCTTCATGTAAAAGGTGGTAGAAGGATCAGAGAAGGAGGGATGATGACAGAAATGAGAGACAGAAAAAGGTTTGAAGATATTCTGTTCACTTTGAAAATGGAGAAGGAAAAAGACAGAAAGAGAGAGGTCTGAAGATATTCTGATCACTTTGAAAATGGAGGAGGAAGGGACCATATTCCCAGGAATGCAAGAGAGCTGGAAAAGGCAAGAAAATGGATTCTTCCCTGTAGCCTCCAGAAAGAATTTAGCTCTGTTGACACTTTGATTTGAGGACTTCTGAGCTTCATAACTATAAGATGATAAATTTGTATTTTAAATAAACAAACAGTCCATGGTTGAACCTATTCTTTGTCTCCCTCAAGAAATCCTATAAAGAAGAAAAAGAAATAAAAGGTTGAAAAAGAAGAAGTAAAATTCTCACTGTTTGCAGATGACATGATCCTCTACAAAGAAAACCCTAAAGACTCCACCAGAAAATTACTAAAGCTAATCAATGAATATAGTAAAGTTGCAGGATATAAAAGTAACACCAGAAATCCCTTGCATTCCTATACACTAACAATGAGAAAACAGAAAGAGAAATTAAGGAAACAATTCCGTTCACCATTGCAATGAAAAGAATAAAACACTTAGGAATAAATCTACCTAAAGAAACAAAAGACCTATATATAGAAAACTATAAAACACTGATGAAAGAAATAAATGATGACACAAATAGATAGAGAAATATACCATGTTCATGGATTGGAAGAATCAATATAGTGAAAATGAGTATACTACCCAAAGCAATCTATGCAATCCCTATCAAGCTACCAATGGTATTTTTCAGAGAACTAAAACAAATAATTTCATGATTTGTATGGAAATACAAAAAAAGCCAAAGCAATCTTGAGAAAGAAGAATGGAGCTGGAGGAATCAACCTGCCTGATTTCAGGCTCTACTACAAAGCCACAGTTATTAAGACAGTATGGTACAAAAAGACAAAAAGACAGAAACATAGATCAATGGAACAAAATAAAAAGGCCAGAGATAAATCCATGCATCTATGGACACCTTATCTTTGACAAAGGAGGCAAGAATATACAATGGAGAAAAGACAATCTCTTTAACAAGTGGTGCTGGGAAAACTGGTCAACCACTTGTAAAAGACTGAAACTAGAACATTTTGTAACACCATTCACAAAAATAAACTCAAAATGGATTAAAGATCTAAATGTGAGATTAAAAATTGCAAAGCTCCTAGAGGAAAACATAGGCAAAGCACTCTCTGACGTAAATCATAGCAGGATCCTCTATGACCCACCTTCCAGAGTAATGGAAATAAAAGCAAAAATAAACAAATGGGACCTAATTAAACTTAAAAGCTTTTGCACAACAAAGGAAACTATAAGCAAGGTGAAAAGACAGCCTTCAGAATGGGAGAAAATAATAGCAAATGAAGCAACTGACAAAAAATTAATCTCAAAAATATACAAGCAACTCCTGCAGCTCAATTCCAGAAAAATAAGTGACCCAATCAAAAAAAAAATGAGCCAAAGAACTAAACAAACATTCTCCAAAGAAGACATGCGGATGGCTAACAAATAAAAGATGCTCAACATCACTCATTATCAGAGAAATGCAAATCAAAACTACAATGAGGTACCATCTCACGTGGGTCAGAATGGCTGCTATCAAAAGTCTACAAATAATAAATGCTGGAGAGGGTGCAGAGAAAATGGAACCCTCTTACACTGTTGGTGGGAATGCAAACTAGTACAGTCACTATGGAGAACAGTGTGGAGATTCCTTAAAAAACTGGAAATAGAACTGCCATACAACCCAGCAATCCCACTGCTGGGCATACACACCAAGGAAACCAGAATTGAAAGAGATATGTGTACTGCAATGTTCATCACAGCACTGTTTATAATAGCCAGGACATGGAAGCAACCTAGATGTCCATCGGCAGACGAATGGATAAGAAAGTTGTGGTACATATACACAATGGGATACTCAACTATTAAAAAGAATGCATTTGAATCAGTTCTAATGAGGTGGATGAAACTGGAGCCTATTATACAGAGTGAAGCCAGTCAGAAATAAAAACACCAGTACAGTATATTAACGCGTATATATGGAATTTAGAAAGAGAAATGGCAACCCACTCCAGTGTTCTTGCCTGGAGAATCCCAGGGACGAGGGAGCCTGGTGGGCTGCCATCTATGGGGTCACACAAAGTCAGACACGACTGAAGAGACTTAGAAGCAGCAGCAGCAGCAGCGATGACCCTATATTTGAGACAGCAAAAGAGACACAGAGGTATAGAACAGTCTTTGGGCTCTGTAGGGGAAGGCGAAGGTGGAATGATTTGAGAGAATAGTGTTGAAACATGTATATTATCATATGTGAACTAGATTGCCAGTCCAGGTTCGATGCATGAGACAGCATGCTCAGGGCTGGTGCACTGGGATGACCCTGAGGGATGGGATGGGGAGGGAGGTGGGGGTGAGGGTCAGGATGGGGAACACATGCACACTCATAGCTGATTTATGTGAATGTATGGCAAAAACCACCACAATATTATAAAATAATAGCCTCCAATTAAAATAAATTTAAAAAGGAAAATCCTAATATTTAAAAAATGCTTCCCCTCCTTATATAACTGTGATGAAAATGAACTTTTTTCTTCTAATGAGTTAATAACAGAGGCTGCTGCTGCTGCTAAGTCACTTCAGTCGTGTCTGTCTCTGTGCGACCCCATAGCCGGCAGCCCACCAGGCTTCCCTGTCCCTGGGATTCTCCAGGCAAGAACACTGGAGTGGGTTGCCAATTCCTTCTCCAATACATGAAAGTGAAAAGGGAACGTGAAGTCCCTCAGTCGTTTCCGACTCTTAGTGACCCCCATGGACTGCATCCCACCAGGCCCTCCATCCATGGGATTTTCCAGGCAAGAGTACTGGAGTGGGGTGCCATTGCCTTCTCTGAATAACAAAGGCTAGCCTTTGTTAATTGCTGATTACATAATATGTAAGCTTTATCATCTCGTAGAATCTTCAAGATAGACTTATAAGGTAGATATATTATTCTCACTTTTCTTACAGGCAGCCAGAGGCCCTGAAAGATTAGAAAACTTGCCTAAGAGCATGTAGCTAAGAAGGGTGAGTTGGTGTGTCTTTGTGAGTTGCTCAGTTGCTCAGTTTGTCCAGTTCTTTGCAACCCCATGGACTGTAGTTCACCAGGCTCTTCTGTCCATGGCATTCCCCAGGTGAGAATAGTGGAGTCGGTTGCCATTTCCTATTCCAGTGGATATTCCTGATGTGTCTTATACAATGTGTGACCCTGAGCGTGAAAAGGTGCCTGACTCTGCTGTAGAACATTATTGACTGCTGCAGCTGTGACAGAGTATACAGGGGGCTGAGAGGGGCCTCCTGGCAGCACAGTTGGCTTGACAGATTTGGCTGCCAGCTGCCTACAATCGCAGTGTGCTTTCTCTTAAAGAGCACCCTGCAAGGGCCTCCCACTGGGGACCATAGCCAGAACACAGGGGTCGTGCTCTCTCGCTCTATGCCCCTCCCACTTCAGATATCTCCCTGCAGACTGCTTCAGGCCTAAGAAGAAAATGAAGTTTCTCAGTCATGTCTGACTCTCTGGGACCCCATGGTCTGCAGCCTGCCAGGCTACTCCATCCATGGAATTCTCCAGGCAAGAGTACTGAAGTGGGTAGCCATTCCCTTCTCCAGGGGATCTTACTGACCCAGGGATTGAACCCAGGTCTCCCTCATTGCAGGCAGACTGTACTGTCTGAGCCACCAGGGAATCTCATTTCAGTCCTAAATCCCTTCTTAAATACTCACCTTTGATTATTTTTCATAAGTATATCTTTCTTTTTTAAGAGTTTAGTCTAAAATATTTTTAACTCTGTACTTTGTTCTTTTTATCCTGATTTATGTTGCTCTGACTTATTTTAAAAATTTTATCGGAATAGAGTTGATTTACTCCAATAGAGTTGCTGGGTTAGTTTCAGATGTACAGCAAAGTGAATCTGTTATAAATATACATATATCCACTCTTTTTAAAGTTCTTTTCCCATATAGTTCATTATAGAGTATTCAGTAGAGTTCCCTGTGCTATACAGTAGGTTCTTACTAGTTAGCTACTTTATAAATTAGTAGTGTATATATGGCTCTGACTTATTTTCATCATCAGTTCAGTCACTCAGTCATCTCTGAATCTTTGTGACCTCATAGACTGCAGCACAACAGGCTTCCATGTACTCTATCTCCCAGAATTGGCTCAAGTTCATTGAGTCAGTGATGCTATCTAACCAGCTCATCCTCTGCCACCCCCTTCTCCTTTTGTCTTCAAACTTTCTGGTGGCTCAGACAGTAAAGAATCTGCTTGCAATGCAGGTGACCTAGGTTTGATCCATGGGTTGGGAAGATGGCCTGGAGAAAGGAATGGCTACCCACTCCAGTATTCCTACCTGGAGAATTTCATGGACAGGGGAGCCTGGTGGGCTATAGTCCATGGGGTCACAAGTAGTCTGACATGACTGAACGACTGACACTTTCAATTTCACTACTATACTTTAGCAATCACTATATTATCCTCAACATTTTTGATCTTCTGGTTTTATTGTTTCAATCTGTTTGGTTTTTTGTTTGTTTGTTTGTTTGTTTTTTAGTTCTTTAGATTTTAAATTCCTTTTTTCGATTTATTTTATAATTTCTATTCTCAAGCTCATTTTCTCCTTTGTACCTGAACACTATTTTAGCTTTAGGATTTATTTAAGGATTATTTGGTACTTTTTAATTGGTATTTATTTTCGTGTTTTACATTATTTTAAATTCCTTTAAAAATAATTTTATATTTAAACTGTACCACTGTTTTGACCAGATCAATTATTAAATTTCTGCCTTTGTTTTGAATTTGTTTCATAAATTTGAATCACAATTCTTTCCCTTTCCTTTTCATTTTATTTCTTTATCTCCTTAAAAAAGATAACTTTATCCTAATAGCTTCATCTATTTCTTCTTTTCTTAACTTCTACATCTTACTGTTTGTTTTTGTAACAGTTACCAAGAAGTTGCTGGGAGGTTGAAAACTTCCACAGAAACTCTCACCATAAGCTGGCAAGATTTCAGCTCTGGCTACAGCTGTCCCTCAGGCTTCTCTTAATAGATTTCACATGTGCCTGCACTACGCAAAAGATTAAAAAATAACAATAAGGGAAACAAATTACCCCTCCTGAAAAGAATGCCTTCCTGACCATGGAGAGTTTGCTGTGCATCAGCAGAGGGCATGGATTTATCAGACACCATCACTGGGCTTGGGGAGCGGCTTGTCAGAATGCAGCCACTGAAGCAATGCCAGAACTACACATGTAGTCAAATGGGGAGCTTTCACCTGTGATTGTTTTATGCTGATGTTCACTGTTCTTGGTCTTTGTTGTTGTTTAGTCGCTAAGTTCTATCTGACTCTTTTGTGACCACATGGATTGTAATCTGCCAGGCTCATCTGTCCACGGGATTTCCCAGGCAAAATACTGGAGTAGGTTGCCATTTCTTACTTCAGGAGATCTTCCTGACCCAGAGATCGAACCCACATCTCCTGCATTGGTAGGCAGATTCTCTACCATTGAGCCACCTGGGAAGCCGTTGGTCCTTATGCTCCTGGAAAAAAAGCTTTCTGCAATCAAGTAGGTGTGAATCTCAGGTCTGTAAGGAATTGAAGCTTCTTTGCTTTGTGGGGAGGGGAGGGGTCATGCCCCAGGGTATTCAGGATCTTTGTTCTCCAACTAGGGATTGAATTTAGCTCTCTGCAGTGGAAGCCAGGATCTGTTACTTACCTGGACTACCAGGTAAGTCCCAGAGCTTTTTACTTTCTATGAAGTGAAGTGAAGTGAAGTGAGGTCGCTCAGTCGTGTCCGACTCTTTGCGACCCCATGGACTGTAGCCTACCAGGCTCCTCCATCCATGGGATTCTCCAGGCAAGAATACTGGAGTGGGGTGCCACTTCCTTCTCCAGGAGATCTTCCCAACCTAGGGATTGAACCCCAGTCTCCCGCATTGCAGGCAGACACTTTACCATCTGAGCAACTCACCTTAAATTCCACATCCAGCCTAGCAGAAGAATCTAACTTGAGTCCTGGCCAAGGTCCCCCATCCACAAAGTTGTATCGTGGTTTGAGAACCTTACTCCAGTCTAAGTCAGCTCCCTGGTGGCTCAGACAGTAAAGCATCTGCCTGCAATGCAGGAGACCTGGGTTCGATCCCTGCAACCCACTCCAGTACTCTTGCCTGGAAAATTTCACAGATGGGGGAGCCTGGTGGGGTACAGTCCATGGGGTCACAAAGAGTCGGACACAACTGAGAGACTTCACTTTCACGTTCACATGCTTGGATTCTGTCCAGTCATTAGTCATCTGAGCCAAGTCTCTGCTCACCTATTCCATGCCTTCTAAAGACAGAGGCATCTTTTCAAGACTTAAAAAAAAACAGGATATCCATTCCTCCAAACTTTTGCACTTCTTTTGCTAAATTTACACCTGGTTTATTCTTTTTAAAGTGGAATTGTTTTCTTAATTTCATTTTTAAATTGTTCACTGCAAGAATATAGAAATATAATTGATTTTTTAATATTGATCTTACGTCCTGCAACCATGCTGAATTTGTTTTAGTCTAGGTGGATTCCTTAGAATTTTCTACATACATTTTTTTCTACATACCATCTGTACGTAGAGATGACTTTGTTTTTTCCTTTACAATCTGGATGACTTTTATTTCTTTTTCTTGCCTAATTGCCCTAATTAGAAGCTTCAATACAATGTTCACCAGAAATGGTGAAAGTGGGCATCCTTATCTTACTCCTTGTCATAGGGGAAAAGCATTTGGTCTTTCACTATTAAGTATGATGTTAAAGTGGGTTTGGGGGTAGATACTCTATATAAAATTGACTTCCTTCTTCCCTAGTGGCTCAGATGGTAAAGAATCTCACTGCAATGCAGGAGATCTGGGTTTGATCCATGGGTTGGGAAGATCCCCTGGAGAATGAAATGGCAACCCACTCTAGTATTCTTGCCTGGAGGATTCCATGGACAGAGGAGCTTAGAGGGCTACAGTCCTTGGGGTTGCAAAGAGTGGACATGACTGAGTGACTGGCACTTTCACTTTCATTCCTAGTTTATTTAGTATTTTACCATTAAAGGCTGTTGGACTTTTGTCAAAGAATTTTTCTGTGTATATTGAGATAATTATGTGGTTTTTGTTTTTTCTATTAATATGGTATATTACATAATTGATTTTAGATGGTAAATCAATTTCATTCCTGGAATAAATCCCACTTGGTCATGGTGTATAATTCTTTTTATATGTTGATGGTTCTGTTTGGTAATATTCTGTTGTGTCCATGTTCATTAGAGATATTGGTCTATAGTTGTTTGTTGTTTTTTTTTTTTCTTCTTGTGATGTCTTCATCTAGTTTTGGTGTCTGGTTATTACTGGCTTCATAGAATGATTTGGGAAGTGTACTTTCCCCTTTTGTTTATTAGAAGAGCTTGTGAGAAACTGGTACCACTTCTTTTTAAAATGCTTGTTAGAATTCAGCAAAGACAAATCAGCAGAGATGACTTTTCTTTGTGTGTAGTTTTTTGTTATGAAGTCAATCTCTTCACTTGTTGCAGGCCTATTCAGGATTTTTTCTAAGTCAGTTTTGGTAGTTTGTATCTTTCTAGGAATTTGTCCATTTTATCTAAGTCATCTAATTTATTGGCATACAATTTTTCATGATAGTCACTCAGTTGTGTCCAACTCTTTGTGACCCCATGGACTGTAGCCCCACCAGGCTCCTCTGTCCATGGATTCTCCAGGTAAGAATATTGGAGTGGGTTGCCATGTCCTTTTCCAGGGGATCTTCCTGACTCAGGAATTGAACCCAGGTCTCCTGCATTGCAGGCAGATTCTTTACCATCTGAGTCACCAGGGAAACCCTCAATTATTCATAATATTCTTTTATAATCCTTTTTATTTCTGTATGGTAAGTAACAATGTCCCCTCTAACTTTGGTTTCTAGCAACTTAAGTCTTCTCCTTTTTTTTTTCCTCTGTAAATCTAAGATTTACTAAATATTTGTCAACTCTTTTGAACTTTCAGACAAACAACTTTTAACTTAATTTTCTATGTTGTTTGTCTATTTTCCATTTCATTAAATTCCACTCTAATCTTCAAAATTGCCTTCCTTCTGCTTTCTTTCGGTTTAGTTTGATCTTCCTTTTCCAATGTCCTTTTTTTTTAAAACTTCATTTCGCAGCTTGTGGGATCTTAATTTCCTGACCAGGGATCAAACCCGGGCCCACAGCAGTGAAGGTGCTACATCCTAACCACTAGACTGCCAGGGAAGTCTCTCCAGTATGTTAAGATGGAAGATGAGGTTATGATTTGAGATCTTTTTTCTTTCTTTATATAGATATTTACAACTATAAAATTTCCTCCAAGTACTACTTTGGCTGTATTTTATAAATCCTGAAATGTTGTGTCTTCATTTTCATTCTTCTCAAAGTATCATCTAATTTCCCTCTTGACCTCTTTGACCCATTGGTTATTTAGGAATATGTTCTTTAATTTCAACATATTTATAAGTTTCCCTAATTTCTGTTTCTGATTTCTAATGTCATTCCACTGTGGTGGGAGAATATAATTTGTATTTATATGATTTCTATTGTTTTTAATTTATTTTATAGCCTAGTATAATGTCTGTACTGGAGAATGTTTTGTCTGCTCTTGAGAATTATGTATATTCTTGTGTTGTTGGGTGGAGTGTTACATTAATGCCTCTTAGGTTTTTAGTGTTCTTCAGGTTTTCTGTTTTCTTTTTCTTCTCGATTTTCTGTTTAATTATTATATTCATAATTGTAAGGAAGTATTGAAGTCTACAGCTCTGTTGTTTCATTGTCCATTTCTTCCTTCAGTTTGATCGGTTTTTGCCTCTTATATTTTGGTGCCTATATGTTTTCATCTGTTTTGTCTTCCTGATGAACTCTTTTAGCATTCAGTTCAGTTCAGTTCAGTTCAGTTGCTCAGTTGTGTCCGACTCTTTGTGACCCCATAAATCGCAGCATGCCAGGCCTCCCTGTCCATCACCAACTCCTGGAGTTCACTCAGACTCATGCCCATCGAGTCAGTGATGCCATCCAGCCATCTCATCCTCTGTCATCCCCTTCTCCTCCTGCGCCCAATCCCTCCGAGCATCAGTGTCTTTTCCAATGAGTCAACTCTGCATGAGGTGGCCAAAGTACTGGAGTTTCAGCTTTAGCATCATTCCTTCCAAAGAAATCCCAGGGTTGATCTCCTTCACAATGGACTGGTTGGACCTCCTTGCAGTCCAAGGGACTCTCAAGAGTCTTCTCCAACACCACAGTTCAAAAGCATCAATTCTTTGGTGCTCAGCCTTCTTCACAGTCCAACTCTCACATCCATACCTGACCACAGGAGAAACCATAGCCTTGACTAGACGGACCTTAGTCGACAAAGTAATGTCTCTGCTTTTGAATATGCTATCTAGGTTGGTCATAACCTTTCTTCCAATGTTTCAGCATTATTAAGTGACTTTTAAAATCGCTAGTAACATTTTTTTTTTGTTTTTTGCTTAAAATCCATTTGTTTGGTAGTAGTGTAGCTACTCCAGCTTTCTTATGGTTGTTGCTTGCATGCTATTTTTCATTCTTCTACTTTCAATCTATTGTATCTTTAATTTAACATGTTTTTTTTTCTAGAGAACATATAGTTAAGATCTTATTTGGCTTTTTAAATTCAAGTCTGATAATCTCTGCCTTTTCAATGTATTGTTTCATCCATTCACATTTAATATTTTTACTGATATCGTTGGATTTACATTTACCATTTACTTACCTGTTTTCTGTTCCTCTATTCCTCATTTCCTGCTTTCTTTTGTATTAAGCAAATATTTACTAATGTGGCATTTTAATTACTATAATGATTTTTCACTACTTTTTTTAGATGTTTCCTAATTTGGCTTATCATATACATCTTAACTTATTAGACACAGCTTCAGATTTATATTAACTTAGTTCCAATCAGATGTAGAATAATTACTCCTATATAGCTCTTCCCTTTCCTTTTTTTTTTCCTCTGTAAATCTAAGATTTACTAAATATTTGTCAACTCTTTTGAACTTTCAGACAAACAACTTTTAACTTAATTTTCTATGTTGTTTGTCTATTTTCCATTTCATTAAATTCCACTCTAATCTTCAAAATTGCCTTCCTTCTGCTTTCTTTCGGTTTAGTTTGATCTTCCTTTTCCAATGTCCTTTTTTTTTAAAACTTCATTTCGCAGCTTGTGGGATCTTAATTTCCTGACCAGGGATCAAACCCGGGCCCACAGCAGTGAAGGTGCTACATCCTAACCACTAGACTGCCAGGGAAGTCTCTCCAGTATGTTAAGATGGAAGATGAGGTTATGATTTGAGATCTTTTTTCTTTCTTTATATAGATATTTACAACTATAAAATTTCCTCCAAGTACTACTTTGGCTGTATTTTATAAATCCTGAAATGTTGTGTCTTCATTTTCATTCTTCTCAAAGTATCATCTAATTTCCCTCTTGACCTCTTTGACCCATTGGTTATTTAGGAATATGTTCTTTAATTTCAACATATTTATAAGTTTCCCTAATTTCTGTTTCTGATTTCTAATGTCATTCCACTGTGGTGGGAGAATATAATTTGTATTTATATGATTTCTATTGTTTTTTAATTTATTTTATAGCCTAGTATAATGTCTGTACTGGAGAATGTTTTGTCTGCTCTTGAGAATTATGTATATTCTTGTGTTGTTGGGTGGAGTGTTACATTAATGCCTCTTAGGTTTTTAGTGTTCTTCAGGTTTTCTGTTTTCTTTTTCTTCTCGATTTTCTGTTTAATTATTATATTCATAATTGTAAGGAAGTATTGAAGTCTACAGCTCTGTTGTTTCATTGTCCATTTCTTCCTTCAGTTTGATCGGTTTTTGCCTCTTATATTTTGGTGCCTATATGTTTTCATCTGTTTTGTCTTCCTGATGAACTCTTTTAGCATTCAGTTCAGTTCAGTTCAGTTCAGTTGCTCAGTTGTGTCCGACTCTTTGTGACCCCATAAATCGCAGCATGCCAGGCCTCCCTGTCCATCACCAACTCCTGGAGTTCACTCAGACTCATGCCCATCGAGTCAGTGATGCCATCCAGCCATCTCATCCTCTGTCATCCCCTTCTCCTCCTGCGCCCAATCCCTCCGAGCATCAGTGTCTTTTCCAATGAGTCAACTCTGCATGAGGTGGCCAAAGTACTGGAGTTTCAGCTTTAGCATCATTCCTTCCAAAGAAATCCCAGGGTTGATCTCCTTCACAATGGACTGGTTGGACCTCCTTGCAGTCCAAGGGACTCTCAAGAGTCTTCTCCAACACCACAGTTCAAAAGCATCAATTCTTTGGTGCTCAGCCTTCTTCACAGTCCAACTCTCACATCCATACCTGACCACAGGAGAAACCATAGCCTTGACTAGACGGACCTTAGTCGACAAAGTAATGTCTCTGCTTTTGAATATGCTATCTAGGTTGGTCATAACCTTTCTTCCAATGTTTCAGCATTATTAAGTGACTTTTAAAATCGCTAGTAACATTTTTTTTTTGTTTTTTGCTTAAAATCCATTTGTTTGGTAGTAGTGTAGCTACTCCAGCTTTCTTATGGTTGTTGCTTGCATGCTATTTTTCATTCTTCTACTTTCAATCTATTGTATCTTTGAATTTAACATGTTTTTTTTTCTAGAGAACATATAGTTAAGATCTTATTTGGCTTTTTAAATTCAAGTCTGATAATCTCTGCCTTTTCAATGTATTGTTTCATCCATTCACATTTAATATTTTTACTGATATCGTTGGATTTACATTTACCATTTACTTACCTGTTTTCTGTTCCTCTATTCCTCATTTCCTGCTTTCTTTTGTATTAAGCAAATATTTACTAATGTGGCATTTTAATTACTATAATGATTTTTCACTACTTTTTTTAGATGTTTCCTAATTTGGCTTATCATATACATCTTAACTTATTAGACACAGCTTCAGATTTATATTAACTTAGTTCCAATCAGATGTAGAATAATTACTCCTATATAGCTCTTCCCTTTTCTCCCTTTTTGTGGTATTGTTATACATATTGCATCTATAATTGTTATAATGTTTACTTTATATAATTTGATGTTTTATACAAGCTGATGTTTTATACAGAGAAGAAAGAACAAGTATATGTTAATACTTTCCGTTATATTAATCTTTTCCTTGTCATTTCTGGTTCTTTTTATTTGTTCTTATGGATTCCAGTTACCATCTGAGTCATTTACTTAGCTCAGTACAGTTTTGCTCCCGCCTACCTCCTTTGGGCTTTTACTGGCAAATGTATTTCTATATGCTACAGACCAAACAATACATTATACTCATATAATTTTTATATATATGTATTGTTTTTAAAAATCAGTCGAAAAGAAGAAACTACGTGCATTTATGTCATCTTTATAAGTTACTTACTGGTGTTCTTTCCTCCCACCGTTAACACCCACCTTATGGATTCAAATTCTGTGGTCACTTGCTTTCAGCCTGAAGACTTCCTTTAGTATTTAGTAAAGCAGGTCTACTAGCTACAGATTCTCTAAATGTTTTGTTTATCTGGGAATAAAAAGATGGCTTTGCTGGATCTAAGCGCCTTAGCTGACAGCTTATTTTTTGATCTTTGTATATGTGATCTTTGTGTGGTCCCACTGCCTTCTAGTCTCTGTTGTTTCTGCTGAGAAGTAACCTGTTTATTTTGTTCCCTTTTAGCTGATGCATCATTTTTCTCTTGCTACTTTCAAGATTTGTGCCTTGTCTTTGGCTTTCAGCATTTTTATTGTGATGTGCCTGTAGAGCCTTTTATGTTGATCATACTTGGGATTCATATAGCTTCCTGGAGGTGTAAATTACTGTTTTTCAATAAATATGAGAGATTTTTTAGCCATTATTTCCTCAAATATATTTTCTATTCCTTTCTCTCTTCTACTTCTGTTACTTCATTTACATGTATATTGGTACTTAATAATTTCCCATATTTCTCAAAGGCTCTGTTCATTTTCCTCATTCTTTTTTTTTTTCCTTGCTGTTCTTCTGATTGCATTATCTCTATTGATATAGTTTTTTTTAAATTGATACAGTTTTAACTACTTTAATTCTTTCTTCTCTTAGTTCAGATCTTCTGTTGAGTCCCTCTAGCTAAGCTGTCATTTCGTTTAATGTACTTTAAAACTTCAGAATTTCCACTTGCTTCTTTTCACAACTTGCATCTCTTTATGGATACTGTCAATTTGCTGTGACACTGTAATAACATTTTCCCTTTGTAAAATGTGACATTCATTCACTATCACAGGTAGTTTCTCTTGCCTGCTTTTTTTCCCAGAGTATGAGTCATACTTTCCTTTTGTTGTTGATGTTGTTGTTGTTATTGTTGTTCTGCTGTGGCTGCAAGCTCAGTCATGTCTGACTCTTTGTGACCCCATGGACTATAGCCATCAGGCTCCTCTGTCCATTGGATTTTCCAGGCAAGAATCCTGGAATGGGCTGCCATTTCCTCCTCGGGGAGATCTTCCCAACCCGGAATCAAATTCTTGTCTCTGGTGTCTCTTGCATTGGCCAGCAGATTCTTTGTCATTTGGACTACCTGAGAATGTTTTTTAGAAACTGTATATTTTAGATATATATTGTAGCGATCTCCCCACTCTAAGGATTGTTATTATTTGCAACTTTGTAGTTAGTGACTAGCTGGATTATTTGATGTAGTCTCTCCTGCCCATGGGCTTCCCAGGTGGCTCAGTGGTAAAGAATTTCTCTGCAATGCAGGAGACTCAGGTTTGATCCCGGAGAAGGAAATGGCAACCCACGCTAGGATTCTTGCCTGGGAAATCCCAATGGACAGAAGTTCCTGGGGTCCCAAAGAGTCTGAGAAACTAAACAAGAACATCCCACCCATCCCCAGTGTTTAGCTTCTGATGCTGTTCCTTGGAGATGCAGCCTTGGGGTCTTGCAGTCCTCCAGGGATGAAGGTAGTTTTGGTAGGGCTCTGTTTTTTTACTATTTCTTTTCCTGACCACACCCAGCAGTGTGAAATGTGTAAAACAAGACTGGGAGCTGACTGTTGCTCAGATCATAAACTCCTTATTGCCAAATTCAGACTTAAATTGAAGAAAGTGGGGAAAACCACTAGACCATTCAGGTATGACCTAAATCAAATCCCTTATGATTATACAGTGGAAGTGAGAAATAGATTTAAGGGCCTAGATCTGATAGACAGAGTGCCTGATGAGCTATGGACAGAGGTTCCTGACATTGTACAGGAGATAGGGATCAAGACCATCCCCATGGAAAAGAAATGCAAAAAAGCAAAATGGCTGTCTGAGGAGGCCTTACAAATAGCTGTGAAAAGAAGAGAAGTGAAAAGCAAAGGAGAAAATGNTGCCGCCATTCAGAGCCCCCACAGATGAAGCCAGGTGCAGCCTGCCCTTCATGGAAACACCAGGGTCATCCAGGATGTGAGGCGTCTGCTCACAACCACGGCCACAAACCAGCCACAGGCAGAGGCAGAGGCAGAGGCAGAGCCACAGCCACAGCCACAGCCACAGGCACAGGCACAGCCACACCCACAGGCACAGCCACAGGCACAGCCACAAATACAGCCACAAACACAGCCATAGCCATAGGCAAACCCACAGGCACAAACAGCCACAAACACAGCCACAAACCAGCCACAGCCACAAACACAGCCACACCCACAGGCACAGCCACAAGCACAGGAGGAAAAACTGCAGACGCCCCAGGAAGAAATGGGGGACGACTCCACAACAGACCCCCCGCCTTGCCAGAAGTTAGCTCGTGAGGCCATCAGCTCCTGGAAGAAGCTGGGTGGAGGGGACACAGGTGGAACCACGGTTCTAGCCGGTGCCTCCGCTCAGCCCAGGGTGGCCCTGCTCGCTCGGGAACGTCAGCCAAACCCACACTCGTTCAGGCAGAACTGCTGGCTCATCTCCGTTTCACATCTGAACAAACCCAAAATCAGAAAGAGGGGACCTGCGCACAGGTGCGTGGCCTGCAGGCTCGGGGTCTGGCCCCCAGGCGGTGCCTTCAAGCCCTCCCACTCTGGGAGAGGGAAACAGACGGGGAGGACAGTATTCTTGCCTGGAGAATCCTATGGACAGAGGAGCCTGGTGGGCTACAGTCCATAGAGCTGCATAGAGTTGGACACTACTGAAGTGACAGCACACACACCATTAAGTAGATAAAACAACTATTTCAATTCAAACTGCAACCTCAAACTTCTTTCTTGCCTCTCATCTTCTTTGCCTGCTGCATCTTTGTATTTAAAAATGATATCAGAAACAGTCTCTATTTCTGACTGATAAGACACTGTATAGAATAATATCACATTGTCTCAATATAACAGTTCATGTTGGCCTGTTGAACCTTAAATTCTCTTAAAAAGAAGAGAGAGTAATGAAAACAAGTGATATTTTCATCCCAAACATCAAGTCAGCTTCCTTTCTCATGTGGTCCTCTTTTACCCTTTGTACTCTGCTACTGCTACTGCTAAGTCACTTCAGTTGTGTCCGACTCTGTAAGACCCCATAGACAGCAGCCCACGAGGCTCCCCCGTCCCTGGGATTCTCCAGGCAAGAAGACTGGAGTGGGTTGCCATTTCCTTCTCCAATGCATGAAAGTGAAAAGTCAAAGTGAAGTCGCTCAGTCATGTCTGACCCTCAGTGACCCCATGGACTACAGCCTACCAGGCTCCTCCGTCCATGGGATTCTCCAGGCAGAAGTACTGGAGTGGGGTGCCATTGCCTTCTCCTCCTCTGTCCTCTAGTTGTATCTTTATCCTACAGTAGGTAGCAAAATAAAGATAACACCTATACAACACAGTATTTTGGAGAAGAAGTATTAACTGTGCCATCTCAGAGTACTGAAGTGCTTTTGTCTCTTAAACATAAGACCAAGCAAAATATAGGTAACCACTTTTTATTATGTCATACTACTGATAACAGAATAAGTGTCTACTTATATTTCTGTAATATAAGAGAAAAACTTAAGAAATTACAGTGTGAGAAAAATTATTTATTCTCTCTCCAAATCCCAGTCCCAATGAAGATTTTCTTTTTTACATCAATTGTATATCATAAATAAGAAGGATGAGGGACTGTACTCGAATGTCTCTTCTGACACCAGTGACTGATTTTAAATAAAGATAGGATTAACATAAGAGCACAATGTGAAAGTACACCCTGAAGAAAAATTTAACGTTTATCTTAAAATGTTACCTTTCAAGTTCTCATTCTAGCAATGATATTACATATTGTTGCCTGAGTAAATCCAAAGAACTTGTCTAATACTCTTTTCTTTCTTTAAAAGAATCTGAGGACCAACTTACAAGATAATAATTGTTTAAAATGAAACCTTAGGCATAATGGGAACAAAATTATCTGTCAGTACAATGGTGAACTAATCTCCTTATTGCATAATCATCAATCATGCTGGGCTGCATTTATTAGTCTAATATTAAGATTATCAGAGATATAAATGGTTGGTAACTCACTTGGCTTGCAGAACTATCTGCTCATAAAATATAAAGCATAAGTAGAAAATTTTAAAACTCCATTATAATGGGCAGACATCCTGCAGATGATTTTGATACTCTGTAACGTTTATAACATTTATTACACACTGAAGAGTTCAGTGCAGAAGTATTCTATTACTGTTGAAACACCTTGGAGTGTATAATATGTACTTACAGTGTTATGCTGTCTGTCATGGGGACATTTAGACAACAAAATATTCTTGATTAATGTACTATCCCTTCTTATTCTACCTTTCACTATAAAATACTTATACTGTGTCTTGAAGCATATACAAGTTCACTTTATAAATTACAGATGTCTCTACCTGATAAATAGTATTTAAAGCTTTGATTAGACATTTATGATGGTTTCAACTCTCCAAATGCATGTTTTTCCTTCCAAGAAAGATGATTAATTGCATTTTTATATTTTGAAATTTTAGCTATATCAGAATTACATCTTTGATTATCTCAAGTCAAAATATATCTTATAATAGGTGTTTACACTACAAAGCCATTAGTTTCTCTTCATTTCACATATGTGCTAGTCATAGTTGGTTCATCCATAGGGATAGCATCTTTGGTTATCTCTTGGAGAAGTCCATGGAAAGCCTCTCTAGAATTCCTTCATGTAAATTGAGTTCAATGGCTTTGATAAAATGAGAGGCAAACTGTGAATAAACTCTCACACTGGTTTCAGAGTTGTTGTAACTTTTATAAAGACGTAGAATAGACCAAAGTATTACTGTTGGCACTAGCTGATTAGGGATGTAAAACCAGAACAGAATATTTTATCTTCCTTCCCGCAATACGTGGTGCTCGTGCTTGGTCACTTCAGTTGTGTCTGACTCTGCGACCCTGCGGACCACAGCCTGCCAGGCTCCTCTGTCCATGGGGTTCTCCAGGCAAGAATAACATCCATAGGGATAGCATCTTTGGTTATCTCTTGGAGAAGTCCATGGAAAGCCTCTCTAGAATTCCTTCATGTAAATTGAGTTCAATGGCTTTGATAAAATGAGAGGCAAACTGTGAATAAACTCTCACACTGGTTTCAGAGTTGTTGTAACTTTTATAAAGACGTAGAATAGACCAAAGTATTACTGTTGGCACTAGCTGATTAGGGATGTAAAACCAGAACAGAATATTTTATCTTCCTTCCCGCAATACGTGGTGCTCGTGCTTGGTCACTTCAGTTGTGTCTGACTCTGCGACCCCGCGGACCACAGCCTGCCAGGCTCCTCTGTCCATGGGGTTCTCCAGGCAAGAATACTGGAGTGGGTTGCCATTTCCTTCTCCAGTGATAATGTATGAGGTGAGTGAAGTGAAGTCACTCACAATAGGTGGTACTCTCTGTTAAATGGATTCCACAACCCTTCATACATGTATATCTTCCAGGTCTTTAAGTGCATCCATAGAGCAGAATGGACAAATCAAGTAATCAATTTTCTTATCTCTGATTTAATAAACTTCATTTCTGGTTATTTGACTTATTGAAACTCTACTAAAGGGAAAGAATGATAATCTACATCATTTTACAATTAACATGTCCCATCATGCAATGGCATGTGTGTGTGTGTCCAGTACTTCCATGTCCATTTTTGCCAGTGTATTCATTTTAAAATCTATGATAAACCTTGATTAATATGTTACCTTCCTGGTGCCCAGATGACAAGACCAAAGCAGGAAAATTATTATTATTTTTAAAAATCAGTTTTAGCCACTAACTAGCAAACCTTAATGTGTCATTTTATGATGGTGGCATTAGGGAAATGGTTACTTTACACATTTATCCATCTCCACCTGGAGAGTCCAATGTAGCACTAGAATGCAGATATTTCTTTTTTCAATGGACATGAATTTGAGCAAACTCAAGATAGTGGCAGACAGAGGAGCCTGGCTGTAGCCCATGGGGTCACAAAGAATCAGAAACGACTTAGTGACTGAATAACAACAAAATACTTGTTAAGACAAACCAGTGGCCAGTATAGTGCTCCTCTCTCTCATGTTATGCCTTTAGGCAGTAAATGTCCAACAATATTACTTATCTACATAATATAGCTACTGATTTCGTTTACTCTCTAATAGTTCTTTGAAGAGCTTGAGGTATATGGAAAGGAATGCCTTTCTGCAAAAGCCACTGAGCTAAAGGCAGAATGGGTCAAAGACCTCTGTTTCTAGAACTTAATTGCCACAAGTTCTGCAGATATATATTGTGAGATTTTAGTAAACAGTCACATTAGTTTCCTTGATGATCCTCTTTGATCAATTTTGTTTTTCTGTTTAGCGCTTCAGATGATTTCATTTTTATATTAAAATCTAAAGGCTAAGTGAATTTGAAAGATTAAAATAAATGTCTTTTAATTTATAAATGTTAGAAATTTCATTCAAATTCCCACATTTTTATGCAATAGATATTGCTTCTCTATTGATTTTGCTATCAGCTATACAGATGTGTGCCTTTATGTATATTTTGTTATTTTTGGAGGGAGATTGCCCAAACAAGGAGAGCATACTCTAGTATTTGCAACACATTTCACTTTTTATTTTATTAATATTTGACAAAACTGCATGAAGAAAAACAGGCTTTACTTTTTATAAATTAGGTCAAACTTCTGAGGAATCATAGGTTGTGTATGTCATCCTCATTAATTGAAAGGGTAAAATTACTTTCAAATTGGAATGCATTGAAATATCAAAGAGGAAACCGGCCACTAGGTCCTATGTTCTGTCACTGACTTGCCCTGTAAGTTTGAGTGAATGTTCTAATCTGCTTGATATATTTTTTTTATTGGCAAATCAAAAGGCATTGTATTTGATGATTTATGAGGTCATCTAAATAAATGAATATTACTGTGTTCCAATACAGCTTTATTAACAAAAGAGAAAGCTATATTTAGTCAGTGAGCTGTAGTTTGTCAACTTCTGATTTAGAAGATAGTAATAGTCTTTTTTGGAGAAGGCAATGGCAACCCACTCCAGTATTCTTGCCTGGAAAATCCCATGGGCAGAGGAGCCTGGTAGCCTGCAGTCCATGGAGTCACAAAGAGTCGGATACGACTGAACAACTTCACTTTTCTTTCATGCATTGGAGAAGGAAATGTCAACCCACTCCAGTGTTCTTGCCTGGAGGATCCCAGGGACATTGAGGCCTGGTGGGCTGCCATCTATGGGGTCACACAGAGTCGGACACGACTGAAGCGACTTAGCAGCAGCAGCAGCAGCAGCAACAACAGTCTATTTGGAGTTAACATACTGCCATAGAATCCCAAAGAGTATGGTGGAAATTTTTTTTTTTCACCTGTCATAGATTCTTTTATTATTATTATTAATTTTAATAAATAAGCCGCCTGGCTTGCTGGATCTTAGTTCCCCAACCAGGGGTTGACCCCAAGCCCTTGGCAGCAGAATCACAGATGCCTGATACAGAAACTTCAATTAGAGAAACTTCAGGGGCTTCCCCGGTGGCTCAGATGGTTAAGAATCTGCCCTTAGTGTGGGAGTCTTAGGTTCAACCCCTGGGTGGGAAGGATCCCCTGGAGAAGAGAATGGCAACCCACTCCTGTTTTCTTGCCTGGAAAACTCCCATGGACAGAGGAGCCCAGTGGGCTGCAGTCCATGAAAACCCACTAGCATGAAAACCAGACAAACCTAGCAACTTTCACTTTCAGGGTTTTCTATTAATTCCTATTTTGTTTTTGTTTTTTTTTCTTTTTTTTTTAATTATTTTTTTTTTTTTAGTTTGTTTTGCTTTACAATACTGTATTCATTTTGCTATACATTGACATGAATCAGCCACGAGTATACATGAACTCCCAATCCCGACCCCCACCTCCCCTCTCCCGCCCCACACCCTCTCTCTGGATTATCCCCGTGCATCAGTCCCAAGCATCCTGCATCCTGCATCAAACCTGGCCTGGCGATTGTTTTTAAACAAAATAGAATTAGAAATAATGAAAGGGTGGAACTCTTGTTTTTCTTTTTTTCTTTAGTTGATGATCTAATTAATGCAGAAATATCTCAAAATAGGGTCATATTATACTTCAATTTCTGATATAACTCTGGAAAATCAACTACGCACCAAGTTTGGATGTAATGTATATGTGAAGAGGTCTATGCATAACTAAAAATCTTGGTATTCAAATTAGGAAAATGAATATCTCATTTTTATTCAATAGGAACACATAGAATACTTTAAAAATGTAGATTAGCTAGACTAAATCTAAGAAATCAGTGTGAAAACTATTTTTCAACTGTTGCAGTTCTTTTCTCTGCCTAAGGCACATTTTATCTCTTGAAGCAGTAAAATCAAGCAAGAATATTTACTATGAATCATATTGGGTTAAGATATTTACGTATATCATATCATTTAATCAACACAATAATAATACTACAAAATCTCTGATAATATATTTATTTTGCAAATGAGGAAACTGTATTTCCAATGGTCTAATTAATAAATATATATATGNGTGGTCCTGTTTCCCTCAAGTTCTGACACTCTCTGAGTTGGATCGCACGTGGCTGCCTCTGACCAGCTGCGGGAACCTCCCCTGTTTTGTAATTTTCACCCACCTATTCCCGATTCTTTCTAGATCCTCCCAGAGCCTAAGTGTTGGAACGGTCCGAGTTTGAACTTGGGTTTCACTTGGGGACTTGACTGAATTGCCCTGCCTGGTGAAGAGCAGAGCTCCTCCTGAAGGCAGCGGGGTCCCCAGTGTCTTGCCCTTCCTCCCAACCCGGCCCCGTGACTTTTTTCGAGCCCTCCCCTCCGGCTCCCCTAGGGGGCGCAGGCGCCCCAGGCCAGTCCCAGCGGCATCCCCTCTCAGGGCGCACAGTGCGGGCTTTTGTTAGCGAGACTGTCTTCTTTGGAGGAGAAATTGGGTCCGCTTGGGCTTAGGAGTCATATCGCTGGGTCCTGTCTGACCCTGTGTTCCGGCGTGACCATGAACAAGTTATTCACCATTTCTGAAACCTTAGGAAACTTTACAGGATTAGTGTGAGAAAAATACATTTAAAGCACTTGCCACAAGCCAGGTAGATAACAACGTAGTAAAACACCTATTTCTGCTTCATTGACTACACTAAAGCCTCTGACTGTGTGGATCACAACAAACTGTGGAAAATTCTTAAAAAGATGGGAATACCAGACCGCCTTACCTGTCTTCTGAGAAATCTGTATGTAGGTCAAGAAGCAACTGTTATAAATAGACATGGAACAATGGACTGGTTCCAAATTGGGAAAGGAGTACATCAAGGCTGTATATTGTCACCTTGCTCATTTAACTTATATGCAGAGTACATCATGTGAAACACTGGGCTGGATGAAGCACAAGCTGGAATCAAGACTGCCAGGAGAAATGTCAATAACCTCAGATATGCAGATGACACCACCCTTATGGCAGAAAATGAAGAGGAACTAAAGAGTCTCTTGATGAAAGTGAAAGAGAGTGAAAAAGCTGGCTGAAAACTCAACTTTTAGAAAACTAACATCATGGCATCTGGTCCCATCACTTCATGGCAAATAGATGGGGAAACAATGGAAACAGTGACAGACTTTATTTTCTTGGGCTCCAAAATCATTGTAGATGGAGACTGCAGCCCTGAAATTATAAGACACTTGCTCCTTGGAAGAAAAGCTATGACCAACCTAGACAGCATATTAAAAAGCAGAGACATCGCTCTGCTGACAAAGGTTCGTCTAGTTAAAGCTACTGTTTTTCCAGTAGTCATGTATGGATATAAGAGTTGGATCATAAACAGAGCTGAGCGCCGAAGAATTGATGCTTTTGAACAATGGTGTTGGAGAAGACTCTTGAGAATCCCTTGGACAGCAAGGAGATCCAACGAGTTCATCTTAAAGGAAAAGGCCCTGAATATTCATTGGAAGGACTGATGCTGAAGCTCCAATACTTTGGCCACCTGATGGGAAGAGCTGACTCATTGGAAAAGACCTGATGCTGGGAAAGATTGAAGGCAGGAGGAGAAGGGGACGACAGAGGATGAGATGGTTGGATGGCATCACCAACTTGACGGACATGAGTTTGAGCAAGCCCTAGGAGTTGATGAAGGACAGGGAAGTCTGGCGTGTATTCTTGTGTATTCTTGCCTGGGAAATCCCATGGACAGAGGAGCCTGGCAGCCTGCAGTCCATGATGATCACAAGAGAGTCAGACATGACGTAGTGACTAAACAACAAAAATTTACTTTAGTCACACATCTGTTTTCTCCATCTCCATATTCAGTGTAGACACCTGACTCCAGAATAAAATACTCACTCTTGAATCTCAACTTTTCATTGGATAATCTTTCCATCTAGAAAGTTCTAGCTCTCTGCCCTACTCAATTTAATAGTAAATAGAATACCTAGTATTTATTGACAGCTTACTCTCTGCGAGATACTTTAGAAAAAATCCTCTGAAACATGAGCTCCTATAGACTTCAGAACAACCCATGAGGTTGGAATTAATTTTGTCTCTATTTTACAGATTTCTCTGCACTGAGTGTTGATCATGTTCTGAAAGTGTTAGTCGCTCAGTCGTGTCCAACTCTTTGCGACCCCATGGACTGTGCAGCCCTCCATGGAATTCTCCAGGCGAGAATACTGGAGTGGATAGCCATTCCCTTCTTCAGGGCATCTTCCTGATCCAGGGATCGAACCCAGGTCTTCTGCATTGAGGGCAGATTCTTTACAGTCTGAGCCAGTCAGGGAAGCCCAAATCACGTTCTAAGCACATATTATCTTCAGCTCTGTTGTCTTTTTCTTTCTTTTTATGTGCACTTGTCTTATCTGCCCTTCTCTGTTAGCTCCTGGCTTTTTTACTTTGGGCATGTTATTTATTTCCAAAGGCCTGATGTGAGGCTGAAATGGGATAATGCTTGTAAAGTGCGTAGCATGCTGCCTGGAGTGCTAAGTGCTCAGTAAATGGTAGTTTTTTATCATTACATTATTAACAAGAGCTGGAGCATAACCTCTAAGTGCTTTTGCCTCCTCATTGTCTCCCCAGCACCCAACCTTGCTATTTTTAGTAACAATCTGCTCATTCACTAATATCAACTACACGCTGGCTCATTTCATCACTTCTACAGTAGAGAGGGGGTGACTGAGTTGTGGATGGCCTCCTGGCCCTGGGCCTGAGACTGGACTTTGCACGGAGCTGTTTTCTGAGGGCAGCCTTGTGGCTGGCTGTCACAAACCCAGGACCCTGTACGCTTTGCTCACGTGACTGTGATTCCCACTCTGTGCCCTGCCAAGGATGCAGGAAGAGCCCAGCCTCCAGAGAAGAAGAAAACAAAGGCAGATTCCCCTGGATTCTGAAAGTCCTGCCTGTATCAGTTTCCTAGAACAGCCGTAACAAATTATCACAAACTTGGCGGCTTAAGACAACAGAAAGTTATTCTCATGACTTCAGGCTAGAAGTCTGAAATCAAGGTGTGAGCAGGACTGGTTTCTTTTGGAGGCACTGGAGGCCAGTGGGTGGGGGGGCCTCACTCATGCCTCTGTTCTAGCTTCTTTTTTTCAATATTCACTTTTAAATTGTATTTATTTATTTGGCTGCACTGGGTCTCAGTTGCGGCAGGCGACTTGATCTTGACTGTTGACCTTGATCTTCACTGTTGAATGCCAGAACTATAGTTGTAGCATATGGGATCCAGTTCCCTGACTAAGGATTGACCCTGGCCCACTACATGAGGAGCATAGAGTCTCAGTCACTGGGCCACCAGGAAGTCCCTGCCTTATCTTCCTATCGTGGCTGGCGATTCTTGGTATTCCTTGGCTTAGAGACATATCACTCCCAACATCCCTGTCTCCATCATCACAGGGCCCTCTTCCCTGTGTGTGTCTGTGTGTCCTTGCCTCTTCACCTAAGGACAGCAGTTATCAGATTTAGGGCCCAGCCTAATTTAGTATAGCCTTATCTTAACCACTTAACATCTACAAGACTCTATTTCCAAGTAAGGTCATATTTTGATTTCCTAGGGGGATATAAATCCCGGGGGACCATTACTCATCCCACAGTGTCCCCTCACCTCCCCATCGCACCAGTGGGGTTGCTGCTCTTCCTAGGATGTGGTCCTGGTCCCTCACAGAGAGAGGGTTACACGGTCTACAAAGCTGCAACTGCACTTGAGTGCGTGCCTGCTTGACTCTGTGATGCTATGGACTGTAGTCCACCAAGCACCTCTGTCCATGGGATTTCCCAGGCAAGAATACTGGAGTGGGTTGCCATTTCTTTCTCTAGGGAATCTTCTTGACCCAGGGATCAAACTTGAGTTTCCTGCACTGGAGATAGTCTTATAAGTAAAGAAAGAACAGGTCTCAGGAAGCAGCTCTAGGGAAGACTCCCAGGGGACTCAGGGAGTCTTTTGACCAACTGCCCCCCTCACCGCTGCCCTGCCCAACACCTCAAATGGATTTCTCCGGGGGCTTAGCTGTAAAGAATCTGCCTGCAATGCAGGAGACCCAGGTTCGATCTCTGGGTCAGCAAGATCCCCTGGAGGAGGGCATGACTGAAGTGACTGGGCACACGTCCTCACCATCTCAAATGGGGAGTATAGGGGGGAGGTCTGTGTGTGGTGGGGCATGCTGCCACAAGGAGATCCTTGGGAAAAGCAGAACGGAAGGTGAGATGGAGCCAGACTGTCTAAGGTCTGTACTAAGACACAGGTTTCTAACTTTTTGGGGTGGGGGTGGGCAGGTGGAGGTGTCAGTGACAGTTCTGAGAGTCATGGGAATGCTTTGGAACCGCTCTCCTGATCGAAGCTCAAATGCACACATAAAACAATGTTTGCGGGCTATCCTAGTGGCTTGGTGGTAAAGAATCCCCCTGCCAATGCCAGAGACTCAGTTCAGTCCCTGATGTGGGAAGATTCCACGTGCCTCAAAGCAACGAAGCCCATGGGTCACAACTACTGAGCCTGTGCTCTAGAGTCTGGGAGCCACAGCTACTGCGCCCTGTGCCGCAACTACTGAAGCTGCGCTCCTCGAGAAGAGAAGCAACAGCAATGAGAAGCCACACACCACAACCAGAGCACAGCCACGCAGCAGTAACGAACCCCCAGCACAGCCATAGGTGAGTAAGTAAAATCAAACAAATGAATATCATTTTCACAGACTTTCTGGGGTCAACAGCAGCAACATGTACCCTGGAAAAGAGAAACATTACACCAGCACTGTCTCCCTGCCTCCCACATGGGCAGGCTCCCTGCTCCTGGGTTCCAGAACTCAGGCTGGAACCCTCAGCTTGGAGGGGTCATCAGAGAAGGCAGTGCTGTGCTGGATGGAGCGTCAGTTTCCATGGGGAAATGCAAGCTTGCTTCTGTAGAGGGCTTCTGAAGGGCTCTTGCAGCACGGCTGAGTCTGTCATTTGGGGCTTGGTTGTCCTGACGGTAATCCACTTTAATGAGCTCAACAGTAAGAACAGACAAAGCAGCCTTTTCACGTGGTCCTGGCTCTGAGTTGAAATGCTTCCCAACTTCACATCCAAGTGTCCCACAAGCATCACTCTGCTGTGCCTTGGCTAGCCAGCGCTCCTCATAATAGCAGGGCTCTGGGTGGATTAATTAGAGTTTATGGTAACAATTCAGCCACCTTCCACACAACTTGCTTCTGCCTGGAGAGCAAAAGAAAAGGCTTTAATTAATTCTGAATTAAAATAACTAGAAAGAAATCTCGTCAGTCTACCAATCAGAGAAGGCAAACTTAAAATTAAGCTAATCACAGAAGCCAGAATTCCACACACTCAGATGGCTCAAATTATGAGTGTTGATCTTGTATCTGAAGAAACTGTTTCCAACTAAATCAATTAAAATATGAAAGTAAAAGATTGTGTTGTTAAAATAATAATATACAGAAACTGAAGTAGCTCAGTTGTGTCCAACTCTTTGCAACCCCGTGGACTGTAGCCTACCAGACTCCTCCCTCCATGGGATTCTCCAGGCAGGAATACTGGAGTGGGTTGCCATTTCCCTCTCCAAGGGATCTTCCCAACCCAGGGATTGAACCCAGGTCTCCCACATTGCAGGGAGATGCTTTAACCTCTGAGCCACCAGAGAAGCCCATCAATAATATACAGTCATTGAATTAAAAAAATCAAATATCCAGAATAAATGTGTGTGTATATGTGTGGGGGGAGGTGGGTGTATCCATTTAGAGTTAATATTTATGGAGAATTCCCTGGTGGTCCAGTGGTTAAGATTCTGTGCTTTCACTGCTGAGGGCCCAAATACTGGAGTGGGTTGCCATTTCCCTCTCCAAGGGATCTTCCCAACCCAGGGATTGAACCCAGGTCTCCCACATTGCAGGGAGATGCTTTAACCTCTGAGCCACCAGAGAAGCCCATCAATAATATACAGTCATTGAATTAAAAAAATCAAATATCCAGAATAAATGTGTGTGTATATGTGTGGGGGGAGGTGGGTGTATCCATTTAGAGTTAATATTTATGGAGAATTCCCTGGTGGTCCAGTGGTTAAGTTCTGTGCTTTCACTGCTGAGGGCCCAAGTTCAATTCCCAGTCAGGAAACTAAGATACCGCAAGTCTTGATGTATGGCACACAAACAAAAAAATTATCATTTATGGACTTTCATTCTCCAGTTCGGGAAGATAGGGGCTGGTTGTGTCAAGTAACAGGAGAAACTTAGGCAGTGCTTCCTTTGTGTCTACTCCCGTATTTGCTCCATATATATATACGGAAAGGAAAAGGAACAGAAAGTGACTCTCAGTCCTGTCTGACCCTTTACGACCCCATGGACTGCAGCACACCAGACTCCTCTGTCCATGGAATTCTCCAGGCAAGAATACTGGAATGGGTTACCATTTCCTTCTCCAGGGGATCTTCCCCACCCACAGATTGAACCCCGGTCTCCTGCATTGCAGGCAGATTCTTTTACCATCTGAACCACCAGGGAAGCCCTATTATAAAGTCATATGCATAACTTATTTAAGTCTTATAAATAATCCTGTGGGAGATTACCATTTTGTGGATAAGAAACTGAGTTTCTAAACGCAAACGTTCAGATAGCTCAACATCATCATTATTGCTGTTGTTGTTTCTACTGAGATGGACTTTTCTTTCCTGGATAGCCTAAGTGTTATGTTCCCTGAAAGTTAGGTGGATGAGCCAGGTTTCCTCTGATCCGGAAATCCTCCACTTGTAGAATCTGCACAGTTCTACAGAGTGAGTGAGCACTGCTTGTTTTCCCGGATGTGTCAGCCAGGTGTTCTGGAACGATGGCATTGCAGGGAAGTGTGAACTTCCTTCACTTTTCTCAGTGGGATGTTACCCTGAAAGCTAATCAGCTGTCTCTGGGCACCTGCCCAGAGGATCCTGGACCTTTGGGAAAAGAGGAGTATGCAGTGAGCTCAGTTCAGCCCTTGTCCAGCCCAGCTGTCTTAGTCCATTCGGGTTACTACGACAGAACATAGTAGGCTGGGTGGCTTAATCAACAAAAGTTTATTTCCCAGAGTTCTGGAGGCTGGGAAGGCCAAGACCAAGTGCAGTTTCCATGTCTAGTGAGAACCCATTTCCTAGTTCATAGTCAACCACTCCGGTGTTCTTGCCTGGAGAATCCCAGGGATGGGGGAGCCTGGTGGGCTGCCATCTATGGGGTCTCACGGAGTCAGACACGACTGGAGTGACGCAGCAGCAGCAGCAGCAGCAGCAGTCATTTTGCTGTGCCCTCGCTTAGCAGAAGGGACGAGGTGGGTGAGTGCTTTTTTGAGGACACTAATCTCATTCGTGAAGACTCCACTGTTATGACCCAATCTTGTCCCAAAGGCCCACCTCCAATGGGGATTTTTTTTTTTTAAGTCACATTTTAAAAAGTTTTTTAATCGAAGGATAGTTGCTTTACAATGACGTGTTGGTTTCTGCCATATAACAATGTGAATCAGCCATAAGTACGCATGTGTCCCCTCCCTCTTGAACCTCCTTCCCATCCCGCAACACAAATTCCCACTAGCTGTCTGTTTTACACATGGTAATATACATGTTTCAAAGCTACTGTCTCAGTTTGTCCCACCCTTTCCTTCCCTCACTGTGTCCACAGGTCTTTTCTCCATGTCTGTGTCTCTGTTCCTGCCAATGGGGATTATTAACATACGAATTTGTGGTGTGATGAGGGGAAGACACAAACATTCAGTCTATAGCACCAGCTTCGTGACGTAGTAAATGAACCCCTTAGATGGTCTCGCTGATGAGACTGTAACACTCTTGGAAACTGTTAACACTCTTGAAAGCTGTCAGGAAGCTAAAGAGGTTGGGTTGAAGCTGGGGATGGGGGAGAAGCAATCAGCTGCTCCTCTGGGTTTGATACAAGGGAATAGAGATTCTCTGTCTTCTGGAGCTGCTAACCTGGGAGGACAGAAGTCTGGGGCTGCTGGACCATCTGTCTGCAACCCTCTGTGTGGCTACCACCTCCATGTAGACACAAATATCAGAGAGGCAGAGTGAGGGAAATACAGCTCTGGTAAAGTTGGCATAGCCTGGGAGCTTGTCGTGTGTGTGTGTGTGTGTGTATGTGTGTTTAATTGCTTTACAACATTGCTTTCATTTCTGACGTACATCGACCTGAATTAGCTATAGGTGTACATACGTCCCCTCTCTTTTGAATCTCTGTCCTGCCCACTTTCCACCCTAGTGTTTTTAATTCTATATTCATTCAACAAGTTTATATGTAATACCTGCCACATACCTACCACTGGGTCATGAGCCAAGGAGCCCAAAACCATGAATGGATAAACTAGGCCTATGTTCTCCAGAATTTCCCAATCTGCTAGGATTGAAGGATGTGTCATCAAATACAAGGCATTTCACTACCCCCTGCTATGTGTGAACGAAACTTCAGAAGAAACAAAGTAGGGAGTGAGCAGCTTTGCTCGTGTGTCTGGGTGCTCAGTCATGTCCAACTTTTTGTGACCCCGTGGACTGTAGCCTGCCAGGCTCCTCTGTCTATGTTCCAGACAGGATGTTACATAATGCATAAGAGTCAAGGTGATGGGAAAAGGATTTTCTTGACCCACAGTCAGTATAAGTACAGTGGATGTTGCAATTTTGTGTGCCATGGAGAGAAAGCCAGCAGTGGGGAAAGCAATATTAAAATCTACCTACAAGGGGGCATGTGCTGTGGATCAAAACTCCCTATCTGAGCTGTGGGGAGTCTGGGCTGTGGGTGTGGGCATCAGAGTTCTCATCTCAGAGAACCAGTACCTGGGGCTGGGTATGCCTGTAGTTGGCTATTGATGGATATTCCTCAGCATTCTGGTGTCCTCATCAGTCAGAAAGTCTTTGATGGGAATTGCCATCACAAAGAGAAGCCTGCACACCACAAGGAAGAGTTGTCCCCACTTGTCACAACTAGAAAAAGCCCACTGGCAGCAAAGAAGACCCAGCACCACCAATAAAAAAAAAAATTTATAAAAAGTACATTTCCGGCATACAGAATATATAGGAAGAATAGCAACACGAACACTTACAGAACTACCTACCAGCTTTAAGACATGAAACTGTAAATTCAAGATTGGCTTTGTAATGTGTCCACTTGGCTGGCCTAAACTGAATTTCCTGGAATTCCCTTCCCTGGATGTTTATGCTGAATTGGGCCATGAGAGACTTTTTCTGAGATTTGGAGGTCTGAACTGAAGCAGCAGTTATATTATTTTTACATGTGGGAGGTCAGGGCAGTTGCTTTTATTACACATTATTGCTTTTCACCTTGGTGACTGTGGCAGCCATCCAGGCCTGCACTGCTCCATCATGTCCTGCTTCTTCCTTCAGTTTCTCTGACTGCTGAGCCAGGTGTGTGCTAAGCTCTGTGACAAAGGAGGTCAGCCTCCCCTGCAGGATTCCCTTCATCAGGGTTGGAGGTGATGAGTGACTGACATGGCTTCCTGTCCATCCTTGTGGGTTTCAGCTCAGGCTCATGGGTTCTACCTCATCCTCACTCTCCCCAACTTTATATCTGTCTTCCCTTCCTTAGCCCAATTTTCAGCGAGAGCATCATGTTATATACAAATAGGTAGTTTTTGTTATTGTTGTTGTTGTTACTTTTGGCTGTACTGGGTCTTTGCTGCAGCACAGGGCCTTCTTCAGTTGAGGCATGGGGGCTTAGCTGCCCCTTGGCATGTGCAAGCTTAGTTCCCCAACCAGGAATTGAACCCATGTCCCCTGTTTTGGAAGGCAGATTCTTCTTTTCTTTTTTTTGGAAGGCAGATTCTTAACAACTGGACCACCAAGGAAGTCCCAAACAGGTAGATTTTAAAAAATCAATTTACTGAGGTATAACTTCCATATAATAAAATTCATACATTTTAAGTGTATGGTTGTTTGTATTTTTTTTTAATTTTTAATTGGAGGATAATTGCTTTATAATATTGTCTTAGTTTCTGCCCTACCTCAACATGAATCAGCCATAGGTATACATATGTCCCCTCCCTCTTGAACCTCCCTCCCTGGTTGTATTTTTAAAAATGCATCACTAGGTTGCATCCATCACAATATATATACAGAGAACATTTCTGTCATCTCAAAATTCCCTTCTGCTCTCCCTGAGTCTTCTCTCTCTACCCTATATAAATAACAGTCTGCTTTCTGTCACTCTAGATTAGATTTGTCTTCCCTAGAGTTTTTTTTAATAAACGAATAACATGCTATGTGCCCTTTTGTGGTTAGCTTTTTAAAATTTTTCTTAGCATAAAGTTTTTTGAGATTCATCCATGTTGTTGCATGTATCAGTAGATCGTGCCTTTTTACAACTGAGCAGCATTTCACTGTATGGAAACACCACATTTTGTTTATCCATCCGCCTATGGATGGCCATTTACATTGTTTACATTTTTAGCAGTTACAAATAATGCTACTATGGCTCTGTGGTAAAGAATCTGCCTGCAGTGTAGGAGACTGGGGTTCGACCCCAAAGTCAAGAAGTTCCTCTGGAGAAGGGAATGGCTACCACTTCAGTATTCTTGCCTAGGGAATCCCATGGTCGGAGGAGCCTGGTGGACTACAGTTCATGGGGTCACAAAGAGTTGGACACGACTGAGCAACTAAACACACACATGCACAAGAACATTTGCGTACAAGTCTGTGTGATCATATGCTTCTATTTCTCCTAGGTAAAATATCCAGGAGGTAAATGTATATTGGGCCATTTGGTAAATACATATTTCTTTTTTTTGTAAAGACATGCATCTTCTAATATTTATGCATTGTATGTGTTTTAAAACACTTCATTTTATGAATGAAATTAAAAAAAACACTTGGCATTTTATAAACTGCCAATATGTTTTCCAAAGTGGCTGTGTCATTTTTCATTCCCATCAACAATGTATGAATTCTACGTGCGCTTCCTGTTCATTAGCAGTTAGTATTGTCATTCTTTTTCATTTTAGTTTTTGTCCTGTGTGGGTGGGCTATCTCATTGCAGGTTTTTTTAATCATTATTTTTATTCTTGGCTGCCCTGGGCCTGCATTGCTTTGAGTGGCCTTTCTCTAGTTGTGATGAGCAGGAGTTACTCTTTTTGCAGCGCGTAGGCTTCTCATTGCAGTGGCTTCTCTTGCTGCGGAGCACAGGCTCTAGGCTCATGGGCTTCAGTGGCTGCAGCACGTGCGCTCCGTAGTTGCACCTTGCAGGCTGCAGAGCTTGGGCTCAGTAGTTGTGGCTCACTGGCTTAGTTGCTCTACAGTAGGCAAAATCTTCCAAACCTGTGTCCCCGACACTGGCAGGCGGGTTCCTCTCCACTCAGCCACCAGGGAAGTCCTCACAGCGGTTTTAAATGGCCTTTCCTGGGCCCTGTTTGTGTTTTTCTGGGGGCTGTGTGAGGTCTCGGTTTCAGCATGTGGGACCTCGAGTTGGCAGGTGAACTCAGCGGGGGCACATGGGATCTAGTTCCTTGACCAGGGATTGAAGCTGGGCGCCCTATGTTGGGCGTGCAGAGTCTTAGCCACTGGACCACTGGGGCAGTCCCCAGGCCCCGTTTCATGACCGCCTCATGACGCATGTTCTACTGTTATCACCCTCAGTTTACACATGAGGAGACAGAGGCCCGCCAAAGCTCGGTAGCTTGCCCAAGAACATGATATGCCTAGTGAGAGGCAGAACTAGGGTTCAACCCAGTCACTATTCCTCCAGAGATCAGACTCTTAACTCCTCTGCTACATTATTCTCCCAAGATGCTTTAGGGTCCTATCGGGGTAGTCATTTATAAGGGGAGGTGACAGGAGCCCGCAGTCACCTGAAGGGAAGAGTGTGGCCCCAGTCAAAGCTTTACAGCCTAAAGATAGACATCTGAAGAACCACATACCAGGAGACAGAGCTGCAGCTGCCGGTCCACAGTTGAGGGCTGGGCCGGGACGCGTGCCAAGGGCCCCTGGTCTCAATCTCTGCCTTTCCCTGCTGCGCTCTGCCAAACGGTGATGTGGCAGCTCTGCCTGCAATAGATAGCGCAAGAGCATGCCTCATCCTCCTACTCCTGCTGCTTGAATCCTGTCGGCACCCAGAAAAGGGCCCCATCTGACTCAGTAACCATTACAAGAGTCTAGGGGGATGCCAGGGGAAAAACTGTCTTGCAGCCTTGAATCCTTATGGAAACAGGTGGGGTATAAATTATAAATCAACACAGATGCTAATTCTACAAGGGAAGATAGGAAAAAAAACCCTGCAACAATGTCAAGTGTCCAGTTATGCACCTCTTGAGTCCATGATACCCAAGGACTAGGGCAGAGCAATGGCCCCTGGACTTTTGAATTTCAAGCAACAGTGACACTTGAAAAAAAAAAAAGAAGAAGAAACTGAAGGGAATGACGTTAGTTTGGTAGTTTTTTACTTTGCCAGGAAGGACATTAATAAAATAACAACCACTAATTGCTATCACCATGATGTCATAAAAGAAAGGACATATTAGGAACCCCAAAGGTATAAAAGACAATCTCAGAATAAGAGATGGTCTTTTAGATGGCATACATTAGCTTTATGAAAAGTGCACTATATTGTCTTGGTATTTCTCACTGAAAATGCTATCACTGCAATTTTTTTTCATCACCCAAAAGTTCTTTCTTGCCCTTTTGCAGTCAATTCCCTTTCCCCATTCTTGGCATCTGGGAAACACTGATGTATTTTCTGTTACTCTGATAGTTTAGGTAGAAAACTAGAATTTGCAGAGCCAAAGGTTTTGTCTTGACTACAACTTCATATTCATGGATGAAAAATTGAAGCTCTCTTTCCTATTTTCAACTTTAAAAATCCCAGGGGAGAACTTTGGCTCAGCTTGTGTCCAGTGCTCACCTATGGCCAGTCAAGGTAGCAAGGACCTGTGAGAAAATGACATTTGAAGGACCGGACAATTAACACAACATTGTAAATTAGCTATAAATTTTGAATAAAAAAAAAAAGATTGGAGGATAGGGAAAATCACTCCTCGATGCAAAGTGGATTGATCTTCCCAGAAGAAAGGGTATGGGGGAATCAGACTGTAAGTATCCACCTAAGTATCCACAGCAACAGCAATTCATGTGAGAAATAAAGTGAACCAGCTGATAGGGCTGCAAGAGTCTCATTGTTTCAAAGGTTCTATCTATTCCCCTTGCCTGAAGTTTTCCAGGGTCAAGAACAAACTGGAAGGAGTCTATGAAGGAGAGAGTTAACACATGTAACAGTTACCCTGAAAGAGATAGAAAGAAATAGAAAAGCAACTTTCTTCTCTCTGTGTTCTTTCCCCTCCCCTGCCTGTTTGTGCTGTTAAACACGTCTTTTTTCCCAACCCTTGAATGAAATCTGGTTGGTCCCACTAGCTTTTTGGTACTCTTCAGATAACAGAAAGATCTTCAGATATTTTAATCCCAAGAACAGTCTCATTTCGTTAATGAAAATGTCCAATTGTGTACATTAGTCAAACCTGAGAATTCTATTTCTAGGAATAGGGGGCATCTTCAGGAGAGACGAGCTTCCCTGGTGGCTCAGTGGTAGAGAGCTCTCCTGCCAATGCAGGGGACGCAGGTTCCCTGGGCTGGGAAGATCCCCTGGAGGAGGGAAATGGCAACCCACTCCAGTATTCTTGCCTGGGAAATCCCATGGACAGAGGAGCCTGGTGGGCTACAGTGCATGGGGTCACAAAGGGTCAGACATGATTAAGCAGCTGAACAATAACTATGTTCACTATATTACCTTGAGTCAGGTATGATGAGGCTGGATCAGGAGGGAGAAAGCAAAAAACGTTACAGCTTTTACTCACGGTTCCCTGGACAGAGCACACCCTGTGCATAGGGCTACTCGCTGTAAACACGGGGGTGCAGGACAAGGCAGACAGACGGTCGGAAATCGTGGTTTCCGTGGGAAGGAAAAAGCAAGGCAGGATAAACAGGTTTAGGACTGGCTAATTTGAATAATTTTGGTGGGCTAAAAGAGCCGGACATGACTTAGCAACTAGACAACAAAAACAACTAGAAGAGAAATAGCATGTGACCAGCTTCTCTAATTTCCCACTAAAAGTCTCTCTTTAAACTACGGTTTTCCCCCCATATCCACCCCCAACACCACTAACAGCATTTTCTGACCTGGGTGCGGGGAGGGATGGAGGAAATTCCTATTAGCTTGGTACTGTCCTGATCTGTCTAGTAGGTATTCCAAGCTTCTTCCTGTAGGATACTGTTTTCACCAGGCTTCTCTGGTGGCTCGGTGGTAAAGAATCCACTTATCAATGCAGGAGACATCCGTTTGATCCCTGATCCGGGAAGATCTCCTGGAGAAGGGAAATGGCAACCCACTCCAGTATTCTTGCCTGGGAAATCCCATGGACAGAGGAGCCTGGTGGGCTACAGTGCATGGGGTCACAAAGAGTCAGACATGATTAAGCAGCTGAACAATAACTATGTTCACTATATTACCTTGAGTCAGGTATGATGAGGCTGGATCAGGAGGGAGAAAGCAAAAAACGTTACAGCTTTTACTCACGGTTCCCTGGACAGAGCACACCCTGTGCATAGGGCTACTCGCTGTAAACACGGGGGTGCAGGACAAGGCAGACAGACGGTCGGAAATCGTGGTTTCCGTGGGAAGGAAAAAGCAAGGCAGGATAAACAGGTTTAGGACTGGCTAATTTGAATAATTTTGGTGGGCTGGAGGACGTAGAAGCTGTCCCTGGCCATCTGGTACTTGGCCCCAAAGTGATAAGCTGGGTTATGGTGGTCTGTGCCAGACTCTGATAAGGCAGGTGGTGGGGTGTGGATTAATTTTGGCTGCCGACGAAGGGGAACTGACTAGTCCCTGCTGGGCCTCAAACCTGGGTCAAAACAGCATTAAACAACAACAACTCTATTACAGGTATTTTATGGGTTCTTTGGTGTTTAGACGCTAAGTTGTGTCTGACTCTGGTGACCCTGTGGACTGGATCCCATCAGGCTCCTCTGTCCATGCATTTCCCAGCAAGAATACTGGAGTGGGCTGCCATTTCCCTCCTCAGGGAATCTTCCCAACCCAGGGATCGAACTCATGTCTCCTGCATTGCAGGCGGATTCTTCACTGATTGAGCCACCTGGGAAAGCCCATGAGCTCTTTGGAAACCCCTTATCATAGAGAATGTCTTGTCTCCCATTCCCTTATTGTGGGCAAGGTCTTTTTTCTGCCTGTATCACATCCTCACTCTCTGCTCCCTCTGATGGAACAATTTCAGCCTCTTTCCAAGGTCTGAGGTCTTCTCTCCTCTGCTAGGAAGCTGTCTTGGGCAAGTTTCCTTTAGAGAAGGCTTTAAGCTGGCTCTTTCCTGTGTCTCTGGCATCTGACACTGAATTATACATGACATCGCATCAGCAAAGCAGAGGCTCTCAGAAGGCACCATGGAGGCAGTGAGGAAAGCAGCAGCCAAGGGCAGGCGCGGTAGACAAAGGTTTTTCAAGCTCCCATGGAATAATGTACCAGGGAGCACGTCTATAATAAGGACCAGGATTTGGGTGAGAAGGTTGAGGCACTTTTTCAGTGGCAAATTGTAAGGGAGGGCCGCAAGACACAGTTATCAAGATAAATCACATTTAGTGCAATGTTTAAAAACAAAACAAACGCTCTAGATTCATATTTTCCCTTTTGCTTAAGACTCCAAAATGGCTCCACAGGGCACTGGCGCTAGGCAATACCAGCTTCTCTCTTCCTCCGGGTCACTTGGAGCCACTTAGACACAGAGGCGCTGGAGCAGCCTCCAGCAAAGCCTGTCCTTAGAAAATAACCCTTATCTGAGCCTTGAAGAAGGAGACATGGCATGAAGTGTATAAGCGGGGGAGAGGGGACAACGTGGTCTAAGTCCAAAATGCCTGAAGGAAAAAGGCCCGGAGTGGGGATCTGGGCCTTGGTGGTAGCTGTGAGTTTGTAGGCAGAACCAGATTTTGTAGGAACTCTTCAGCATTCTAACCACGGGAGACACAGGCCCAGATTTGTTTCTTAGGCAGATAACGCCTTGCGGGGGGACAATTGGAGCAGTCATGTGTAGATACAGCTAAGTCCTTTACGAGGCCAGCGCAGTATCCGGGCAAGGGATAACTGTATTCCAATCAGAACAGGTGGACACAGATTCCCAAAGTCCACGCTTCAGTTTATCTCCCGGAGCACAGAGGGTGGGGCGGCCCCGGGGTCTCTGTCCTGCCCATTAGGCCACCGCAGGATCCCTTTCTGAACGGCGGGGGCAGCGGGGCGCGCTGAGGAACCGCCCGAATTTAGCCG